>VZTZ01028701.1:492154-674771 GCA_013400955.1 Drymodes brunneopygia | reverse complement strand
CGTCGAGCCCAGCTCAGCCGAGCCGGGCGGTGAGTGTCGGGCGCTCGGCGGCGTACAGAGGTGAGGTGATGCGAGGATGCGGCGCGACCGGCGGTGGCTGAAGTCGCCACGGCACCTTCCTCCTGCTTATCCCGTTTTGGGACGGGGGAGGACAGCGGCAGCTTCTGGCGGCTTCACCCTCTTGGTAACGCGCGGGCCGGGGGCCGTGACTCCTCCAGTGAGGCGGTGCTGGGCCGGTTCTCCGCACCTGCGGGGAAGGGGTCGGCGGCCGCGGGGCTGCGCGGAGGGCGCAGGGGCTTCAGCGCCAGCCCGTTCGGGGCACCGCGGGGACGCCGGGCACTGGCACTGCACTGGGCACTGGCAGGCGAGCTGGGCGTCTGCAACAAGAAACGAGTTGGAAACTGCCAAAGCAGGGTTCGTGCTGCCGAGGGAACCCGCTCTCCTCGAGAGGTCTGGTGCGCCGGAGTAGAAAATACTCGCGGTGTTTTGAAATAGACGTCTCAAAACAAGTATTCATCGTACCGGCATGTAAAAAGGGCTAATGTATTAAAATGCAAATATGCATGTGTACTCGGCGATGCTGTTGCGTGTTTCCTGTTTACCATGTTAATTAGAAGTTGTAAGGCAGAACTTCACCAAGAGTAATCCAGGGCAGGATTTGACCCAGTAATGCTCCTTGAATGATGCAGTGGCTTCTTATAGTTCTGGGTATTTTAGCCCAAAACACAAGTCAAATATTTACTGAACTTCATTAACGAGAAATGTATGAATTGTAAGTCAGCTTACACCTTTGAAACCATTCTCTGCTGGCACAAGTACGAAAACTGACTCAGCCAGTATGGAGAGAAAGTTAAATTCCCCACTCTTGTTTTTGTAAGGAAAATTTTGACTATGAAGTTTGACCCCAGTCTTGCAGGCACCAGGATGCTTTTCTGTAACATTTTGGGTGATGTTAACTGATTGTGCAAAAGTGTGAGATTTGGGACATTAAAAGCTGCCATTATAAGGCAAGATGAGCACACTTGTAAACAAATGCAGGCAAGAACATACAGAAGCATCGAGGAATCCTAATTGTTTTTCAAGGGTTTTGTTGTTCTTGTTCTTTTTTTTTGAGAGCTAGTATTGTTCAGTAAACTGTATTGTTTCCATTCACTGTGTCCTTTTAATTTATAGGTGGTGCTAAAACAAACAAATGTATTAGAGAAACAATTTTGACATTAACCAAATGTTTGTTTGTTTGTTTTTGTAGTCCACCTCACACCTTCCAGATTCTTCCAGAGAAGAAAATAAAAAGAAACCTGTTTTGGAAAGACTTGGAAATTTGTTTGGTACGGGGAAGAGGAAAAATGTCAAAAGTTCACTAGAGCACACATCACATCATAAGGGTGAGAGGTCAGGTTCTCCTCACGGGGCACAGGCAGTGTACTGTAGGCACTTCAGAGAAGGACACGAAGCTCCTCCAGTACAGAAACAAGTGAGAAACGTAAGTGCCCTTTCTGAGGCACAGGAATATAATTTCAGTGGGGAAGTAAGACCGCTGTATCACGACACGATTTCAGAATGGAGTAGCAGGGGGGTCTCTTCTGACAGCGAGTGGTCAGCAGATTGGAGCGGCAGCAGTGAAACCATTAAAAACTCCTTCTGTGAGAGTAACCTGAATGTGGAAACACTGGGGTTGGAGAAGGAGCCCATCACAGATATAAATAATTCCACAACTCCAGATTTCATACAGAGCTTGAGAAATTTGTCTAGTGAAGACTTAGAAAAGAGTATCTTAAGCCACAAGCAGCTTGTGAACACGTGGGTGTCTGAGGAGCCTGGGCATGCAAAACCAAAGGATTTGCCATACGAGTTGGAATCTGCAGCGAGTGAACACGCATATTCTGCTCGAGTGTTAACAGTTGATATCTATCTAAGAAAAACAGACGAACTCCTTAATGAGCCCGTGACTCTTAAATCAGAAGAAAACTGCAGCGATTTGGACACAATGGATAAAAAATCTACTAGTAAAAGATCTGGAAAACGGAGAAAGTCTCAGTCGTCTAGTGACATTCCAAATGGAGAGAGAAACCAGACTGAAAATACTGCAAGAGAAGAATCTGTGTTTGAGGATGATGCCCATTCTGAGGTGTTTCCAGACAAGATAATAAATTCTGAACGAAAAGTGAGGTCCCTTCAACAGACTCCTGAAAGAAATTCCTCTTCCTCAGGTAATAATCAGGACCTAAAAGTTGGATCTGCTCACAAAGGGGCATCTAAAGCTGAAGCTGATAAGGGCAAGCAGCAGATCTCAAACACAACCTCTGCAAGGAGAAGATCATATAAAAAGAATCAGTCAGATACTGTACCCATTTCCCCTACTGGTTTGAAGGGTCAGGTGAAAGATTACTCTTCAAAAAGGCAACCTTTAGCATCGCCAGAGGCTAACCCTGTAACAAAAAGAACTTCAGTGGAAAAGGGAGCTATACTTGTGGCTTTTGGGGAAGACAGTTTGGAGTCTCCCAAAGCTTCTTTGGCTGCTAAGACAGAAGACAATGCCTTGGTGCTTGCTGAGGGCAGAAATGATACCAAGGCAGTAAAGCATGGTAATGGTCCAGACGGAAGAGCTTCCTTGCATACTGATGGGATTAAAAATGGAGACCTGTGTCTGTCAGCTGAGAGACAGACAAATTCTGATTTAGACACCTTGAAGCTGAAGAGTTTGGATGCTTCTAGAACAGTCACGACAAAGATTAGCCTGTAAGTAACAAACTAGTTTACCTTGTCCTCATAGCTGTAACTTTGCTGGTATCTGTGCTTAGAATTCTACAGAAACACTAGCTATGTATCTGTTATCTATCTAAATTGTTTTCAGCTAAGAACTGCCTTTAAAAAAAAAGCTTACCATAATTAAAGCTATCACTTAACAAGCACTGTAGTCTTCATGTATTAGAAAAATAATTAATTTGTTCTTTTCTTTTAATGAATAGGGAATGTCTTTGTCAGTTCTATTATATGGAATAATTTAACATATATAAAAGCTGCTCAGTCATCATTGTTGTGGATCAGATTAGTTCATCTATCATTGACTTTAATGTAATTTTTCTCTCTATAACCAAATCAGAATGTGGTTGAAGATTTTGTAGGTGAAATTCATTGAATAAGAAATGCGTTCAAGTTTCCTATGAAACAGCCTAAGTTCTGCTATTGTTTTATGAAGAAACGTAGGGTGCAATGTAGAACTTGACTGTTCAAACGATATGGTAGATCACACTCCAGAGATTTGAATACGTACAGTTGCTTTCTTAAGTGTGTGCAGGATGAATCATTTAGATTTTGATGCATGTGAGTAATATCAGGTACTTGCAGAATTAGGCATATATTAGTTTTCAGGTTTTGATTTTACACTTGAAGAAACTGTCTCTGTCAAACAGGTGATCAGAGCTTTCCTTAGGACTATAAAGAAGTGGCTGTATTTATAAAGTTTACTGTTATCACTACTGTGAGACCAGTGATTGATTTCCTGGATTCTATTGCATTCTCATCCACAGGGAATGTTTTTATTGCATAATTCATTTCTGTTGTTCGGTTGTCACGGCTGTGTGCTATTGCACTCCTCATTCTGGCATGTTCGATTATAGGTGTTGGGGCACAGTGAGTCCTGCAAGCCCACCCGAAGTACCCTGAGTGTTCATAATTGTCATGGTGTTAGAGGGATGTGAAGGATTAACCTGATGGTTTAAGAGACACCTCTGTTTCCAGTTGTTTCCCACATCTGAGAAGCACGGGCAATTTTCTTTGCACGACTTGTAATACACTACGTCTGATCTGTTAATTTGTAACTTAAGTTTAAAAGGCTTAGTACTGAAAGTTAAACTGTGGCATTTTTGTATGTGGTGATGCTTTGCCATCTGGCAGTATAGATTGCAAATTTTAGTCTTGATTTTGTATCTTCACAGCTTCAAAGGAAAGCTAGCTTTCATATTTTTTTTTCTGTCACTATCATTAGTGATGATGAAGTTATAAATGCCTGCATAGCTGGATTTCATTTTTCTGTGTATCTCATGGGCTTGCTGTACAGTGAATTATCTTTTACTGTACTCGTAAAGTAACAGACAAGTGTCCTTTCTGAAAGACCGAATTTTAATGAATAAACAGCTTGTTCTATTTCATCCCATTTTGTAGGGTGTGTGACTTACCTTATCTGCTGGTATAAGAACTTCAGCCCTGGGTGGGCACTGCCGTGTTGCCTGCAAGGTTTCTGATGCATCTGATAGCTGTCATTGCACAGCACCACAGTTTCTTTAGCCGGAGTTACATGCTTAGGTGATCTGGTATAATTTGTAGTCATTCATTAGAACATAGGAACCATAAACCTGGATGTGGATTAAGGTGCTGTAAAATGGGAAAGGAAAAGATGGTGCCATTACTAGAAGACGGTATGGTTTTGTTCTCTAGTTACTGCTTTGAACAGACAACTTCTCCATTTCCAGAGATTAAAAAATTATTGTTAGGTAGTTCACATTAATTTCCTTCTGGCTGAAAAATACCCATTTACTTACAGGTTCCTTGGCCCTCTATACGATGGATTTTATATAATACAAGTAGTTCTCCCTTAAAAATGCATGTCTCTTACTAATGGCATTGTGCCAATTCTGGGACTCAAGTTTCCTTAGAAACAATTGCAAAGCAGGTCAGTTTCTCCTGAAATGCAGGTTTCCTGTAAATAAAGATAGCATTTTCTCTGTTTTTTCCATTTATGTCTGTGTACTGGATAACTTGAAAGTCACAGGATACTTTGCTTCTAGCTTTTGAAAGGGAAACCTATCAGATTTGAGACTAAAATGAGGCTGATGGTAAATCTTAATTGGCAAATAAAACCTCAGGCAGTAGTTACTTTGATGTGCTTAGCGGAAAACTTGGCTTCAGTTGTCACACTTTATGTTCAGACATGGTTTTGTAGCTGCCTTTACATTTAAGCCCACTTGTTGAATTACTCTGCTCTTTTCACGTGCAATTTTTCTTTGCTCACCTCAATCTGATATTTTGGCATCAGCTTTTTTTTTGGCACCAGTTGCATGCTTGATGTGTGATTCACCTTCCATTTTTGACTGTTGGGAGAGGTTTAACTGCTTGCTTCCACAGTTTAGCTGCAAGGTGTAGCCAAAGAGAAGGGCATTGGTATTTCTCTTGTGCCTGCTTGTTCCTGGCGTTGCAGATCAGGAATGGGTAGTAAGAATCAGCCACACAGGACTGCTTGTAATAAAGCATTTGTGCTGTTAAGTTTTTTCCCCGTACAAGATGAGATGCTTGAAGGATACTCAACATCTCCTTTTAAACAAGCTTGGAAACTCAGTTATTGCAATAAAGTGCATCTTTTGGCTGTATTCAAAATCAGTGTTTCATAGTGTGGAAAAAGGTGTAATGAAAATATCAGTTAGAAGAGGCCAGCTGTAGTGAGTGGAGCTGCAGGGCTGAGCTTTCTCATCCTCTTTCGTCTCAGCTGTTTGGCTGCAGAGATACTGCAGAATACAAAATACAGAGTGTTGAAGTGGTTGTTTCTGCATAAATTTGCACAGCTTGAAACTGTACCTTTGAGGGGTTAGCTCTTCATTTAAAGTAGATTTTAGGTGTGGCTGATAAGTATCACTGTTAGCCATTACACTTGCATGTGTCAGGGCATATAGAGAGATGGATTTTATGGGGAAGATAGGTGTTGTGTTGAAATAAATGCATGTAGCAGCACAAGTGACAGGCTGACAACGGGGAGGTATAGGAATGAATTTGTTAAGCTAATTGGGACATTAGTCTTACCTCTTGAAAATACAGGTAAAAGAAGAGGGTAAGTCCATTTATTTTCTGATCAGAAAAAGATGAGAACGGTCCTGGTGAGCAGAAAATTCAGCGCATGTCAGCAGTGCATCATTGTAGGAGATGAAGGCTAAAAGCCTGTACAGGGCTCCATGGGCAGAAGCATAGCCAGCAGGTCAAAGGACAAGATACTTGGTGTTCATGAGTCTGCATCTGGGTCACTCTGTTGAGCTGTAGCTCTTCCTCCCCTTCCAAATCTCTTCTGGTACAAGAGAGATGTTCCCAAATTGGAACAAGTCCAGCATTGAGCCATTAAAGGTGAGAGCTCTGGAGCAAATAATGTATGAGAAGCTGAAGAAGCTTGGTTTCTTCAACTGAGAGAAGGATACAGGTAGACCTCAGTCATCTCTCACTGCCTATAGAGAAGGCAGAGCAAGATTTGTCCCTGAGCTGCAAGGGACAGCAGCTACAGCTGCAAGATGTAACACTGACGTTTTAATGGGATAAAAGAAAAAAATAATTCACAGCAACAGTGACTGCCCTACTGCAATGCTTCACTAGGAAGGTTGTGAAATCTTGACTCTTGAAGTTATTCAAAACCTGGTCAGGCAAAGCCTTCAGAAACTTGATCAAACTTTGAAGTTGTCCCTGTTTTGAGTAGGAAGTTGGGCTAGTTGATCTTAAGAGGTCCCTTGCAACTCATATTAGTTTTCCAAAGGAAAAAAAAATGATAGAATAATTCAACTTTAAAAAGTTTAGGAAGAAACAGTTATACTTCAATTGAAAAGCGGTGCCTCAGTATATTTAATTTAATGATAGTACCTTCCCTCTTTCAGGAACATTTTGTTTTTCTGTTTTTCCTTAAGTTTTCCAAGTGTGTTTTATTAGCACCCATCTCAAGTATGGGCTGTCAATTTTAAGTTCGCTATTTCCTCTTTTATCAATCGTGCATTCTTCATAAGAGCCTTCCAGTTGTGAACCAGCTTGAGCAGGCTGGTAGTTACAGGGAGCACTGTTGGGAAGTCTTCTCTGAAAAGAGATGATGATAAGAAGGGCATGGAACCATTGCTGGAGCAAATCCAGAGGAGGCCACAAAGTTGATAAGAGGACTGGAGTACCGTCCCCAAGAAGACAGGGTGAGAGAGTTGGGGCTTCTCAGAAAAGAGAAGGTTGCTCAGAGACCTCATAAAAACCTTCCAGTATCTGAAGTGGGGGTCTACAGGGTAGCTGGAAAGGGACTCTTTGGCAGGAGCTGTAGTGATAGGACAAGGAGTACTGGGTACAAACTGAGAGACAGGAAATGTAGCTTAGACATTAGGAAGAAACTTTTTACGGTGAGGATGGTGAGACACGACAAAAGGTTGCCTGGGGAGGTTGTGGGTGCCCCATCCCTGGCAGTGTTCAAAGCCAGGTTGGATAAGGCTTTGAGCAACCTGGATTAGTAGGAGGTGTCCCTGCCCATGGCAGGGAGTTGGGGCTAGATGATCTTTTAAGATCCATTCCAACCTCTTAATAGTCTGTGATTCTATGATTTATAACAGCTGCTCTCTGTATAGATTCGTAAGTAACTATTTTTGATTCCTTCTGTTATTTCAGTAAGTTTGTTCCTCATGGTATTCCCAAGAAATAAAGTTTGTACAATGGGGAGTCTTGCATTAGAAGGGTTTAATCTCTTACTTGGGGTGGATTGCTTGAGGAAGAGGGGAAAGGATCTCACTTTTTGGGTTGGTTGGCTAAAGAGCTGCCTGAGAACTCAGTGAACACAGTTTGTGTAAGTAAAAAAAGAAGAAAGTACTTAAATACCAGAATCATCCATTGATTGTTAGAGCATTTGGGGCCCTGGAGATTGCTGCAGGCTGTTTTCTTTCTATCTCCCACCTTTGTCAGTTTTCATGTAGGGCAGTTTCTACCTGTTCTCCTACCACTGAGTGTGCTCAGATTCCTCTTTGGAGAACAGGACTGTCTTTGAGCTGATGGTGGGCTCCTTGACACTCCTTATCTGACTGATAAATTTTGAAGTCATCTGCCTTGCATCTTCACAGCTGTTCATACTGTACAGTATGCAGTAGCAAGCTGCATGGACAAATAATTTTTCCTGGTTGTAGGTATCCAGAGGAAAGGAGGCTTGAAACACTCAGCTGCACATCATCAGCCTTCTGCCATAGCACAGGAGTACTGTGTGCTGTGTACTGGTACATGCTTCTCTATCCACTCTGATAGAGGAGTTTTGTGTTTCCAAATTCAATTCTTGTAAAATTATTAGGCTTAGTTTACACAATTTAAATTGGTAGCTAAGTTTACCTGAAGGAAGTGGAAGAGTCCTCATGTGTGGTGTTCGCTTAGCCAAGGTGGTGTTGCAGTTCTTGGGGCCAGTTTACATTTTCTGCAAGCACTCACGAGAGTGGAAGGGTTCTTTCACTCAGTTTGAGGTTGCTTCTGCAGTGTAGGTGTAAAGGCTGCACAGAATCTGGGCAGATGTCTTCAAAACTCATTGGAGAGAATATGCAAATATTAACCAACTCATTATCACCTTAATGAATTGGGATTTGTTTTCTAAACTCTGTAGGGAATTGCATGTTTCTAATTTATTCTGCCTATTCACTACAAATTTTAATGTCTGTCAGTCATAAGTAGTTGAGTTCTCTGCCTCAGTTGCAGATGCTGTAGGCTGCTGAGTTTGTTTTACTAACCTTAAAGAACTAACTATGTGTTTGAAATAGATACTCCTTATTTAGTGACTAATTTTTTTATCCAAATAGTTACTACTCTTTTAGTTGATTCCTTTTGAGATACCAAGATTTAAACTAAGTCTGTGGTTTATTATGCTACATTTTATTGTTTTGAAAATTGTTACAAGCCTGCTCAAGATTAATTAAAGATGTCACTCTGTGTCACTTTGCCTCCTGTAGTCCAGCCAAACCGAAGAACATAGAGCTGAATTTTAAAACAGCTACGAATCAAGACAGTTTAGAAAGTGAACAGGACACTCTTGAAAAACCAGTTAATAAAACTAACAGCAACATTGCCAACAAAATTTCCTTGTTTGAAAACAAATGTGCTAACCAGAGCCAGAGGCCTCCTGACATCCCTGCTTCAAAAAATAGTGCTGTACCAAGCACATTCGTTGGCAGAGCAAAGCTGAAATTTGGAAAACAACCTAAAGAAAATGAACAGCCTGATAAAACATTAAATAGGCAAAGCAGTCGCCAGAAGTTATTTGAGAATGGCACACAGGAGAAAGAAAGCACTGCAGAGTTAAAAGGCAGAAATGAAGAAGGCTTTGCCCCTTATGAGGATATTGGGAAGACAACTGAACTTAAAGTAAAAGCTGCCATATCCCTTTTTAACCAAAGCAGCAAAAATGATGCTAGTAGTGTCTCTCTGAAGCAACCAGAACCAGAATTAACCATATCAAAGAAAGAAAGTTCACCTTTTAAACTGTCTTTGCACTCACCTGTTAAAAGTGAGAATGCTCAAGATCCTTTCTACCAGAGAAATTACACAAACTCAGAATTCCACAGAAATGAAGAAAAGATGCTGCCAAACACAGAGGCTTTATCACCTTGCAATGATGATAAATATCCTCTACCATCTCATCAGGTTTCCAGATCAGAATTTAAGAAGATGGAAAATGGAGATAAACAGGTAAAGCCAGGAGATTTGAACTTTGCAGCACTGCAGTACGATGACAGCAATCAAGACAGTATATTGGACTCTGAGCACAACACCAATACGCAGAAGAGCCCAGGCAAAACCTGTAATGGATCTGCTGAAGATGACAGCATTTTTGATTCCCCATCTGACATGAAGGAGTTTGCTGAAACAATAAAAAACTTAGACAGCTCAGTTTGTTTACCCCAGAAAAAGAAGAGGTCAAAGCTTCCGAAGTCTCCAGCACCTCACTTTGCAATGCCTCCCATTCATGAAGACAACTTAGAGAAAGTATTTGATCCTAGTGTATTTACTTTTGGTTTGGGACTGAGGAGGGAAAAAACACAGGATCTGTTACCAACACAACAAATGAAAATGCAAAGCCTGGAAACAATAGCCAGAGTCAGGCCCAAGCGTGCATCGACGGAGCAAAGCATCATATTCAAAGCTCTGCAGTCATGTAGAGAGGAACCTGCCTTTACTCATGAAATCAATGGAAAAGAGAACACTGATTGTACAGATGGTGAAATTAAGAGATCACGGCTTGAAAAAAGCTCCCTCTTCTCAAGCTTGCTGTCTTCTAAAGAGAAGTTTTTTAGCCCTTCTGTCCCTACAGTAAATAACACAACAGCTTTTGCAACTGACTCCTCAGGGATGCCTCCTTTACAACAGGATGTTTCTGGGCCATTCATCATGCCTCAAAAATCTGAGGTAATAAAGATCATTCAGGAAATGAAACAATGTTTGTCTACCTGCTGAATGGCTGTTAATTTTGATTTTGCAATTCAGTCTCTTTCAGATATGAAGTTTCCAAGTTTTGTGGAGAAGTACCTGCAAGCAGATAGTGCAAAAAAAGAACTAAGTTTACAAATGCCCAACTATGGCAACCCCGAGAAAAGTTTTTCCAGCTGGTTAGGGACAAGCAGATACGAATCAAATGTCCCCCCTGGTTTATTAGATGTGGATGTAAGTATTGTGTTTTTTAAAAGCTGCCTGCAAAGTTATCCAGCTTTTATGTTTTCAATAGGCAATGTGCATACATTGTTTTGTTTCCCCTCCTTGGGATATATATATAGATTACAAATACATTGAGGTGAACTTGGTTATAGTACCAGTTTTATCTGAAAATGAGATGACATCTATAAACATGATTAAGGGGTCTTTATTTTGAGACTTGTTACAAATATGAATGCAAAGCATATGTCTGAATATGTCTTCATACTTGATTTTGTATTATATTGAAACAAATCTTAGGCTGACTTTATTTTTTTATTGCGAATTAGTAGAACGCTTTCTGTGAACTTCAGAAAACCTCTGTTGAAGTAATCTCTTCTCTTCCAACAAGACATTCAGCTATTTTACTGTTAAATAAGTAACAGAGCAATTTTTTTATTTTAGCCCTCTGTTGTATTCCCATGCATTGGCAGAAAAATATATATTCTTTAGGAATACTTTAAGAACCGGAGAGAAGTGATTATTGAAAGTACTGTGATGGAAGACAGACCTATGTTTTCCTCTCAAAGCAGCTTTAATATTGAATTTATTTGTAATTTCTGTTTTTAAAATGATGAACCAATGTCCTGTAGTATTTGCAATTTATAGTAATGTAAGCCCTTATTGTGGCCTGAGAGGAAACTATAATCAGGAGGTCTAAGAACCATGGGAAGAAATAAGTTTTCTAAAGTTTAATAGCCACATGAATGTCACCTGTGAAATTGAAGCAGCTTATAAGAAGTTTGAGAAATACTTTCCAAAGTCAATGGTTATCTGTTGTAACAGTTCTACTGAAAGGAATGAGGTAGTAGAAATAGCTCCTTTCTTTGTCATCTTGCAGGAGACAGCCATCCATGGTACCTTGCAGTTTTGAGAATGTAGGTTCTTCTTTTATGGGAAGTTTTCTTGAGTAGTGTAGAGATGAAAATTAGGGGGTTTATTTACAATAGTGTAGATTAAAGTTGCCAGTTAAACAGGCTTTCTTACTCTGATGGTCCTGCTTGGATTTGAAGACTTGAATTTAAAGCTAAATGTCTAGTACTGCTTGAGTTTGGGTTTTGCTACTTTAGCTGTTGTTCTTGAGTGGGTTTCAATTTTGCAGTAGGGTGTGGAGGCCTGATATAGCAGTGGTGTGTACATATACCTAAGACTGCACTTCAGAGAATCCCTTTAGGCTTCAAAGGGTTTCTGGACTTCTGTGGCACTGTTGCTGACTAAATTGTCTTGCTCAAGTTAGGAATCAAAAGTGTTTCTGTGAGGTGTACCTACTGTGCATCTTCGACTGACTAAGAAAATGGTGAGGCAATGGCTAGTGGGTAATGCGAAGGAAAGAGTAAGGGCAGCCCAAAACAACGACTTTGGCATTCCTCAGAACACAGAACAAGTTTTAACTAGAATTGAAACGCAGGCTAAAAAGCAAGTCATGCTTCAACACGCCTTGATGATACCTACAAAAACCTGGTGGTGGTTAAGAACTGTCTTGCGACCACTGCCTGCTCTGCATGTTAACTGCTATGTTCTCATTAATTCCTTGCACGTGTTGCTGGTTACCTCTTTAGGGATAGTATCTGTTCTGGTCCTTTTGTTTGTGTGAATAATTCGTAGAAGAGGAGGACTCTGTCCCAGAACGAGCATTCCTGTCCTTGCCAGGAAACCGAAAACATCATTTCAATGTTTGCTTTATTGGAAGATGACGTGATGCAACCACAACTTTCCCATATATTCAATATCATATAATTTATTGCTGACTTCAACATTGTTTTAGACTTTGTATACCTCAGTGTGTTTTATTTGTTCTGAATATTTTAGTTTATTACTTACTGTCTCACACTCTTTGAGGAAACCTGTTACAAGGTGTTCATCACAAAATTGATTATGCTAGTTAGCTCATACATGTATGTGCCATCATGCATCCTCAGTATTTTCATATATTCCTTCAAAATACTTGATGTTTTATGGCTTGACATTTTTAGACATTTAAACTCTCATCTTTATCATTGTGCAGCATTTACTTTATCAATGCCAGTTTTTAAAGTAGTCTCTTGGTATTGAAGTCCTGGAATATATAGGAAGCTGATCAGGAGGATTTTAAAGCATTTCAGATCTGAGGTTAGCTGACTTCAGTGAGATGATAATTCAGAGTTTAAAAAAAAAAGAAGGTGTAAATTTATACATTTGTGGCAAGATGCTGCTCTGCAAGAGAAAGTAGAGATTGGAGCAGTAAGTAGGTACAGTTGAAAGGTTATCAGCTTTTACTCTTCAGAGTAGTTTTTGTTTTGTTCTACTAGCCCTTTTTTATAACTGAGTATCTTTATTGAAAATGTTTTTGATTTTGTGGGGGTTTTTTGTGATTTTTCTCTCCTCACTGTCTATTAGACACTTCCAAGAAATGGACAAAGTAAAATCAATCCCAGACCTGGCAAGGTAAGATCAGTTTTAAGTTTTACTGTTCCCTTTTGTATTTAAAGCCTAGGAAGCTAGAACTATATGTTGCTGGTGTGTTTTTCTGTTTTGTTTTGTTTTGAACACAGCTAGTGATATACTGTGACTCAGACTGTCAAAAAGCTGGCATTGAAGTTTTCCATGATGTTCCGGATTGCAGTTCTTGGGTTCTGTCACCAACAATTTTAGTTAAAGTCATCAGAGGATGGTAAGAGATAAATTTTTACTCTTTATACAACAATTTTTACTCTATCTAAAAATGTTTTGAAACAGAGCTGGCATGTGATTCACTGTAAGTCTGCCTTGTAAATGGAAATGTTACATGGATAGCTATGAGCAAGAAATAGGGCATTTTACCTCTGCAACAGGAAGTCCTGAGCTGGAAAACCTCTTTTGCTGACTAATTGAGTGAGTGTTAGCATCTGGAGGGGTGCGACATTTCACCAGGCATAGGTGTGGGATGAAATGACAGATTCTGTCCAGCTATTTTGCCCTTCAACTCCTCTGGTCATTAGGGATTCTTGCATAGTATTTGGATTGGGCTAAAAGGCTAGCGAATAAGTTTAAAGCCAGGTCTTGCATGATTAATTTCATGACCAAAGGAATAAGATGGTGCTGTAGAGATAATTGATTGTTTCTGACAAAAGGAGGGATTTTGCTCTAAAAGCTGTATTGCCCAAGAGTAATTCAAAACGAGTTTGTCTCCTATTTTCTTTGTAGCATCAACTGAAGGGCCATTAGTAGTGTGGCTAGCACAGCAGGTTATGCTGTGGCCAGGCTATAATGCAGTCAAATAGCAGGTTCTCAAAAGTAATTATCTGATAGTAAGCTGCAGACACAAGGGCTAGCTGCACTAGGAGGTACTGGGAAGCACACTGGTTGCTGTTCAGCTTCAGGAAACTGGAACAAAAACCTTTTGATCTGTGTAAACCAGGTCGTCTTTTCCAGCGTGGTCTAGAGGGACTGGATTTGGAGTTTTTTCCTCCTTCCATTGAGAGCCTGAGTGAAGGATTTGTATTTGCAGATGGATAAAGTTCTTATTTAGTTATATAGTCCAACCCACCATTAGAAATGAAGTTGTCCTTGTCTTCTGAGAAGTCTTATCATCCTCTGGCACATCTACGCCGGCTCTGTGGCTGCTGTTCACAGGATCCAAGCAACTTGTCTGTTTATACATGATGCAGCAGACTGCAGTGTCATCGTTTTCTGATGTACACATTGGTTCTGATTAGTATCTCATACAAAGTCTGGTATTCAGGGACAGTAGTCTTTGCTGCCCCAAATTATCAATTTTAAAAGGTGGAGGAGTGTTTTGTGAAAACTCAATTCAGCAGGAGACATCTTCGTTTTTATCACTGCTTTTAAAGGTGTCGCAGAGACTGGAAATGGCTTGCATCGGCGGTGTTGGGTGAATAAGCTGTATTGGGGAAATGGGAAGGGTCTGGAAACAGTACTGTGTATGAAAGGATTTGTGAAGTGGGAACATGATTTTTGCAAATCACACTTGATAAAGCACCATGTAAAATTAGATTTTTTTAAAAATTTATTTTAAGCTGGATACTCTATGAGAAACCAAATTTTGAAGGCCCCTCTGTTCCATTGGAAGAAGGAGAGTTGGAACTCACAGATATTTGGGGTGCAGGTACTTCTGAAGAGCAAAGTGATTGCAAGTCTCAAAAGCCTGCAGTGATCGGTTCAATAAGACATGTTGTTAAGGCAAGTAATATAAGTTAAAAAAATCTTGTGTGGATCTTAATGTGTAGTGATGTTTTGTACTGATACAGACTGTGATTAGGAAACAAGTGTAACATGAGCTATGAGTGCATGAAAATCTTCTGTGTTGAATTTCATATTTAATCACAAAATGCATGTGGGGGCTTTTGGGCAATGGGGATTGTAACATCAGCAGAAATGACAGGGACCAAAACTTGGTGGACTTTATTAGAGTAGTCACCAAAATGCTACATGCAGCATATGCTTTGTAGTCTGGTTGGTCTCAGGAAAAGCATTGCAGAAAACCATCAATAATTCCGTATTTAGAAAATATGGCTTTTTCTTTTTTTTCCCAATATAAACCAAATTTGCACTCAATATAATCTTAAATGTCAAACACCCAACTTTTGTTTGTCTGGTACAGACAAACTTAGCAGTGTGTTTCACACCTGATGGAACAGCCTTTCTACATGCACTTTTAACCTACCATTAAGTAGTTACAGATGCAGGTTGCCAAAACAAGCACGAGCTACAAAGTTATTTGACTAGGAAAGGAAAAAGGAGGAATATATATTGCTTGTAACTACAATTCTTGTTTGAGTTGCAGTTCTCTTCAAGGATGGCTTGTTTGGTGTTATCTTAGGATTTAATTTGCTAGAGGAGATGTTAACTGATGAAAGAAGGTGCATTCCTGCCTAGATGGCAGAAAGTAAACAATGTAAATGCTGATTAGAGATTGACTGACTGTCTTGGTTCAGAGACAGGCAAACTGGCTTAGCTATACTTTTATTATAGGCATTTAATAGCAGTAGCAATTGACAAGGGGGAAACTATTTAAAATAAACAGGTGTTTCAAAACTGATTTAGTTATGCACAGTAATTACAGAACTCACAGTGCAGATCAAGTGATTATGGCGATCTTCATTTTTCAGGATTACAGGGTTTGCCGGATTGATTTGTATACAGAGCCTGAAGGGTTAGGAATCGTGACTTCCTTTTTTGATGACACTGAAGAAACAGGGGTGTTTGGAACCACTCAGAAAACTTGTTCTATTAAAGTACATTGGGGCATGTAAGTATGTAGCTCTCTATGAATGTGTAGTGCAATTAAAGGAATTTGGTTTAAACCATTGGTTACACCTGTCAGACTTGGGAGCAGGCTGTACTTATTCTAGTCCTATGTTTTGGTAGTATTTGTTGACAGTAGTGTTAGTACATCACTGTAATGCTTCACTCTTGGGGAGTCTGACCTAGAATGTTTTGTTAGAGCTAGATTTTCTTCTGCTTGCGTGTAGTAAAATATTAAATAACTCTTGCGTATTTGTGGCCAAGGAATAAGAGTTTGCCTCTCTTGCTTTTTCTCATTCAGGCAAACTTAACCATAAGTGAGGATAGGGAATGAACTGTTATAATAAGACCACATTTCCCATTTGCTTTCTTCTAAATTTGAAATCATCCTACTAAAAGAAGAAAATTTTTGAAGTCTTTCTGTTATAAACTAAGACTTAGTGCTTTAGAGACTCTATACATGACATTCTTGTATTTCAAAGTGCATGTTTTTATAATGATGTTTAAGACAAATATCTTACGTCACCAGAAGATATCTGGCTGAGTTAGGAGGGTAATATTGTGAACCAAGCAAGCTTTTATGAGAAAGGAGACCTCTAAGGAAGAATCCAGGTGCTGCACCAATATTAGTTTTCATGATTTAATAAACAAACTTGTGAATCATTCTGGAAAACATGCCTCAAAGTAGTACTGGGGAAAGTATGCAGAAGAGAGGCTTCTTTCAGAAAAAGTGAGACTGAAGCCACTTCCAATCATTTTGGATCCTGCTGAACTTCTTACAAGGTGCACAAACCTTGGTTGTTATCTCTTATGTTTGGGCAGAGATAGCACTTGCCTTGCTGCAAATGGTCTATCAAAAACTGCCCAGCTGAAGGCATCTGTTACATACCACTGCAAAGATGTTTCAAATATACCACATGGACCTTTTTGTTGTTAGGCGAAGGGTATTTTATCTGAGCAAATATTTACACCTTGATTTGTGGGGAAAAAATGAAGCATTTTAGTATTACAGGCAAATTTGAAGATATCCAAGGAGCTGGTTCTCTGACAGGAAGTTATTTCTGGTGAACTTTAATCCAAATTACATGTCCTGCATGAGTAATGGAATCAGATTGTTATTTGGAGGTTGATTGTTAATTCACTTCATCTACGTTCCCACTTTATTTCAGTCTCACTTAAAAGCTATCTGCAACTAGTAAGATTACAAATTTTTTTGAAAGGAGGCAGAGCCTGTGCACATCTGAGTGTCTTTATTTTGCATCAGTGTAATAGCACTGTTTTACTAAATCCACATAAACTCTTGCTGTCTTAATATCTCTCCCTTGCATTTGGATTCCTGAAGGAAAGCAGACTAATATTTGCACCAGGAAGTGCAATAGATTATTTTTCAACTGTCTTTCTCAGATATCTGTTCATTAGTCCAGTGTAGAAAGAAGTCACTTTCATGAGAAATTCAGCAGATGGCTGCTGCTTTTTTTGCATGTTGCAGGCTTAGGGGATTTTTGCCTTCAGTTTACAGGCATGACATAGTTCACTGTATTGGCAGGTGAGGGAGGCTCTGATTGTGAGTCACCTTGCCGTGTGGGTGTGGTTGTATCATCTTAAAGTTTCCCAGTGCTCATGCTTAATTGCTGTTTGTTAGAAGCTGCCAACAAAAATGAGTTAATGCACCTTTATCTTCTGACTGTACTCTCTCCTTGTTCTTCCATATGTGTCAGTTCTTGCAGTGAAGTTAGTCATAGAATCCTTGTGGTTGGAAAAGGCCTTATAAGACTGTCCAGTCCAAACATTAGCCCAACACTCCCAAGTCCACCACTAAACCATGTCCCTAAGTGCCACTACTGCCCATCTTTTAAATACCTACAGGGATTGTGACTCCACCACTCCCCTGAGCAGCCTGTTCCAGTGATTGATGACTCTTTCAGTGAATAATTTTTCCTGATACCCAGTCTAAACCTCCACAGGTGCAACTGGAGGCCACTTCCTCTTTGTCCAGTCACTTGTTATTTGTGGGAAGAGACTACCTGGCTACAATTTCCTGTCAAGGCAGTTATAAAGAGCAATGAGATCTCCCCAGAGTCTCATTTTTTCCAGGCTGAACACCTCCAGCTACCTCAGCCACACTTCATTAGACTCAGGCTCCAGACCTTTTACCAGCTCCATTGCCCCCTTCTAGACACGATCCAGCACCTCAATGTCTTTTGTGTAGTGAGAGGCACAAAACTGATTCTGAAACAGAATTTGAGGTGTGGCATCACTAGTGCCCAGTCCAGGGGAACAATCACTACCCTGGTGCTGCTGGCCATACTGTTGCTGATCCAGGCCAGGATGCCATTGGCCTTCTTGGCCACCTGGGCACAGCTGGCTCATGTTCAACTGCTGTTGACCGGCATCCTCAGGTCTTTTTCTGCCAAGCAGCTTTTCAGCCACTCTTCCCCAATCCTGGAGCACTGCTTGGGGATGTTGTGACCTGGCACTTTGCTGTGTTGAACCTCATCCCATTGGCCTTGGCCCCTTGATCCCGATAGCTCTGTAGAGCTTTCTTACCCTTCAGCAGCTCAACACTCCCACCCAACTTCTTGTCATCTGCAAAACAGCTGAGGGAGCACTCAAATCTCCTCATTTAAATCATTGATATTAAGGTATTAAACAGAATTTACCCCAGTACTGGGCCTTTAGAAATACCACTTGTGACCAGCCACAAGCCAAGGGCTTATTGAGTGGTGTGAATACAGGGCACACCATATATCAAACATTCACCTATACACAGTGATACAACTAAAGCATCTTGTCTGTTTGTTGCGGCCACATGTCTGCAATGAAACTATACCAATTTGTGCCAGTTTATGTTAGCTTGGAATCTCCCTTTAATGCATGCCAGAGTGACGGATTATTTTAATATCTTTGATGTCACCAGATTTATACATTATGGTCCTTACATGATTAAAGGGTTGGCTGCAAAAAGTATTGCTGTTTATGTGTGTTTTATGCTGCTCCGTGCTGTACTTCTCTGAGATCAGTAAATTCAAACTGAAGAAATACTTTGACATCCTTATGCAGAGATCAGCTGTATGATTCTTTGAAAAACTACATTTGCTGCCCCATCAAGAAATCTCGGTTCTGTCTTTCAAAGTAGATTTATTAGCAGACACAAACCATGAGGAAGTAGGTTTCTAAGGAGTTGTCAGGTTTTTCTGTGTATTAATAAATAACATAAGGTTAGAATTTTTTTATTGAGCAGGTTTTGCATCAAATACAAGTCAAGTTTAGTAGGGATTTTTTAAATTCTTGTAAATTGGTTCTGCACTTAAAAACTATTCTAAAAATAATAGAATAACCTTAAATCTTGAAATTTCAGTCTAAATATGGTTGCTTTCAGATAAGACAGAATCAAATTCTTACTGTTCACTGGTTTGGTTTGAGTTTTTTGGCCTGATCAAACAAAAGGCATGTGTTATTGGTGGTTCCTTTGGAGCACAGAAGTTTGTCAGTATGCCAGCTTGTAGCTGGCAGTTTTGGTGGTAAAGAAACAAAGTTTTGTTAAAGATACAATGATCTCTTTTCCTAAAGTAAGCATATTGTCTTGTTCTTTACAGTTCAGAAATGTTCTGGGATTTTTATCTCTTGCTTTTGTCCCTCCACTCCCTCTCCTTTTAGATGGCTTCTTTATGAAGAACCTGGTTTCCAGGGAGTCCCCTTAATGTTGGAGCCTGGTGAATATCCTAATTTATTATTCTGGGAGAAGAAGGAAGCCTACATTAGGTCTATGAGACCCTTGAAAATGGTAAAATACTGTTATTTCTTACGAGTTTATTGACCTATGTTTGTGTGGTATAAATAATGTATTAAGATGGCTAGATTGTTCAAGATTTACAAAAATCTCACTCTTTTAAAAACCTCAGAATTTTTAGTCTGTAAAATTCTTGAACTTACAGAATTTGATTGCATCCATCTCTGCCATTAATCTGCCTTCTATTTTCACTTGTGCTCTTTAAGGAATATTTCACCTTAGTCCTGCCTTTTTTTAAAGAATTGATGGCTCTTAGAGATATCTGTAAGCTGTCTAAGTTATGAACAGCTTGATTTTTTCTTCTCTTTTTTTTTTTCTCTTAACAGGGTGGTCGCAAAGTTGAATTCAGTGGGGAGCCAAAGGTAAAAGTCAGTATTAATTTGATTGTCCAAAGCTATTTTACAGCACATGAACTACACATGGGTAGATAAGTATGCTTTGACTGGATATCAACTACTGATGGTTTACTGAGTAGTCCTTTTTTATGTGACCACACCATGAAAAGGCATCTTCTGTCACATTTCTGCATCCATCACATGCATATATGACAGTATTAACAGCAATCTAGATAATGTAGATGGGTAATAAATGATCAAGCCCTCATGTTGCATCTCTAGTGGAAAGGCCTCTTGTAGAGCAGAGAGAGATCCCGCTGGTTGGTTTCATCATTTTGCACTCTCCCTCTGTGCCCATGCGAAAGAAACTGTCCATTGTCAGAATTCATCATCCTCCCTGCAATTTTTCTTCTACTTCATTTCCACTCCAGGTAATTGTGTATGAGAAGCCTTTCTTTGAAGGAAGACATGTGGAAATAGAATCAGAGATCTTTATGCTTGATGACAAGGAATCAGAAGACAAGACAAGACTTCCACTTACATCTGTGGGATCCATGAAAGTACTGGGAGGAGTGTAAGTGTGGAAAAGCAGTATTTACCCTTCAGCTGAAGTAGTAACTCCATAGGCTGGAAGTTGCAGTGGACAAATCTGTGCCAGATTTGTCCCTGTTTATTTTGTTTTCCTAGTTTTTAGGTTGAGGTATACACCAGGGTTAAATTTGAAAATATTCACAGCAAAAGAATAAATATCACCTATCTGTATCTGCTTCATGAAAGCGTGGAGTGGTGCTTGTCCATTTTCACATGCAGACTCTGTTGTTGTTGTTGTTGTTCAGTTGGGTTGCTTACGAGAAGGCTGGGTTTGAAGGCCATCAGTACTTGCTGGAAGAAGGAGCGTATCGGGATTGGACAGACTGGGGTGGCTACGACGAGGAGGTGCAGTCCCTGCGGCCAATTGTTGGTGTAAGTTCCACAAACACGGAGCAGGCATCTCCCGAGCCCTCTGAGATGTCGTGTGGCACTTCCCTTATGGTGCTTCTCTTTGTTTTAACAGGACTTCACAAGCTCCCACATGATAATGTACAGTGAAAAAGACTTTGGATCAAAGGGGTCCAATATCAACGTGTTAGGTATAATTTCCAATTTGAAAGACACTGGATATGGGCTGAGGACACAGTCTATAAATGTGCTGAGTGGAGTGTAAGTGATATTTTTATTCACTCTTTCATTTTAGATATGCTGGTCTTTATAGAAATTGATAGTGTTTGCAGATGTTTTTCAGCACTCTGACTTCTATGTGGAGTCTTCAGATAAAATTTTCTGCCCTTGACCACAGAATGTGAAAAGTAAAGTTTTGGTGAATATGTACAGTAAACCGTCTTTCTTCTTACAATAACATAAGATGGGCCCAGGAGGCATTGACTTTGTGATTCACAAAGTATGAAAGCATGAGATGACATTTCATCAAGACAGGAAGAAATAGCTTGTTCTTGTGGCTGCATTTGTTTTAAGCATTTCAATAGCAAAATTGTTACGGAAATAATTTCCAGTTTTGAAACTAATTTCCAGGCTTCTTGCATTTGACCAGAGCACCTTGCTCTTTCTCTCACTTTTGTGTTAAATAGAGATAACTTTTACTATGCTCACTAATACCTTCTGATACTAGGGAGAGTAACTGTTTTGAAAACTAACATTGCTTTTGCAGTGAATCCTATAGGCTAACAGTGGTTTAGTGCTGTGGTGTTGGTTTTTATTGTTTGTTTGGGTCTTTTTTTAACATATGTTTCCCAAAACTGTATTAGCCGTGGCCATTAACAAACCAACTCTTCATGCCACAAGTGCTCTCACATGCAGTTGATCAGCTGATAGACTTTGCTGTTTAATTAGTCGAGTCCATCAACTGCAGATTGAGTTTCACAGCCTTGCAGACCGTATCAAAGTATTTTGGAAATGCAGATAAGTATTAGGAGTCATGTCTGCAAACACACAAAATTTCCTAAAGTAGCAGAACGAAAAAAGCATGGCATGTGCAGTCTGTCTCCCTCCAGGTGACTGGCTGGAAGCTCTGCCTTACCCAGCCCCACCCTAAATCTTTCCGTCTGTTATCTGTGCTATATCTCTGCAAGTTTTGTCTGGATAAAGGTTGCAGAATCTAGCTCGGTGCATTCCAGAGGAATGCTTTTAATTTTTGTATGAATATGGTGTGACAGCAAGTTTTTTTTCTGCCTGGTGACCTTTGAAGCTGCTGTGCTCTTTTGTCTTCTGTAATATGCAAGGGAGATCCATGGGAAAGAGTCACCTCTGTAGGCTGGGAAAAAAATTGTGGGTTACCTATCATGCCCTTCATGTAGTTGTTCTAGTAAATGTGTCTGTTGCATCTGAGATAGGAATCATACATGAGTTTGAGTATTCTAGTAATTAAGAGTGACTTTAATGCTCTGATGGCAAAGGTGGCTAGAAGTCTTTACGAACAAAACTCATCCCACAGACTCTGCTACTGCTCCTGTAATCTCACCTTTTAGTCTCCAAAAGATGTCATTTGTAGCAATAAGCTTTAAAAAAATTCAGATGCATCGTTTATAACAGGTGGTAAGCACCCAGCTCTTAAGAGTCTTGTACAACCCCTCTGTTCCTAGAGAGGTGAGTGTTTGGGGGTTTTATGGTGATCTTACTAAATGTTAATGAATCAGAAGGCTTGAATGATCTGTATGAAGTCATGTTTGGCAACACAGTGCTTTATTTTAAATGTTAACCATCTATTCAGGTAGAAGATTTTTTTATAGCATTCCTTCCAAGAAATCTGTCATAGAGCAATGAATAATCCATTGAGCCATTTCCTGAGCTGTTTAGGCTGTAATGCATGATGACATAGTGAACTGTGACAGGTTCAATAAAAACTTGTCATAATATTTCGAAGTAACCTTCCCGGTATCATATTGGAACCACTTAATTAAAATAAGAAGTCAAAAATGTAACAAGCCCTCAATCTTTCATTGCAATTTTTTAACTATAGGTATCTGGGGTAAGCAGTTAGAGCAGTAAAATAACAGATGATCTGTATTTCCCACATAATTAATTTGATTGCTCTGTAATTTAGTTATATCAAAGAAAAGAAAGCCTGACACTGCAGTGCACAGATACTACTGAGCAAGTTCTGAGCTCAGCTGCAGCTCTAAACTGTATTGCTGGAGACAGCCCAGCTCTGCATTTGGGGAGTGACTATTCCATTCTGGGGTAATTCAGCACTAGCTGCATTAAAATGCCTAAATGTTTCTAAACATGTTTTCAGGCAATATTTCCATGTCTTTCCTAAATCCATTGTGAAGACATCCTGAAAAATATATCCTAAGGAGATGAGGATTGACTTAATGAAAAATGAAAATGTACTTCTTTAAAAATGAAAATGTTTTGCTCTTGAGCATTTTTGGAGACTGGCCAAACAAAGTTCAAAAATTATTTTTCTGCCATTAGGGTGGGAGAAAGCAATCCAGGTTGCCTGAAATAGGAGAGGCCTTTCTTCTTTTAAGTAGGGTTTGATCTTTACTTCCAAACTGGCAGAATTTGAAGTGGCAGAAAATTGAACTATTTGCTAGCAACAGGTAACACCCTTAACAAGTTCAAGCAAGTACTAAAATCAAGTGTTGTGCTATTTTGACTTCCCCTCTGCTTAAAAGCCTCTTCAAGCTTATATTTAATAGTGATCAAAATTACAGGAACTGCATGTTTGAAATGTGCTGTTTCTTTATCCATAAACACACCAAACTTTTGCCAGAACTCCTGAAGAAGCTCTTGTCTTTTCAGTTGATTCCTTTTGAACTTGCTGGAAGAATTTTCCCAGCTTTGTTTATTTTATGTAGTAATCTGTTTACTGTGGTCATGTTATCAGCCTGGTTTTCCCCCAGTTTTCAAGTAATTAATCCACAATGTAGATTTGGCTGCTTCTAGAGTACGTACGGATAGTGATGTTAAGGAAATAATTAGGTAATGAGTGGTTCATATAGAGAAACCAGAAGGAAGTAAATTTAACCTAGATGTACTCAGGAAGGTAGCACGAGTGAAATTGAAGAGATCCAAGTTACAAGAACAAACCTCTACTGGGAGTTGAAAAGGCCAAGTACCCCTGGTTACCCCCCTGGAGAGCACTTCAAACAAAGCTTTAACTTCTCTCTATATATGAACTGATGTTCAGAAAGAAACTTTTCAAGGAGTCACAAAATTAAAGCTCACAGGTCCCTGGGATACTAAGAATTACAGTCACAAAGGAGCAAAGGAATGAACCCATTATCTCTCTTTCCTATAAACAGAATTTTATTACCTCATCCTATCTGTTAATTATGGTACAGATCTGCAAGTGCCAGTTAACTTCTGACCTCCCTCCTAAAGTTAAACAAGGTGAATTCAAGGTTAACTGAGGGAAAATATTTTTTGGTGAGTTCCCCATGTCTGGATTATTTTCTTGGCTGTACATTCAGACCCTGTTTGGAGCTGCACTTCCTAGATGTCATGCGTAGAGGTTTTTGGAGATAGATTCTCTGTGTGTAATAGTACTAACAATATATAATCAGAGCTTTATGCTGCTTCTGGTTTCAGGGGCATGGATGGTGCCCAGGAGTAAAGGTCTTCAGCATCCTTCTGCCAGCAGCCTGGGATGGAGCTGTTGTTTAGCAGTTTGCACGTCTGGGGGTTACAAAATCTGTTGTTTTAGGAGAGCTCACTCCCTGTGGGGCAGGATGGTTGCTGCCATGCTCCAGAGCAGCGCTTCAGTTTTTGTTGTGCCTGGCAGCTGGAATGTGGCTCTCCTGCTCAGATATGGAGGCAATGTCTTGCTCTCCAGGCCCTTCTGTTAATCAGAAGTTGGATTAAGGCAGTGCTCTTTCCTAGGGATAGTCTTGAGGTCGGACAGGTTTAGCTGGTCTGCTAAATTCAGCTGCCTGTCCTTGATGATGTTATTACTACTTTCAGCAGCTTATATGGGCTTCTGGGTGAAGTGGAGAAGCACAAGTATTTCACCATTAAGCCCTGACTCTAGGAACTAACTGCATAGACTTGCATAGAAGAGTGGCACTTAATTATTTAAATCCCATCTATTTATCCCATTTATAAATGTGCAAGTGAGATTTGTTGATTACTTCTGCATTCAGGCTTCTTTTTAGATAAGGGAAACTAAATAACTGCTATCAAAGGATTCTTAGGAGGCTGCTGATGTGTCTTACAGTTCACTTTATATGAGAAACACTTGTTTGCATAGATCTCAATTGAGTAAAACTGCCATGCACCATAGCTGTATCCTGGCACCTGTGCATTGAAAAAATCTAATGAATGTCTGCTGAGGAAATTGTTTAAGGAAACCTCATTTTCACTGCGTTTGGTATATGTGGTATACAGGTATAGACACACCTGAGACATTTGAACTCTCTGCTCAATTTATTGTACATACCAGTGTCTCTTTGAATTACTCTGAGGTGATTTTGAAATGGGCCTTGAAATATGCCGTAAGTAATTAGTGCGTAACAAGTTGGAATAATTGATTATATCTGAGGCAAACCAAGAGATGTGATTGGTGATATATGTGAGTCACTGTTTGAGTGTTTGCCATGGACAAGTAAAACAAAGTTCATGCTGCTGGCACATACATGTTGATGCACCTTTATTTCAGTTTGAGGTTATCCCACTTCTTGTATCTGCAGAGACTCTGGCATTTGTACTTGGAATAAAACTGCAGCTGAGTAGAATCCAATTGATCAACACACATAGATAATATATGGGGAATTTTGATGTTGAGAGTTATCTTCCCTTGCATATTTCAAGTTACTGCTTTATGATACGAAATTTTGTGTTAGTATTGAAACTCAGTAAGTTTCTGAGCCCACTGAAAGTGGGTTTTGGCAGAACCCAGCATACACTCGTTATGCACCACAGTGGCTAAAATGAAAAGCAGGTGAGTTTGTGACCTATGTCAAGCATCAGATCTAACTGACTAGCTATAATAATGGCTTTGCATTTAAACACATTGATCTGGTCAAATTTGTGGTGGTTTTAATGCTTAACGTTCAAGGATATTCTTTTTGCTGGTGTCTCTGATTCCAAGCAGGGAATAGTCTGCTCTGATTAGCATACATGCCTGTTGTTGCAGCTCAACATCCTGTTGGGGTGTATATTTGCTTAAACACAACTGAATCGTAGCTACAGGTAACATTAAAAATCAGTATTGCTACATTTACTGTCCGGATGACTCTGAAAGTTAGTTTTGTTGAAAAAGCTGATATCTGTATGGTTTTTTTTGTTTTGGTTTGTGTTTTTTTAGAGAAAAATTTGACCTAGGTAAAATAATGGGACTGTAAAACATCTTAAAATATTCTTACCGGAGATAACTCTTAGGATATGTAGCAGATGATTTGTCTGAACTTGTGGTTTGCTTTAGCTAATTCACTCTGATTTGTATCAACATAGTGCAAGAAGGCAGTAAAATTTGCATGGGGTTTGCAGTATCAGATACAGGGGTTTGTGTAGGGTTTTAACAGCATCACAGTTTGGCACTTCAGAAACTTCTTTTTGTTCTGACATTAAGACAGTAATGAATATACACATCTGTATTTTGGAAAAGTGGTGTGACTTCTACCAGCCACCCTCCTCTTCTTTCTCTTTTAGATGGGTGGCTTATGAGAATCCTGAGTTTACAGGGGAGCAGTATATACTGGCTAAAGGGCTCTATCCCAGCATTGAGGCATGGGGGGGAAAGAATTGCAAAATATCTTCAGTTCAACCCATTGTTATGGTAAGGAGCTCATTTTATACTTGTTTTGCAAGTTTCTGTGAAACATTGGAACTCTATTTTTTCTACCAAATTCAGTTTATTTACATTATTTAAATGATAATTAATTATCATTTAAAATTAATAGAAATTTTATATGTTATTTTATCACCGTTGAAAATATTTTTTCCCTTTTTTCCCCCCAAAACTTTTGCAGGATATTGTTGGAAGCGAAAGGGATAAAGTCAAGGTAAGATACTTCTCTAAGCACATGAAATATACTGTGTAGTGTCTGTAACATGTAAATAAAGAGATGGCTGTTTGTCCAGTGGAACACTCAGGTATTTGCATAGATGGCTGACTAGTCAGAGTGAAAACTGCAGGTGGAGGAAGGCTACTTTCCACACCTCTTCAGTAAGGCACATTAAGACCCAAGGAAGGTGGGATTTAATAGACAATTGCCATCAACTTTCTTGGGGCACTGGCAATGTCTTGGTTTAGCAAGTGAGGTGTTTTGGGGTATCAGTGATTGTTCTTAGGAGCTGGAGCCCACAGCACTCTGTGCAGCGGTGCAGGACCTGGAGTCTGTTGCTGAGGTGAGGGCTTTACAACAGAGATTGTTCTTGGTGAGGGCACTAGAGGATAGATGTTGTTCTTGGTACAGCTGACTTAATTCCTTTTGAACCTATTTCTTTAGTTAACAGTTTTGTAGTGGTGATTGCACTTGAAGGGTGTTGCTCACTCACAAATACTGCTTAAAAGTTAATGCCATCTTTGTCAATAACTTAGGGAGGGAAATGGCAGGGAGAACTTGTCTGTTCAGTGAGTTAATATATTTCTACATTGGATCGTCTCCTGTATGCAAGTGCTAATATGTAGTTTTGAAGTGAGGCTAATGAGCAGCTTTTTCATCCTTCTTAATTCTGAGCCTTTTCAGGTTTGCCCCTCTACAAAGTTATTTTTATTTCCATTTCAGTGAAAATTGTGAGTATATCATGGAACTAAAAACTAAGGAGACAATTCTTAGCTGTCCTGGTTTGCTACTCCTGATTAGTAGCACACTTCACTGGAATCTCCTGCACAGGGATAATGCATAAACTATGGGGAATAAAAATCTCAAGGCTGCTTATTTTCAGCCATGTGCATTAAAAATTATTTGCATCTGTTTATTATGTGCCTATTACGACCCTATTCTAAGGAAGACCTTATCCTAAGGAAACAAAGAAGTAGTGGCTTGCAGCCAACAGACTGCATCCACTGTCAGCGTGTTCTTCTTTGGAGAATGCTGTACCTGCCCACACTCCTATCTTTATTAAGAGTGAATAAAACTGGTAGGCATGTTGTAATGTGAATGACTTCTGTGTGATCATGGCTAATTATCCTCTAACCAAATTAGCAAGTTTGCTGCTTAGAATTTTTTTTTATGAGGGCAAAAGACTCTGAGGGATGTATCCTCTCTTATCCTTGGAGCAGAGAAAGAACCAGCATGAGACTGTGTCTATAGCTGTAAAAGGCACACGAAGCCCATCTGTCCTGGGAATATCAACCGTGTCTCTTGGCATGCTGTCTGAGTCCTTTGCCAGAATTATTCACCATTAGTGTTCTAAGAGGTAGAGTGTTTTCATTTACTGGGAAGAGTACGCATTTTGGAGATTAAGCAGATTGGTAATATAACAGAAAACTTTTTATGGCCCTTTAATAAATGTGTGCCTGTTCTGGCCATTCTGTGGGAATTTAAACATCTTACCCAGCACATAGACCAAGGAGCTCTAATTGTTAGTGTTGTTTTAATTATTTTGTACGTTACTAAGTGATTTACAGCTCTCTTGAGCAAGGACTGTAAAACTGAAGAGGTAACAAACACAGGTAACCAAGGAAGTCTGGGTGTTTTAAGTATGTTTTTATCTAATTATAGAATTAATGGTAGAGATGTAACTGAAGGTAGAAGAATTAATTTCCTTAAATATGTTTATAACTTTTTAAAGGTCCAGTTATTTTCAGAGCCTGAATTCAAGGGTAACTGCCAAATATTTGAAAAGAACACAAGATGTATTAATTCATTTGCTGTGAAGTCTTCAAAAATTTTAGATGGCAGGTAAGTTATATTGAATGAATACTGCAAAATCTCTAAAATGGTAGAAGTTTTAGAAAAGCAACCAGCTTTCTAACACCTGAGGTGGTTTCACATATGGGGACTTACAGAGAACAATGCTTTGCAGTTTGCACATCAATCTTTCAGGACAAAACATTGTAAATAATGTGTCTGCATTTTACGGGCACAGATGACTTAAGAGGACACTTCTTCTCCTTCTTTCTGCAGCTGCATAGTGTATGACCAGGAGGAATTTGCTGGTAACCAGTATGTGTTGGAAGAAGGGATCTATCCTGATCTGACAGCAATGGGTTGTTCACCCCAAGCAGTTCTAAAATCTTTACAGATCATAAATATTGTAAGTAAAACCTAACAGAGATATTTCAAAGTTACATACAGTGATGATTCTCCATTTTTTTGCAACAGTAAAAATTCTAAGGCACACATACAACAGAGGAGGGTTTGGGTTGGCAGGGGTGGGGGGGGAGTTGTTTGTTTGTTTGGGTTTCGTTTTTTTCTGTGCAGTAGCAGTTAAATGTCCTAGCTGCAGTTAGCCAGGTTTTCTTGACCTCTGTGCTGTTTTTGTAAAGGAGAAGACATCACAGAAGCAGCTGCCTGGGATCCCTGTTCTTAATAACAGCTTATAAAAGAACTTCTGTAAAGAGTCAATTTCCTGGTAGGAGAGACCACTTAGAATGGATTGAGAAAGTGGTAGGACAGTGTGAAGAAATATTTGTACCATGAACCTTGTTTTTGATGCATATTTAAAAGGCTTAATTAAGCAACTTTGCATGAAATACATGTAATTATAAGACACTGTTGATATCATCAGGACAATGGAATTTGAGTTAATCACAAAATAATGCATGCTTCTAGATAAGGTAAAGCAATACCGAATACTATTTGGCAAAATCAGGCAGTGTTGTTTTGTGGTGGATACAAACTAAACTACATTTACATATTTTGTAATGCACCAGTGGCCAGGAATGAGTTTGCTCAAACTTATAACCAATCATTATGATGGATCACTTACGGAATTTGCCAGTATCTTTTAAGATCAAAGTAATTACTAGTGAAATGTGGTCAGGATTCCAGGAACTTACGCCAACGTGAGGAGATGGTACTCATTTTAAAAAAGGAGTTCACTCTTGAATCTCTTCTTTGAATTTGGCAACTTTATTGCACTCCAATGTAATTTTGGTAACCTGTCAGTGGTGTAGCAGTTGACGAAGGAGAGCTAAAATGTGTCATCCTCTTTCATGACTCTGGAAAATTTTGATGTACTCTGTGAACAAACAACTGCAGCATGTACATCTGCCTTCTGAACTCTTTGGCTGTCTAGTAGACAGATCCTATTAAAAACAATAGAATTGTTTCTAGCCAAGCTTGGTGGGTGAGCACCATGAATTAAAATAGATTTTTCTGTACATGGCAGTAGTTCCTGGGTTTAAAATGCTTGTTTCAAGCTGGAAGGATCAGCTTAGTTTTAAGATTCACTATCTGTGACAGAGATCGTTGTGTTAAAACAGAAATGCCAGTTCTGTGCTTAAGTTCTTCACACTTGTGAAACTTGGTCTAGCCCTACATTTTATCACACTTCAGACAGCAGCACAGAGCTGCATCTGTCTGCAAGTCATGTGCTGCTGCTTCCTTTGTCAGAGGCTCCCTAGCTGTGGAAAAGAGGAAAATGGGTCACTTTGCTCATTGCTTTATTTGCAAACCAGAATAGAAAGAATGATCATTTCTATCAACTCAAAAAATCATGGTTTGTTTTTCATGATTTTCCAAAAGCTTGAACCTCATTATTTTAGCTGGTGCTGGTTTCACCTGTCAGACTTATTTTGGGACTGTACTTCAGCAGTGCCAATCTTAATTCCCCCCCATCATCTGCCATTTTTATAACTTTCCTCAGGATTTTTCTTTGACATTTCTACAGAAGAAGCACCTTTGCTATTTTAATGTCATGTTACTGTATTTATCTAGTTAAACTCCCCTTTGCAGGGATCCTTTGGTAAAGGACCATAAAAAAAGGGAAATTAAAGGGATACTTGATACACTTTTAAGTGAAAGCCAAAAGGGCTTTTTTAAATAAGGGAACTTGCAGAACTATATAAAGAGCTGTTTATAAGCTCAAGGGTTCTTTGGGGGTTTATGCCACTATATCTTGGTTGTGCTTGCTTTGCATGCTCCATGTGATTGTGCTGCAGATAGAAAATAGCATTTTTCCTTCTTGAATTTGACACATGTTCTTTTTCCTGAACATACTATAAAAAACAGCTGTGAATGTGGTTTATGCTTGAACTGTCATCTGAAACTACTTTTTAATGAGAAACTCTGAGGAATAACTGAGTGTAGATATACAGGAACACCAGCTTGGTACAATGCAGTACATGGGAAGTACTGAAAGAAAATTCATGAGCTGACCTTGCACTTCTCACTGTGGGGAATGTTCTATATAACAGTGTTTCTGCTGATTCAAAAAAATGCCCAGTGTAAGGTGTGGCAGAAAATTGGAGGATTTCCTTTTCTGTTTGTTTTCTTTGCAAGTAGATTTTTTTTTCTAAAGCATTGCATGAAGCTGAAAGGCTACTGCCTGAGAAGTTGCATGTCTCAGAGGGCAGGTGCCAGTCTGTAATAGGGCTTAGAGTTCTGAGGCACTGGGACATCGTCACAGTGTGGCTGGTCCTGTTGGGCTCTTTACCTGTGGTGATGCATGCCAGTCTAACTGGTGTTGCCTTTCATGGTGGGGCTGAGCATACTCTGATTCTGGAGTAAAGTGAAAAGGCCTCTCCTGGCATTTCCCACAGCCTAGCAGCATGTGTGCCATCAGGAAGCACAGCTCAGCTGCTGTGTGATAAGCCGGGCTGCTGCGCAGGTAATGGTGACGCTCATGCAATGCTGTCATCTGAGCCCTTAAACATCTAAAGGAAGATTAAAGAGGAATTTAAGCACTGTTTAGAAATTGGTAGATGGGAGGTCTTGCCTAATAAATTGACATGGAAGCATGCATATCTGAGCTGCCACGCATGCGTGGAGCCAGCTCTGCCTTGGAGGGCCTGTTTCCATGCCTGAGGCTGGATGGGAGCCTGTCGAGACTTTGCGTCATGTCAGGCGTTCCTGATGCAGTTGATGTGTGAGCGCACTGAACACATGCCAGAAGGAAGAAGCTCTTCGGGCTGCGGCGTTGGTTTTATGCAGTCATGGCTGGAAGATTTGTGAGAAAGGGAGTGGCAGTGTCATTTCTGTCTATGAGTGTACACTGTAACACCAGGACACTCAGGCTTAATTGACTTCAGCCTGGGGAATTTCAAACCCTACCTCCCAGCTTCCACAGGAAGGCCTTCCTTATGGGAGGTTATTTCCAGTCCACTACAGATACCTTGCCCCACAGAAAAGTATCCAAGGTTCCTTTTCCAGAAGACATTCAAATTGGATTCAGTGATGCAGGGAGCTTCATGTGGGCAGAATCCCTTTGACACCAGAATAATTTTGACAGAGGAGGAGAAGAATAATCTCTCCACAAAAATTTGGAGGATTCAGGTGTTACAGTTTTCACTTGTCATGAATTTTACCTTAGGAGTATGAATACTGAAGCTTTTGTCTCGTCAGAGATTGAAGTTGCCGTAACCTACAGTATAAGTTAAAAATTAATGCAATAAGTGATAAGCAGTGCTGACAAGGCTGTCATCATTTGAAGCTGTAGAAATCAATATTATCTAACTGTCTGTTCAGCTCTTTATATGAAAATTCCCACGAGTGGGGGTTAGTGCAATGGAAGAGAGATACAGCTTTGATTAAAACGTATTTTAAAACGTAATCAAGGTGTTGTGCAAGAATCAGCCACAGAGGTCTTTGTGCCTGAAGATAAGGAAGTTTTATGTTCCATGCAAGGAGATCCCTTGTGTGTTTTGTGTAAGGGTTTTTTATGACTTTTCAAGTTCAAGTAGCGAGTTAGAGAACAGAAACATTCAGGGTTTTTGATTTTAAACAATCAGGAAGAAACCTCTGAAATAAAAGGGGTATGCGAAGTACTGATGTTCACAGTCACCATCTGGAGTTCCAATATCCAATAAAAGCACTCATATTCCTTTTGCAGGAGCTGTCTGAGCCCTGCATAGCTCTTTTTGAAAAGATGGGTTTCCAAGGAAAGAAAATCGAATTCAGTACAGAAACCTTAAATCTTCAGTTCCTGGGATACAATCCTCGAATAGCTTCAGTTCAAGTCCTTGGCGGCATGTAAGTTTAAAATCACCTTTTGATTCTTTAGGATGAAGTACTTATTCAACTTTACAGGTATAATGGAACCCCAGAATGTAAAATTAAAATATCATAACGTGTGTGGTGCATTAATGCCATTTCGCCTTACAGAGCATTTTCATATCCTGTCTCAACAATATGTTATCACTGAGTCATGTCCTGTGCTAGGGGTTGAAATTAATTTGAATAAAGCTCTGAAGGAAACTCATGTCTTCTCTCACGCCATATTATAAAAATCAGCTTGGATAGCATCCTTAAAACCAACTTCTGTGCTCTTGGTTTAGGTCTCAGTCATAAAAAAATAATTCGGTTTGTGATCTGTGTCATAAATTCAAAATGTTTTTTAATAAAGTGTTCATGTTCATCCTTTAACCTCTACTATGGACACAGAGGTACAATTGAGCCATGATCTCACCTCTTTTGGTATTAGTAGTAATAGTCCCTTTTACTTCAGGAATTGGGTAAGAATCTAGCAGTTAGATTTGGTAGGTGTTTTTAAGCAGTTGTGTTCTCTGAATGTACCCTTGAAGATCATGTAAAAAATAGTCTGTGATGAAGTTTAAAATCTGTTGGGAAGCATTTTTAAAACTATTGTCCTATATTTTAGGGTTCTAGCAGATCTGTTAAATTCTCTTTTTTTTTTTTTCCCCCCCTGTTGTTAACCTCTACCTCTAAGATCCTTGCCCCTAGTTTTGGTGGTTTTTGTAGTTTGCAGTTTTTTTGTTTTTAATGGTAGATCCATGTTACTGTTGCTTTGCATTTAAATGTGTTCTTTTGAAGAGGTAAATAAATTTCCAAGGTGTGTGCTAGTCAGATGCCGTTGGGTAGCTTAAGACTGCCCTCAAGTGGATAGCTAATAACTAAGTCTGTAGAACAAACCATTTTCCCCATCTGGATAAGCTGGTCAAAGGGTTTCCTTAGCACACTGAATTGAACTTTGAAACAAAGGTTGTAAGAAAAGGCACATGCTCATATTCTGAAGCCTCATGAGGTTTCAGGATCTTTCACCATAGCCACAATATAATTGATTGTCACTTTCCATAATAAGAAGTCAAACATCAAGTTACTTCTTTGCCAATATCCTGATTCCAGGTAATGGAATCATGAATTGTGTGTGTTTCCTGTCCAATGAATGTATGTGGACTTTTTTCTGGTGGATACATAGAATATGGTATGAAAATTCTGATTTCATTATAGCAGTGTCAGCTGCTGAAATGTGTCAAAACTTAGGTTTACAGTTACCTTGCCCCTGCTGTCTCCCTTATTGAAGAGGGTTTCATCTTCTCTTCCTTTGCTTAGAGACCTCCATTTATAATTCTCTTAATTTCATACCTGGAGATAGATGTGTATTAGGCAGTGAAAAAGCACCAAAATTAAAGTGAGTGTGCTTCTGGATAGAGAAGTCTGGTGACGAATCAGTCAGAGGAAGGAGGTAACCTGAAAACGAGCATATTGAATGGTTATGTACTCAAACCCCCATGGCTACTGGACAGTCCCAGCACATCACTGTGAGAAAACTCTAGAAATTGCACTGCATGGCAGCCTATTTTGAAGCTCAGTCATAATTAACTGGCTGTGCCAGTAACGGAGAATCAGAGGTTGGGTTCTGACAGATTACACGCAATGTGTGATTTTAAGCGTAGTTGGATGTGTATTAGGGAATGTTAAACAAAATTCTTCTATGTGCACTCTTGCTCTGTCTCTTCCCTACCCCCCTTTCAGGTATTTGGAAAGAAGAGAGGTGTTATGAAATAAAACCGCTATCAAAATACCCAAGAGAACTTCACCCTGTTGCAGTTTCCAGTATTTGCTTGTTCCAGTCTGTATCCATAGTAGTTCTCTCTCATGTGCACCAGGCCTATCCAAATTCAGATACACAAACCAGCTGGTTCTGCTCCTGCAGCAATGTAGCATATACAGCACACGTAGCATATAGATCTGTGCTCCTTGAGGAGTCACAATGCCTCCTGAAAACAAATGGTGTTTAAAAGTTGGGTTCTCCCAAGAAAATGCTTTGTTTCATTCAGCTTGTAATTTTTAAATAATAGGACTCTAAAATTTGACCTCCTGTGTACCCATCTCAATGTGACTGATCTAAATCAGGATGTGATTTTATTATTTTTTAAGGCCCATTACAAACAAGGTCATGGGCTTTCCAAAGCTAAACACTTCCTGTGTTGTGGGACAGATTTCTGTTAAACTCTTGTATTGATTCCAAAGCAAAATTTGGCAGTTAAAACATTGTCTCTTTTTTTTTCCCCTCATAGATGGATAATTTATGAACACAGTAATTACAGGGGACGTCAGATGTTGTTAACACCGAATGAAATTCCAGATTGGTATAAAGCCAGTGGCTTTTGTCAGATAGGTTCTCTGAGACCTTTACTGCAGGTGAGTGGGCTTTGACATGAGCTCATCAAGTACTAATTTATATTTTGTAATTTTGACTGGTTGGGGAAATATTATGCAGTTGAAAGCCGAGTTACAGCCTTGTCACAGGCATGTGACAAACTTCAGCATTGGCAATTGTGTAAAAAAATAGTTTCACATATAATAAAAGCTGTTTGATTATGCTACATGGCTTTGCAGTTACACTGCTTAAACTGTTCATTAAGCATCCTTTAAACCAAAGTATAGAAGACAGCACATAAGGATTAATTAAGGGTTAATAAATAATGGCTATAACTGCTATATATAAATAATTATAAGTTGTTTCATAACTAGCACCCAGACTGCTTGCTGGCCTACTGTCTGTACTATCTGCATTATTTATGGAACAACAAGAAAATTGGTTAAAAAAAAAAGATACTTCAGTTAGTAGCGCTTTTGTGTTAAGAGGGAAGGTCCCTCCCTGCTCATTACTTGGCAGAATAATTTGCAAATCTAATGCAAAATTTATTCTTGTCTTGCCCTCTTTATTTTGTTCTCTAAATAAGGACCATGTGATTTTGTCCAATGGTTCAGCAATCCTGGGAGCTTTAACATCTGAGGTTCTTGCTGAGCCATATTTCTTTGGAGAAACAGCTTTTTCTAAGTCACAGGTTACTTGTACCTGTAACCAACTGCATTTGCTTGCTGTCATAGCTTTGTCTTTGTATAGCCTTAAGCAGAGTTAGGAATAATGTGTTTTGACTGCCCTGCTGAGAGCTTGTCTGGACAGAAGTGTTCATGTGTAATACGCCACACAAGTGCACCCTTAATGAAAGCTAAGAGCATCTATAGAAGGAGTTAGAAGAGAGAAGTTAGTTCTGCTCTGAATTAAAAATTTCTAGCTTTCCACTGTGGGCTGATTTCAGTACATGGGAATCCTAAAACTCTCCATGCAGTGGCGAGTTCTCAAAGCTTGTCTTGTCCAAGGTGTTTATGGCTTCTGAATTAAATTCTCAAATAAAGAAAGTTAAGCTTTTGGAAAGAAAGAGGGAGGTTTGGGGTTCAGCACTGACAGTAATTGCTCTGAAGTTAACCCTGAGCAGGACGTGTTCTCTGCTGACATTGTGGTTAAAGAGTTCTTTTGTTTTGTGCAGAAACGTGTGTACTTCAGACTTAGAAACAAAGAAACAGGAAAATTCATGTCAGCTGATGGAAACCTAGATAATCTGAATCTTCTCAGAATACAGGTTGCAGAAGATGCAGACTCAGAGGATCAAATCTGGGTTTATCAGGATGGATTCATAAGGTGTCGGGTAAGGTTTGAGTTCAATGTACAATTTCCCTTTTCCTCTTCAGTTGAAGGGCTTTATGAATTTAATTCCTACTGTAGCATCTTCATTTACTTTATAGGTTTAATCTGTTTCAACTAGAATGTAATCTTTCTGTAGGGAGTTGATTTTTGTGGGTTTTGTTTTAATCGGCTCTGTTTTTTTCAGGTGGTACAAACTAGTTGTATGATACTGTTTTGATACAATTGAAATTTTGAGGGAAAGTATTGCAAAAGTATCGAAGCAGGGGAGACTTTTTAAAGTACAGACTCCTCCTGATAATGTTTTGAACTATGCACATCTTATGGTAGGACAGTTAGTGTAATGTACGTTAAGTTGATATCCTCTTCTGCATTTAGGCAAGCTTAAAGAATAAATCCCACTCTTTTGAGCTGTTTGGGGTTTTTTGTTGTTATTTTTGTTTTGCTTGGGGTTTGTTTGTGTTGTGATTATCCCTGTTTTTGTCAAATCCATCCTTTTTCCTTTCCTCTGTACAATTTTCCAAATGAAGCCCTACTTTTCTCACAGTCCATAAACCAAATCATGTGCAAATTGTCATTGAGGTGAGCAGAAGTATGCGCAGTTCATATAATGTTTAAGCATGAACAGTCTTAGGCAGGGATGCCAGCCAAAAGAAAATTAAGTTACTTTAATACTGTTAAACAGCTTGACTGCAAAGAATCATGTGAACTTTTTCTATAGGATTGTATAACTTCAAAGGAGCCATTTATAACTATGTCATCTATGCTGGAGGGAAGAATCTTACTGTTAATAAGCTAAGGCATTGTTTGGACAAGTTTACAGGACACATGCAGTTGTAAAAGGGATTTATGCAGACAGCAAAATGATGCAAAGTAAGCTAAAAGCTTTAATATCACGTACAAAAGACTTCTCTTTTGATGGTGCCTCTCAAACATGTCACTGAAAGTTTTCATATTGAGACAGTGTGGTATTATATGGCTTTGGATAAATGCTCCTGGTTTTTGCCCCTTTTTCTGTATCTCATAAAGCAATTTTTCTGTGCACAGAAAATATAGGGCTTGTGCTGTATAGCAGTCAGGTAGCTTAGTGCAGAGTGCAAGCTGGCAACACTGATCTTAAGTGACTGAACTCTTACAGAGCTCTGACATTTTTCTGGTGAATGGTAGTAAATCCATTTTGCACAAACCAAAAATTGGGTTTTACAACATATTACAAAGAAAACTGAACTCCTGGGTGAGTAGCTACCTGCATGGAAGCAGACACAGGTCACTGGAAGAACCTGCATCTTCCTGTAAGCTTGGGTCATCTCAGTGACTGAGTCACAGTACCTTGAGCTGTGCCTGGGGTTTTCCAGAAGGGGCTGCTTTAAGTATGTGGCATAACCAGTATGCAGGATATGGAAGTCATTCTGCTCCTATTTCAGAAACAGATATGAATGCAGGTGTCCTTATTCTTTATGAGTTTCATGGAGATGGGTGGAGTACTGGCCTAGTGGACCTAATGTTGAAGCTCTGAGTTTTCCTAGTCCCACTAGAGAATGCTTCAGATACAAGTGAGAATTGCACAACTGAATCAACATGCTTGAATTCTAGGTTATGATAGTCAGAAGTATAACGTTTTCAAGAACTAGTGCTTTCAAAAGTACTTGTAAAAATAACATAGGGCCATTTCAAAAACAGCAGATGAATGTTTAATCTGCCACAGAAATGCATTCAGTAGCTAAAAGGCACGGTTTATGGTGATCTACTGAAAATCACGGTTTATCTAGAAAAATTAACTGTTACTTAGTAATACAGCCTTAATAGTGTTTTGAAAAGTGTTTTGAAATAAGCTTAATTTTTGCCAGTTCTTTTTTTAACCAAGAAGACATTTCCAGATGTTTAGAATCAAGTAATACAAGTGACTAGGAAAAGAGTGTAGAACAAAGAAGCAAATACTACTGGGATAATCTGTGAAATTCATACACTTGATACTGTGCAGTTTTGTCCTTTATGTGAAATGGTTACTGCAAAACAAGAAATTACTGGAAGAAAGACTGTTCAGAGGAAATGGAGAGTTCTATGCAAGGAAGAGACAAAATAACAATGACAGCCTGCAAAGGGTACATTTTGAGGAATGGTGTGCTTGAAGTCATACATAGCATGGACAAGACATCCCTTAATATAATCAAGGGATGAGGAGAGCATCAGATAAAACTAGTTGCATATAAAATTATTTTTAATTTATGTTTTTTTAAAATAGTTAGGATTTGGAACTGCTTGCCACAGTATGGAAGGGTTACAGCACACAAGGGTGTTCATGTAAAAGAGTTACACTGATCTTGGTGGGTAGTGACTAATAAATTTACACATGGGACAGAAAATGAACATTAAGGATAACAGGATGTATGGAAAAGTCTCTGGGCTGGCAGTTGCTGGAAGAGATAACCAGGAATGTACTGCATGTAAGAGAACAGTCAATGTAATCTTCCATGGTATCAATGTAATCTTCAGTTATTGGCCGCTGCTAGGGACAGGTGCTAATTGTTCATTTTGATCTGATACAGCATGGTTATTCTAATGTTCCTGTGTAGTGGAGAGTGTCAGAAGAAACAGGAACAAAAGAAAGATGAGTCTTGACTTTGGGGAAAAATAGATTCCTTGAGGGAAAGTCATTCCTGAATTCTGTTCTCACCTGATGATACCTCTCCTATTTGACAAAAAAACCAAAACAGTGGACACTTGAAGTAAGGCCATTTTGAATAATTACTGTTGCCTTTCTAATGACACAGATGGCAGAGGATTGCTGCCTGACAATTGTTGGAAATCTTATAACTCCTGGCTCTAAACTCGGTCTGTCATTTGAGCGGAATGAAGACAAACAATATTGGCATATTAGCCCTGATGGCAGAATTTATAGCAAGATGAAACCCAAGCTGGTTTTAGATATCAAAGGTAAGCAAATGTTATCTCATTACATTGGGTCTTAATTACATGGTATTTGCAGTGGGATACACACTAAACATGCCTATAAATTAAGGATGGTGCTTTAGTTGCTTTAATCTAGAAGCAAAAAAGACCCGATCAGCTAGTTTGACCTCCTGAATTATACAGGCCCTAAGACTTCATTTCATTTCTCCTATATACAATCTAACAACTCACAGTACTTGCTTATCTTGTATTCTCAGTGTCCACTCACTGTAGATAGCCTCAGTTAATTTTTGGGCAATGTGAATACAATTATTTAAAATGCTGAAGCAAGAACAACCTAACTCCTCATTAACTTTAATTTCTATAAGAGCAAGTTTTCTTACATAGTAAGAGCATGCAATAGCCAAAGGATATTAGGAAAGCAAAGGCAGGCTTGTATACTGGTGTGATTAGATGCAAAAAGGTGGGATTCTTTCATTTATTAATGGCTATGCCTTTATGGCAAGCATGAGATGCTGCCCTAGCAGCCTAGGATCTGTGAACACTTCATGTGTATTTTGGAATCACTTTTGTCATAGTAAGTTGATTTGTGTAGATCTTTTTCTGAACTTTGTTTTCAGAGCTTCACATAAGGTCTAAAAAAGCAGCAAATGGGATGATTAGTAGATTAGCATAATCAGGTGTTCTTACCTAATTGCTTTTTTTGGGTGAAGGGAGTAAACATTTTCTATATCTGTTCTACTCTATTAATTTTATTTCACTGTTTTAAAATTAATTTTTAATTGCTGCCATGACATTAATTATGTCAATTACAACCACCACTACCTCCCCCCAAAAAGCCAAACCAATCAGAAAAATAGCGTAGTCAACACTTTGTAACTAAACAGGACTGAACTCCTAGAATCATAGAACATCCTGAGTTGGAAGGGACCTATAAGGATGATCAAAGCCCAACTCCAGGCCCTGCACAGGGCATCCCAACAGTCACACCATGTGCCTGAGAGCATTGTCCAAAAGCTTCTTGAACTCTGTCAGTCTTGGTACTGTGACCACTTTCCTGGGGAGCCTACTCCAGTGTTCAAACACCCTCTGTGGGAAGAACCTTTTCCTAATACCCAACCTAAAACTCCCCGATGCAGCTTCATGCCATTTCCTCAGGTTCTGTCACTGGTCACCAGAGAAAAGATCAGTGTCTGTCCCCCTTTCCCTCACAAGGAAGTTGTAAGTGCAGTGAGGTCTCCCCTCAGTCTCTTCCAGGCTGAACAGACCAAGGGACCTCAGCTGCTCCTCATACAGCTTCACCATCTACATGGCCAGCCCTCCTTTGGATGTTCTCTAATAGCTTTATATCTTTCTTTCTTATATTGTGATGCCCAAAAATGCGCACAGAACTTGAGGTGGGGCTGCTCACTAGAGGTGAGCACGGAGCAGAGTGGGACAATCACCCACCTCAACTGGGTAGGACTGTCAGCACTCTGAGATCAGGGTTATCTGATGTCTGACCATAACACAATGGCACAAATAGCCACACGTTCTCTTTATTGCCATAAAAAGCTAGTCATGATTAATTATAAACTTATCAAAAACACTCCGGTTCAAGGAGAGTTTGAAGCCACAATGACTGCATACCTTTTTCTAAAGTCCATTCTAAGTGGCACCAAACAAGCAGAAATACTATTGCATTGCCTTTTCTTCAGTTAATCCTGTTAAAAGCGATTATGTGTTCTGCATTTTTAATTGAAGAACTTTACAATGGATAGGTCTGGTGGTGGAAGTATAGATGCATTCCTAGCTTTAAAACAAAGTAAATCCGTACAGTAAATACAAACCAGTAGATCCATTTAGCTTTTATTTGAGAAAGCCTAGTAGGAACACTGTTCCTGCGAACTCTGCTGATCCATTCTGGACCACAAATTGTGCATTCACGGATTCTGCAGTAAAGGAATGCAGTTAAGTGTGCAGTTACCAGTGCCACCTTGTGGACAAACTGGCATAGCACAAACCAGTTTTCCAGAGCACCACACTATCAAAGTAAATAGTCTCTTTATCCACTGAAAAAAATTCCCATCTTTTCCCATTTTAACATATTTACATTCTATCAGACACCACTTTAAAACAATTTTTGCACTCTCAGTGATATCTGAGCTACAAAAAATAACACTAGCTACATAGCTCAGTATGTTACACTCATCATAAGTTTTCAGCTGCCAGGCTTGTCTTTTGCTCCAGTCAGGAAGGGTGAGGCAATTGGGGTGCAGAACAAAAAGACAGTGTCCATGGAAGTGTTCTGGTGCTTTGTATAAATGGTTGGCTCAGATGGCTGCTTCCAGTGGGAATACCACCTGCTTTGCAAGTGTGTTGTACTACAGGAGATGCATGTGTCCTGCATTTCTGCAATACATACTAAATCTAAGGGGAAAAAACATTAATTCTTTCAGCTCCAGTCAAACATGTCTTTGCTTCCCAGTTTCTTAAGTCAGAATATTAATAGTGCTCTTCTATGAGAACGTTTGGCATTGCATTGCATAAGTGGATTAAGCTCTTCTAAGAAATGTTTCTATTTTGCATTCAGATATGTTCAGCTGCCAGTCGAAACAGCTGAACATGGGGTGATACTCTGTGCATGGTGACTTGTGATTCATCAGGTCAAAATAAAGGATTATAATGGCAAGGAGTAAATGAGTGCCAGACCTTGTCCCTGACAGGGTCTCGTGTGTATTGTCTGTTAGCAGCAGGACTTACTTCATCATCTAAACATCTTCACTCCATTTTTAGAACCAAGTGACAATTGGCAACTGTTGCAGGAAAACTGAATAGTCAAGAATGACTTTTGGGAAGTGACAGTCTTCAAGGAGCTGCACCTGACTGTACTGCAGTGTTTCTTTCCTTTTCCATCCAGGCTGAAAAAGCCAAGCAACTGAATTACTGAAAGTGTGGAGAGACTAAGGCAGACTGGTCCTGGTTAATTCAAGAACTGTTTCAAAATTAATTTCAAAAGCAGGCAGTGATGGAAATGTATTTGTCTTCTCAGAGCCATGGGTCAAAGAGAAACTGTCTACACCAGCTCTTACTGGAGCTTTTCTGAAACCTAGAGTATTTGTCTCTGATTTCAAAGATAACCTCCCCTCTGTGACACTTCTCTCTACAGGAGGCACACAGTATGATTGTGACCACGTCGTTGTCAACACAGTCAATGAAGAAAAGTTAATGCAGTGTTGGGAACCGCTGGTTGTGTAAACCCAAAGAAGCAAAAATGATGTTTGAATTGGTCACTATTCTGGACACTGGAATTAGCACTGCCATCTCTGAAGGATACAGTATCAACAATGACAGTTTTGTCTTTCCTTCACATTTTTAAAAGGAACAAGCAATAGAATGATTTCACCTCCCTATCCAAGATTATTATCCCTATAAAAGCTTAACTATCTCAAAACCCTTTTTTTTTCTCTAAATTCTAAACATTCAATGTTGGAGAAAGAGTGGCAGTATGCCTCAGGCTGGAAGGGAACAACTGAACGTGGGAGAGACCCCATGGAGTAACAATTATGTCAGTGAGTAGTTAACCCAGAATAGTCAGTAAGTGTAACTTATTTCATAAAGGACAGGAGTGCAGTGTGTATGTGGGTATAGCAACTTGGACCTATGGGCTGTAGCATAGAGAAATATTCACTACAGGAAATTAATATATTTGGTTCAGTGGAACAAACTTATGTTTACTGAAAATTTAAAGACTGCTAGTACAGCACATCCAAAGACTTTCTAACGTGGCTTCAAGTATAGTTAGTATGCTAATACAGTAAGTCCTAAATTAAAAAAAAATTCTAGATTTTCTCATGCATAGAGGATGTAAAGTAGCAGATATTTTCTTAGAAAAAAGAGAGGACTGGCAAAAGGATGCATTGGAATGTGAGGAACTTGCCCATATTCTAGGATGACTAACTTCTTGAATTGTGGGTATTTTTCTTCTTTACCAAGTCACATTTGTACCTTTTAAAACAGTTTCAGTAAGTAGAGTCTTCCTGAACTCCAAAATCATATAGGAAACAATAATTCTTAGGGAAAGTATCACTAAAGATGGCTGCAACAGCCTGTAAGTGCTATGGTTACTGAGTTTTCCAGCCACTGTCTGTTGGGCTTACCATGGAGAATGCCTGACTCCCCAATATTTCTGATGATGTTAGAGAGCAATGTTTGTGGTGGGCTGCTGGCTCCCCATTGGACAAAAGTGTCAGACTCCTCTAGGAAGGGGCACAGCCAAGCCTGGATATGTGCACAGCCACAAGGGCTGTGCCCATTCCAAGGAAGTGTTACCTGGTTTAGTAAGGAGCTTGTGACAAGTAGGATGTCCTGATGACTGCAGGAAGTCCTTCTGTTGCCCTGCTTTGAAACTGGTTGTGTTAGTTTTCCTTAATAATGTTGGCAAAAAGGTAAAATACAAACTCTTGCACTATGCTGCTGTGTTTTGTTCTGGCTTAGACCAGTGTTATTACAAGCTGCTCCAAGGAGCATCCAGACCTTTGTCTTGCATAGTAAGTCTGTTTAACATTTTCATTACTATTGTATTGCCTCAAAGGATACTGGTGCTTTTACTATTACCACCCTAGAGAAAGTGCCTTACTAATTTTCTTCCTTTTGTAAAGACGCACTGAAGTTTTGTTGCTCTGAAATGTGCTGCTTTTAGTCCTTAATAGAAAATATGTTGTTACTGGTTCCAAACAGTGGTACTTTGTCATATTGATGTGCTCTTGCTATATATAATATAGCATTTTACAAATAAATTTAAGTTAGGTAACTTTTTATCGAAATTGTTTTTAAAGGTAGAAAGGTGACATTTTATGGTTAGTTTTGCTTTCATCTTATGCCCACTCTGTCCATAATTCTTCTGCGACAGCCACCCCCTGAGGAGTGACTACGTGGTGTGGAATAGCAGCAGACACTGAGGAAGGCGTGATTCTTCTGAATAACACATGTTCAGTGCATTTGAGCACGGGGCCACCATTCACACGGTTGCCACTTCTGTCCCCTGGTGGAAGCACTGCATGACACTGTTTGTGCACCACCACAACTGCACTGCAGTAAATGGACAGCTCTCACTTAAGAGGCTGCCACTTTCCTTCAATCCACCTGCATAATTGCAGGGGAAGTTGCTCCACAGCCCATCTCTGGCAAAATGGCAAGTTTAAAAACAGCCCACCAGACACAAACATTCCCTCCAGTGCTTCACCAGCAGTGATGGGACATGGCAGGAACAGGGGCCCCTGACTACTGACAAAATTGTGTCTACCCTACCTGCATAAACACTGCAGTCAGCTGAATCTGGGGCCAGGAGCTGGGCAATTAGAATAATTACCAGTTACAGATTGATTTTGTTCCATGCTTCTGTTTAGATTAGCTATGTCATGAGAGAGCTGCCATAACAAGATCAAAGTATCAGTCTTCAGACAGTGATGTGACCATTTAGTTCTGAGAATGAAATAGCTTGAGTAATGATCTGCATTAGTGAAGGTAGATAGAACTAGGAAAGCCAAGGAAAAACAGCATAGGTTTCACATAGGCAAGTAGATAAGAGTGTGCCCTCACCATTTCAGGACTTACATCTGGAAAATAAAAGCTCCAAGATACACAAAAGGAAAATGCTGCAGACCATTCCCCTTATCCCAGGAGTGAGGGGTGTTCTGCAGGAGTCACAACTACATTTTGAACATGGTTTTCAGGTTATGCATCCTGCATGAGCTTTTAAAAAAGAAACACTTGCTACATTCCAGTTCATGTTCAAGGACTGACTGCAGGCACAATAATGATTAGAGATACTTTATTGTCTAGTAATTACATTGATCACTGTTTTTCCACGTGCATGTCCTCCTTCCAATTTCAAAAAGGCCTTTGGAACTTCAGAAAAAGAGAAGACTTCATCAATAACTGGTTGAATCTACAGAATAAAGAAAAAATATCACTATATTAGGAATAAAGTAACACATCACCCTTACACTTCAAAACTGTAAGAAAGGGGGGAGGTTTCTTTAAGGTATTTAGGACAGACCTTGCCATGTAGCCATTAGATTTCAGGATTTTTCAGGAATACTGCTTCATGCAGAAGGCTGCTTTCTGCTGCTCTTTGCCCAAGTTTTGAAACATCTCTACTTGCACAGTTTAGAGCCCTTACCTGGGGCATCTACCACTGAAGTCATCATGTAAGGCTCTAACTTTTACATCCTTTCAAAAACTGATACTGTGGTTTAACTTTTTGTTGTCCATGATGATATACTGGCAGAAAGATATTTTTTCCTCATATTTCTCTACTGGTTTTCTTGTTAAACCCAAGAATTCTCACAATGTCAGATATTTTAAAGATACCTATAAATTTTATGCCTGTCTGCATCAGTACACAGCTCAATACCCTTAAAAGACCACAAGTGAAGTACAAAAAAAAGGTCCACCAGGGTTTGTTGCTGAATCATTTAGCTACGCTTGAAAACTCTGCCACTGTGTATTCCAGGAGGCATAAAGCATTATTAAGTCCAGCTTGCATCAACTGCTATTTTGGCATTAATTTTGTAGAGTGGCCTTCTGGATTGCTTTAGACTCATTTCTAACAACAGTGAAACTATTTATTCACTCTCCCAGTTATTAACCAAGGAGCCTGAAACCCCTACAAGCATTTTCTTTAGATATCATAGTGTACCAACAGAAGCAGAAGAAATTCCAGCTCTTCTGAAAAATATTTGTCATTGCTGGTCCAAGGTAAAAGGGTTTTTTCTACTGTCAAGTTCTGAGTCAGCATTCCGAATGGCAAAATAAGATTTTTCTACAGAAGTGCTTGCCACGCCTCCTACCAAAGAACTGCCTACCCTGAGGTTGGTTCCTTTACCTTGGATCCTGTAACATGCACCCAGTGCATGCTCCTGCACTGATGCACTGGTCCTAATCCTCTTATCAGAGGAAAACATGACCAGTAGATGAGTCTGCAGCTAGCGCTTGCAGTGATGAGAATTTGAAGTACCAAGGATCCAAACACACTATTTACAGTGCTAGAAGAAAATCCTTTTCACTTGTGTCAGGGAAGAAATACCTTCTGCATTTCCCTTATAGCTGTGAGCATGCACCCTCTCTTGCTGAATACTCCAGAACTGGTAATTTCCCTGTGCTAGACAGAAAAGGAATACAGCAGCAATAAGGACACAAACAATGTGCCAGCATTGGAACAGTGCTGCCTTTCAAAAAGCTGCCTTGCTTTTACCACAAGACAAAGGGTTTTGCTTTCAGACATGTGCTTAGAAGGTGAGTGTGTAGCACTTCCAAGAAAAGGTTTTCATACACACCCTTTCCAAGCAGCAGTGCTGACCACCCAGCACCCCCCCCAACAGCACAACAAATGCTCTCTGATAGCTGTCTGTGCTCAGGGAGGTCCTTTTCTCAGATCTTTTAATTTCCTCTTTATTTATACACTGTGCCTTACCACTCCTTGCACTTAAATAACTTACCACCCTTTGCTTGTACGATAACAGTAATCCAAGACATCAGTACTCTAACCTGCACCACAGTATCTCCTACTATCACTACATTTTCCTTTTTATTTTGTCAAGGCAAGCTTAGCCATAGTGTGCAACTTTACATGGCAGAAAATCAGGAATGAATTAACCCCCTCCAAAGAATGCATCAGAATTAGAAGACAAATCACTTTGAGAGCAACTGTGCAAATAAATATAGTCACCAAGTTCCTCAAACTTGCCATGCAGCAAGGTACAGGGCTCAGTAATTTATTTCCCTTGTTCTGCCTGGAGAATATCTGTAAACCAACCTCTAGCAAAGTGAGTAGTAACACACAGCAGAGGAGCCACAAAGATACCCCAGCTGTGGAAGAAATGCTGGGTATAAATTACATATTCAAGACAAACTCATGTCTGATCAGCATACAGCACAGAATGGAAATGTCTTGGACATCAGCAAAGTCAGGGACATGGACTCAAGAGAGCAAAAACACTGAATTAGATAATGATTCGGGGTAAACAGAGAATCTGAGTGCAGCTGCAGCTGCTGTGACCATCAGCAGGAGGAACGTGCTGCTGATCAGCACTGACTGTTTCAAGGAAGACCAATCCTTGCTTTCATAGCAGATGCTTGGGAAAACACAGTTCAGGAACCTTGTTCAGCCAAGCACTTGTACAGTACTTAGTGGCAATCGTGTACAAAGCTGTGCTTCAATTAAGGGGAAAAAAAGAGATACAGAAAGCCAGCCTGCTGGAGCATGGACACATATGACCCTGACAAGGCAACAGGCTAGGAGGAGGAGAAAAGTATTAAGGGAAGAAAGCAGAGCAGCAGCACAGGCAAAGTGAAGTGCAAGGGATTGCAGAGGAAGGCAGAAGTTAATTTCAGATGCATGCTGCAACTGAGAAAACACGAACAAGACACTTCACTGTCCTGCTAACCCGCAGTCCCTTACTGTAGGTTGCAGCTTATAACCCTGACAGAGTGAGGTATGTTACATCCTCAGCCTGTTGGGTGGAGTTCAAAGCATTGCATTTGAAAAGTGGTGACACAGTGATTCTCAGGAGCCCTGAATTCAGCCTCACAGTTCAAAACACCGTGTGTATTGCAGCCACCGCATGCTCAAAGCCCATCTGCTACATTGATGTAACCTCTAGCTTCATTTAAATGCTGGCTTTAGGCAGTGCTATAGAGAGACATGAATACCGAATTGATGATCCTGGCAATCTAGAGCATTAAACATTTTATCTGGCTGGCTGGACAGTCCCATTGTTTGAATAACCCCGAAAGGGCTGACCGTGTTGCAGCACAGTGATTCACTCAGCTTTACCATAATCCACTGACTAAGATAAAATTTCTTCCTGTGAGCAGACAAACAAGTAGGGGAGCGTCTGCTGTTTGTTGAATGTGTGATAAAAAATGGAGATTAACTGGATAATAAAAACACTGCCTATTTACAGCCACGCATCAGTTCCTTGCCAGAGGACACCTATTTGTTCAGGGAAAAGGGATTAAACTAAAGTCTAGGAGAGAAAGGATTACACATACCCACATTGAAATGTTTATCTGAAAACAGATTGGGCCTGAAAGGTATTTTCTTCCTCTTCATTCTCTCCGATGCAGGACATACTATAGAAATGAATTCAGGTCTCTTGAAATGAACTCATGTGTTTGGAAAAATAAAAAGAATAATCGCTGATGCTGATTAAGGCTATCCTACACACAGCACAGAGGTGGTGTCCCAGCCACTCCAGCTCTGAATGCAGCAGGCAGTGAACAGCACTGGCAGGGGTTGACTGGTCAGCAGGAACACACTCCTGCTCATGGCCAATTCAGGCCCACCCTTGGAGGTCCCACCTTCTGCGGTAGCAAGGACACAGTTTGAATTTATCAGGAGGTGAAAAGTGAGAAAACATGAAAGGAATGGAGATGGCTTTGACCCGCATAGTAGCAACAAGTCGCTCCAGTGAGCGTGGAGCTTTTTCCTGCCACTGGAGGGAGAGCGAGAGCCTTGAAAGTCTCGGGAGAGCGACGAACTGAGCGCAAGCCTAGCTCAAAGTGCAGGACAAAAGTGCCCTCGCTCAAAGGACAGTGACAGAGCACTGGCTCTCCTCCAGGTCTGCAAAGGATGGCCGTGGCAGAGCTGCCGGGCAGCCTTGCTTGGGAGAGTGCCTCCCACAGCACATCCCCTTCCTATGCCTTGGTGAGGCTGCTCAGGCTCCCATACACCACCCTTCAGGAAAGGGACTTGCACTAGCATAGAACAAAAGCTGGGATGTGCTCCACCAGACATCAAAATCCTCCTGAGGGCTTGCTGGAATGGAAAAGACCTGCCTGCTGTTTTGACTAGCTGAGTTAAAAGATAAAGGCCATCTTCCTTCAGAAATTACCACCGGGCCTAAATGCAGTCCATGAGCACAAATGCAGAGCTTGACAGTCTCCTTTGACCTTTAGTCAATCTCTCATCAATGTCAACAAGATTCATGAAGAGAAATTAAGAACAGTCCTTGTCCTGGAACTAAACAATTGGGTTATCCATTTGTTACTTTATTGTCATCCCATGGGGAAAAAGAGATGCTGTTTTGGGACACTCCTACTTTAGCTGAGCATGTTCTCTGCTGTACTCATGTGCCATGCTCCTTGGATCTTAATCTCACCCATTTCTTCATTCTTTCTTCCCCTTAAAATGGCACACAACAGTGTATGCCGAGCCTCATATTGCTTGCCAACAGCAGGTTCTAGGGTCAGCCCTCACTGAAGACAAAGACTGAAGTTCTTACCTTCTGCAACAGCTGGCTCTGGTCCCATGTTGGACAGGTAGCTTTGCAACTGCACAGTGCCAGCATAGGCAACCACAGGATGGTTTGGGTCGGAAAGGACCTTTAAAGGCCATTCAGACCAACTCTCCCTGCCATAGACAGGGACACCTTCCACTGGACCAGGTTGCTCAAAGCCCCATCTTTGAATGTTTTGTAAGAAACTTTCCTTGCTGTGTTCTTTATTAACTTGTATTTTAGAGAATATGCACTTTCATCCATGAGCACATTAAAGTACATCAAGTACATGATATTTCTGTCCCAAACACCTAACATAAGTGAAACTGATCCAACAATACACCCATAACAAAAATGGTGCTGCAGTGGTTACGACGTGGGAATGGAAGGCAAGTGTCCCAAGGTCTAATCCCACAGCCATCTTACCAACAACTGCATTATCAGGTCTTATTTGTTTGGTTATTAAGCCAAAGTATGTTCTTTCATATCAGATCTCTAACAGCAGCCCACAGGAACTCATGAGTATCATGTACAATTATTAAAATGCTAGCAGACAAATCCCAGTTAAGCAGGCTATCAGGGTACAGTTCAGAGTGTAGGAAAGACTTCAAAATCTTGTTTGTTAATTAGCCCTGGCAGAACAGCTTCTACAGAACACAATGAAGAGCAGCAAGAAACTGGGACAAGCCCAGAACTGCAAAGTGTGCCAGCCTAGCCCAAGCTTAAATCAGTAGAAGTAAGGAAGATCCTGGGTTTAGTTACATACTGGACCATGCTGAAAAACTGTAAACTAAAGGAAAGCACAATTAATCTCTTCTGGAATCCCTGGTAAGGCACATCCTTAGTAGTCGTTCTGATATTTATGCTGGTAATTAAAGCAATCTGGGGCAATGTCACCATATACTTAGGACAGAACCAACTTTGGTACACATAAATATAAATACATATTTACATATGAAAGCATATAATATAGAGAGATGAGAAGATCAGTCCTGCATGATCCACATCTTCCCAGTCTCAGCAAATTAAACTCACAACAGTCAAGGGCTGCCTTGTTGACCGAACACTTTACCCCTGCACTAGGCACAATTCCCTCCTACACTAGGGGCCTAGAGCTCAGAACACCAGGACTGACATTCCACACAATTTACCATTACATTAGGTTAAGGGAACACATCTGAATAAATGCCTGGTAGATGATGATGAAATTTTTCCAGACCTCACTGTGGTGTATGTGAATTTACATATTGAAATCTTATTTCCCCACAGTATGCAAAATTTCCATTAGTGCCTTTCAAAGACACTTGGTGCTGTAACCACATAGCACTTTCATAAAGAGCATAAGCAAGCTACTATGTCCTGGAATAACAGTAGCAGGTATGTTTTAATAAAAGTCACAGTGGCTTTTTCTTGGTAGCCATGACAAAATGCAGATAGAGGTTCTTTTTGGAAGAGAAAGGGCTGAACAGAGCTTTTGGCAACCTCTTCTTGGTCAACATCTCTGTGCTCTAGCCAACCAACCTGGCAAGCAAATGCACTGCAACAGTAAAACACAAAATTAAAAGCAAAAACCAAAGGTGCAAGTTTTGCAATTTAGCATGAAGAAAGATGGTCATCAGAACAAGTGTCAGTGACTAAAGAGAGTGGGGAGAAGGACTGATCCCTGGTTAAATGAGACATTTAAGTGTAGAAACCCCTATACTTAGGCACCCTAGTGCCTTTTTTAAGAGAGACTAAAGCATGCACCACACAGAGGCGAGTTCTCAGGTACCTTAGCACAGTCATAAAGTCTGGAATTACTGTAGAAAAGATCACATCTATAGATGCCATGTTTGGAGAACATTCAAGGACTCAGTGTTACATTCACTCTTTGATATTCATACAGGTGAGAGAAATGCAACTATAAGAGCAATAAGGGCCGGAGAAAAAGTTACTTGCAGAACTGTAACAAGATGAATTGGAAGCAAATCCGTACAGTTTAGGATACAAAGTCCAGAAGCTGTGATGACCTACACTAGCAGTAGGTGTGAGCCATCTTAAATCATGGCCATCCAAACAACTCTCAGAACCCATGGCATGTCAAAGTGGATAACCATATCCATTTGTGTTATTTACTTCCTGAATAGGAAAGACCAGGAACAGAAAACAATTGAATTCCACATTCTAACAAGGTATCATAGAGCAAATCACCAAGGGTGGATGAAGGGTATTAAGCCTTATTAGTAGATCAAGAAATCATGGTAGCAAAAGGTTATGTGATTTGTTCAGCATTACACAAGAAGACAGCAGCAGGGCCAAAGAACAGTCAGCATCCTGCCCTCCAAACCACAACAGCAGGTGCTAAGTCCAAAGCATCTAGTGCCTTCAGCAAAATGTATAATCAATGCTACTCACAAATTACATTAATATAGGCATGCAGTTGTTCTTTCTATGAGTGCCTGTGCTGGAACATCTATCTACAAAGCAAACATCAGAGAGAATGATCTGTTCATTTCATGATTGGAGACTGTTTGCCCTTTAGCCTGCCTTCTGCAAAAACAACTTTCGCCCATCAGCCCATCTGATGCAACACTGCTCTGAAGGAGAGAGTATTAAGTCACCAGAAACACTGCACACACACTTGTACTGCATTTAATTAGCACTGAATTAAAATAAAAATGTCTCATTTCTGTTGACTGCATGTTAACCCACATCCTATCACAGTCCTGCAGGAACACACCACACACTTAGTTTTCCCCCTTATGACACTAAGGAATCTTCTGAGCCTGCCTTCCTCCACCAGGCTTTACAAAGGCAAAGTAACTGCTCAGTTAGAAGTTAGAAGCTTTCTACCAGCTTAAGCACTTACATGAATTTGGGGTATTTTCACCAAGGACTATATGACATGTCCTTAGGAGGAAAATGATGGGCAAGCAGCAAAAACTGAAATTGTTAATGTTAAATCCGTAACACTGACCACAAATACACCAAATTAATTCCTAAAAAGCCTTTCAGTGATGATGCTTCACCGACCAGTGTGCCAGCAGATCTGTGTCCTGAATTAAAGGCTCTGTTGATTTCAGTTGTCTTTAGATGAGAATTGCAATTCACCAGGAACATTCTTCCATGAAAGATACAGCAGCTTCTGACATGGCTTCATCAACTTATTTGGTGGAGTCCACATTAAGCCAGTCTTTACTGGGTCATAATTAACTGCTGCAATTCAAACCACAACAGGGATTCTCCAGCAGTTTACAAAATAGCCAGTATCTCTAAAATTTGTCAAGGAAATACTGGGTTTTTTCCATGCCCACAACTGTTGCAGCAGCCTCCCCTCAGTCTTGCAATAGTCTGTTTGCAAGATGTCCAACTGCAAGGCAGAGAAAACAGCTCGTAAACTGAAAATGGTTTTACAATTCCCAGGTGAAAACCAAGTAACTTTACACAAAATTGCTTATTCTTCATCCACTGAAGGCCTGAGAATCCTTTTGCTTTCACAAAGAAAGTTGATGGACTCATCAGAACTAAAAATCTCTGTTGGTGCAGAAGGACTATAAGGATAAACATTGTCAAATCAAAACGATCTGTAAATGTTTCAGAGGTATGCTCTTCAATGCACCACTTACTGTAACATTATCTCTTTAAACCATCATCTCTTTTTAATTTCCTACATTTAATTCCCCCTCATCATTTATTCCTGGAAAAAGCCTCTCATTTTCAGGAGCTTTCTAATAGCTCTCTTATTCACACTTCATACAATCTCAAAATTAAGATGTCTTTAACAGAAAAGACTAAAGTTTTAAAAAACCCCTCCCTGCATTACTCAAAAATATTCACTCAAAGGTAATAAGTTCAACTACATGAGCTCAATTTGCTGGCTTCCCCAAGCCTTCTCGATACACTTCATTGCTTTGTGCTTTTCTATTTCTCCTTTATTCCTTCCTACTCAAATATAAACATTTATTTTCACTTACTTATAGGAAATTGTGGTACAATTTCTCCAGTGATTCTCTCCTGCCTTTTTTCCCAAACACCTACTCTTCTGAATGGATGATCTGTCCATTTAAGAGAACTCTTGTGTCTAAACAAGAAAGGTCACAGTCTTATTAATATCTGTCTAAATGGAACACAACTGGGTCTTATAAAATCCTGATGACAGCTCAGATGTTTACAACATTGCACAAAATAGAGTAAAATGCTTCTAGAATAATGACTGCAGACAAACAGTCTGACGTTAGGACCTGTTTTTGCACAGAGAATAAAAGGCCAAGCAAACATCTTTGTCCTCATGATCATCTTACAACCAGAAGTACATCAGGACATTCATGTATGTATGACGTACATTTTAAGTGGCATTGCAATTCACCTGTCCAGGCTATTAAGCAAAGAACACCGATTAAGCCCTGTCTCTATTGCATAAACAGCTGTTTCCCAAGAGGCTTTCAGGAGCATATTCTGCATTTGTTTTGCATACAAGGTAGGAGCAGAACACAAAACAAATTGCAACTGGCTGAGAACAGGACAAATCGTAAGAACAAAGACAAGGGCATTTCTTTTTCTTAGACACCTATAATTTAGTAGTGTGACTGAATGCAATCACAGGATGAGGACAACATTCTACAGTTTCTTTCTTGACCACAGGATTATGCCTATAGCACTGGACATAATGCAAAGCAGGGAACTTTTTATTCTTATCAGCAGCACTGAGGTGGCAAAATAAAAGGAATCAGGTCTTAAGCACAACAGCAGTTTATTTATCTTTTTCTAAACTCTGGAATATATTGCATACCAAAATAATAGGGGATCAACACTTAGACTTTGAGATATCTAAATTTTACTAATAGGCACAAATTTTGTGCACAAGATAGCAGTTCACATACTGGAATTACCAGCAGTCATGGCAGAATTTGCTTACTCTTCTGCTTAGGTACCACACAGAAAGATTAACAGCAGTTGTCCATATTCTCTAGTCTTGGATAATTTCATGTTGTCAAAATTCCCAAAGAGGACAGTGCTGGGACCTATTCACCACACAATCCAGAACATTGGAAATCAACTGTTCACTCCCACAATGTATTTTGTAACAAGGTCATAAAGCTGAAAAGATCCCAAAAGCTGACCGTAATCTATCCTGGCTTTTCCCCCCAAGTCCACTAAGATTCCCCAGAAGCTTATGAATGCTCACAATACTCCAAGTCCCTGTGCTGAATTAGCACAAACATCATTCTCTGCAGCACTGAGATAATGAAACACAAGATTCTTGTCACCACTCTGCCAATGGAGATCATCTATTACCTGAAAAATATTCTAGCCCTGTGCACACTATGGGCAGGATGCCCAACCATCTAGGCTAAGCAATTTTGCATATACAGATACACTACCATGTTTATTCTGCCCAAATGAACCAAATGAGACCTCTTAAACCATAATTTTCATACTGAGTTCATATTAAATGATTCCCACTGGCAAAAATAAACAATCACTGCACATTACTCCTTGTAACTTTGTAAGCTTTGTGTTTTTAAAAGTGTACGCTCAAGAGGGAGAAGGCAGTCTTAAGGATTATGAACTCCTAAATTCCATGCAAAAGGCAGAAGTCAGAAACTGGAACAAGTTGATTTTTGACTAGTTTTCCTCACTCTGACTCTCATAACATTTTATTTCCCAATAGCGAACTACACCATTTTTGAGTCCAAGCAGCATCTCCTTCAGCACAAATACCCAAGTAACCATTACTGACATACCTTTCCAGAATCAACCAGTTCTGCTATTTCATCCAAACTTGGGCCACTTGGCATGAAAAATGCCCACCGATAATGGACTCCTTTTAGGAGATGCTGCAAGAAAGACCACAAATCTATTAAAAAAATCATGAGAGCAAACTGAAATGGGAATTAATATCAGAATCTCTAAAGAAGTAACTTAAGGAAAAGATGTGAAAATTATATGCTAGTGTCTGAAAAAAATGGCACCTAAGCATGTGGATTAAATGTACAGACCAGGATGTTGTGTTACCACAATACGATCAGGGTGAATTTTGTGTTCAATTGCACAAGTCAGCTAGTAGAGAAAAATAATTACCTTGTCTCTGCAGCTAGAAACAGCATTGTTTGTTACATAAGAGAGAAATGGTGTTATGTGCTCATGTACACTCACAAAGGGGGTGAAATAAACCCAGCAATGTGACATTTAGAACCTTCCACTTCAGTATCAGTGACTTCATTTTCCACCATCATATCTGCCAAAGTTGTCGCTGTCCAAAGAGAGATGGCAGCTGTCATGAAAAGCTTTTGGGAAGATCTCACACACACAAGTTAAGAGCATCTTCTCTGAGTAAGTCATTACAGGAATAAGAGCCATCATCTGCCAAAGAGAGATGATCTTTATATATGGTATAGAATCCTCTTCATCATGGAAACAAGCACACTGAGAAATAATATTACATTATTTCTCCCTCGCCTTTTCACTTTGTCTTTGGGCTTTCTTGTGAAAGTACTGCTGCAGGACTTAAAATCCCATTTAGCCAAGCCTTCGCAGGAATACCATAGCAACTGCTTGAAAAGCATTCAGTTGGAGATCAAGTACACAAGCATAGGGAAGAAAGAGAAAAATTCTAAAAAGCCCCACTAATCTGGCCACTGGCAGAATGTTTTAAGATCCACCTATGAAAAACTAGAAAAATCAGTATCACCATCCAGACACATGAATATGAAAAAGATGAAAGACTTCCTAGCCACCCTCGACCACTCTTATTACTCCCTGGTGCTGGAACAGTATGAAGAGAATCAGTCATGGAACAATGTTTTGAGAGAAAGCCTGACCAGCCTAAAGCAAGTAACAAAATTGCCCTCACTTCAGTGAGGCAGGGATTTGCTGGGTTTACTATGAAACCCTGCCTGTCAGCAGGACTCACTAGGGAGGCCATATGGAAAAGGCCACAATGGAAAGCACAATAAAGAATCAAACTTCAAAGCCCCCCAAACTACTGCATACACCCAGCAGCACCACCCCAACACATTTCTTTTCAGTGCAAGAAAGAAAGAAAGAATAGTATACTTAATGACATACAAGGACAATGCAACAGCTGCCTGTCCATGAGCTCTGTGACTGACATCCAAGCCACAGAAGTAGTCACTAAAGTACTACAAAACATGAAAGTACGTAGGATTTTGTCAAATACCTTTAGAGTTTTAGAACCAACAGTGACTCCTGTTTGCAACATGCCATCAGCCACTCCAAGTTTGTCCATATTGATTAGGAAAGGTGTCACTAAGGTAACATACGTTGCTCCTGACCATTTCTTCAAGAGATCTAGTGCCCACTTCTCAGTGGATCCACCAACATTATCTAGGATAAAATCAAATCTGCAGACATACAAAGAATAGGTTTAAAATCTTGATATGGGAAAAATAACTTCACCATAATTAAGCTAATTAATCATAGAAATCAGCTATAGCTCACATTTTTACATGTCCCTGCAATGCAATGAAATAATCAGCCTGCAAGTTAGCAGCACAATAAAGTCCCAAGACTTCAGCAAAGTCCCAGCCTAATGTACAACGGGATGTAAATTTACAGGTTATTGCCCATTGACTGTGCAGCAGACACAGGCTATTTAAAAAGTACACTTAAACTCCAAAAAGCAAACTTAGATGCACAACTATATTCTGTACATTCTTAAAGCCTTCTAGAGCTCTATCTCTTCAGCCCTCCCACCGAGACTACTGGAACAGTCTTGAGGTCTAGCACTGAACAATATGGTATGTACATGTAAAAACCAGTCCGGACTCATGTCCTCAATTAGGAACAGCTCTTGTACATGCTGTACTCACATGAAAGTCAGTTCCAGTGGCTAAAATTACGTAAACAAATTATTCTACTAATGCTTATTTCATCACATCTTTTCCGTGACCCAGTTCTCAGCTTCACTTCTCCAAGTTTTTTTTTTTTTAACCTCCTTATTTATTTAGGGGCCATTTTACCTCTCCTGACAGCTCTTTTCTTCACATCTACCTATTTAACATTGAAACTAACAATGCAAAGGATCTAAAACCTTCCCCCCATGGAACGGGCATATGCAGCCTCTGGCAAAAAGCCACAGTTTCAGTGTTCCTTCTCATTATCCCAGCATGTGAGCCTGTAAAGGCTGAATAGGGCAACAGGGAGCTGTGCACCTGTTCTCTTAAATGTACAACTCATTCTCATTTTCATCTGTAAATTTCCAGCAATCACCAGATCACAATAGATATGTATATACACATATCTCTAATCTAAATAACCTACAAATATGAGGGAAAATACTTTATGCAAATTAAATAGGAAAGTCCTTATCTCTCTGGAATGACAGTTTTCCTGCCTGTCTTCCAAGGGTGTGATTTCATGTTTAAAGTTCAGTTAATGTAACAGTTAGCTGCCAACAAGAGAAGATCATGAAAACTAATGCTGAAAGAGTGGCTGACTATGGGTTCTGAAGAGTCACTTCAACTGAAAAGGGAAGGGAAGTAGGAACATCCCTCTCAGCAGAGCTGACTGATCAGCCCAGTTGCATTATGAAACTGCACCCCAGGACACTGCTGATGATCTCTCTTAGAAAGGGTCACTTGCTAGAATGGGTGTTTAGCATTTAAAGTGTTGAACTGCACAAAGGCAAATTCAGCACTGACTGCAAAGTCCATCCTGCTGTACAGACACTGTCACTACCCTCGCAACTGCCCCCAGGCCTGCTGACAATCACGCCACAGTTAAAAGGCACACGGCTTCTTACCACAGCTATCAGTAAAATTCTCCCACAGATTGAGCAGCTTCTATTTCCCCTCCCAGGAAGTTAGCTCAATGTAGCTAAAAAGAGCAGTTTAAATACCATATTCAAATACAAGTCACAGTAGACTACGTTTAAACAGATGGAAAGTTTACAAAAGCAAAAAAACTTCTGTTCTGGAGAAAACTCCCAGGCTAGTTTAAACATAGCTGCTATGACAAGATAAATGTGATTGTTTATCAGAGGCAGCTGTACCCAATGTTACAGAAGAGAAATTTACTCCCAGTTGAGTTTCATGGTGGCAAGTCACTGCTTTTGATATAATTCTTCCCTCTACAAGATCCATTTTATATTTACCAGCCTCACTCAGGATTTCAGAGACTTATTTTAATTTATTCATGCATTGTATATTCTCCAAGATACATGGATGGAAGCTACAAAACTGTTCATATCACAGTCATTGAAGAGAAGCACATGGAAGTGAGCTTGTCTCCACAAGCCCAATTAACTGGCATAGTCTTACAATAAAATCTGGGCATACTCACTTGCAAACTTCATTCAAAAAGGTGAATCTACTTTACAAAATAATGCTTTAGAAACAGGGGGGAAAATGAGGGAGTTGTGATAGAGTCAAAGAATCAAAAGGCAGAAAGTCTGACTGCCAACTCCTTCATCTCAGTATTAAGCAACACAAACACTCACAAGGGTAATGTTTTAAGCTGCTCTTCCAGATTTCCAGATTTGTAATCAATCACATCATCTGCTCCAAGCTTTTTCACCAGTGTGCTGGCATCTTGAGAGCAAACTGCTGTCACGTGAGCATCCCAGGCCTTCATTAGCTAAAAACAAGTATAAAAAAACAAATCCAAAGATTAAAATTTAGTGAAATATTGAGAACAACCTAAGAAGCCAAAGTCTCATTATATTTATATAACAAATGAGCACCTTTAATAGGGAGTGGGTAGACTGTTCCAATAGAGGATAATTTTTCACAAATCCCACAAACAAAATAATGGCCAGAATTCATCAGTATTTAAGGTGGTTGTGGGGAAGGAGGAGTTCGTGCGAAGGAAGGGGTGTGGGGGGGTTTTTTATGCCAATGAAAGATACCAGGTCTCATGACAAATAAGGCTCTCAGTTTGCCATCTGAATCTGCCAGCTAAACATATACCAAGGGGTACTAAGTTGCCAATCTACCTAACTGGCACCAGATGTACCATTAAATGTTATTAAATATGCCCTTCAAGTATTTCATATTACTGCAAAGAGGTTAAGTATCAGTAACAAGAAAAAGAAGGAAGTCATCTCTGATTTACCACAGGGATGCATCAGGTTATCTTCTACTCCAAAAGGTATAGCAAAGTAAAGGATTTTTGCTAGTTATTTATCTCTTTTTGCATCTCATTTTTTCATTCAGAGTAATACTTTTTACCTTTATTCCAGATTAATTAACGTAGTTTATCCAGGATTGATCAGTTACAAACTGTAACTAGTCAGTGGCTGGACAGCTTTTCAGTGGCACCTGCTTTATCATGGATCAGGCAAAAAATTCTGCTATAAACCCCCTTAAAACCACTGTGCTTATGGCCTAGTAACATGGAAAACAGCGAAGCAGTCACCCAACTTCTGCATTTTTTATAATCCTGAGAGGAAGATGTTTCAGCATGAGATGACACTAATTAGAATCAAAACCCCCAAATTAACTGAGAACATGAAAGAGGATGTTCCACAACTAATGAATCAACAAAAGAGCATGTTGATTTCCAAAGTTTAGGGCTACTGGAACAAAGACAGACAAAAGGGCAGCAGGCCAAAGACTGTGAGGGAAAATAAACCTAAGCCTCTGTGCTTTACATCCACTGCACACAAAAGCCTGTTGGCCCCTCACATCATTTGACCAACTACAGCAGTTGTGGTAGGTGATACGTCCTCCATCAGTTTTCCTACTCATACACCAAGTTCTGTTCATATTTAGAGCTCAGAGCTGAATGAAGGATAATGAGAACAGGCTATATATTTCAAGTTACACCAATCAGAGATTTTCTGCACCCAAATTGTGAAATGTTATCTTACACACAATTCTTTTCTTCGGAAGTCCCTACTTCCTACTTTAAAATAATACACCATAATAAACGGAAAGCAATAAATCTAAAAATACTTTACTTTTGGAAATACCAGTTATCTCAATCAGACAGATTGATCAGTAGCTTGCTATTTCTCTATTCCTTCTCTCAATTCCCTTCTGTTGTTTTTTTTTTCATACTGAAATGCTTGAAGATTCATCCTGGGCATGCTGGATTATATTACCTGTACAGCAAATGTACCAACTCCTCCTGAAGCTCCTAATATTAATATTCTGTAAGAGAACATTAAAATACATTTAATAGTTCTTTAAATAAACTCTGGAGTAACTATGTATTCTAATATTTATTATAGATCCCTGACACTGAATTATTTTCAGCAAAAGATTGATTTTGTCATTCAATGTTATTCAAGAGGGGTTAACTGTTCAGATAGACAAAAATATGACTTAACATTGCAGATCATGTGTCCTGTGCCAAAAGCATTATCTCAGCACAGCCAAAGAGACTTCCTCATATGTGCTTTCCACTAAATGCAGGCAGTGGGGCTCTCAGGTAGTAACATTTATATCACTCAAAACCCCTGTACCTGTTCTCACTTTCCCAAACAATGGTTTAGTTTGGGACAAAATCAATTAAGAGTCCATTCTGTCTCCCAGACTCCACTATCCTATCTCCTAAAGAAAAAATAAATCCAATTCACCAACATTTGACACGAATCAGTCTTATCTAAGAGAAAAAGCAGTCCAGTATCACATTATTTAAGGAGACTGTGAACTGCAGAACATATGGAACATAATTTTCCCATATTGTATAATGTTTATCTAAAAGACAAAAATACAATGAAGTATCCTCACCATTAACAAGTTTAATTTCTATTAAATTAAGATAGGTGTCTTTTTCTTTAGAAAAAAAACAGTAGAATTTTTCTAGTTCCTTCCAGTATATCTCAAAAAGACCCTGTAAGTGCCAGGCTGTGGAAACTGGCACACAAGCAAAAAAATGGAAGAGTATATTACCAAATTATTAGCAGTTGCAAGTTCATTTAAACTAACCACCCTAAATTTAAAAAAAATTAATACAAGTTTACTTGTGTGAGGATCTTACTGCTAGAAGCCTAATCACTACTTAAAAATTTCCTCCGAATATTTTATTAAATAACTAAACATCAGAAAATGAATTAGTAAGAAAACCTTGCAGCTCAAGTTGCAAACAGTGCTTGGACTTTGGATCCATTTTCTAATTCCAGGACAAAAGGAAGATCCAAGATGAAGTCCTGGCATAGAACTGGGGAACATCATGTTTCTCTGAGCTTCAGTTTGCCAGGAAAGTCTCAGAATCTTCAGAAGCTGGTGACATTCCTGCTTTAAATCTCACAGTGAAGGATGTTGAAGGAAATTGCTTTTTACAGTACAAAACTGTACTATACAATCTGGAGTCTCAGTTTACAAAAGTTCTTTGAAGTAGCTTAAGAGACTTGGCTTTGGTCACACTATCCATTTCAAAATGCTCCTTTTGTAACTGATCAGATTCTGTTCCCTCCCATTTCACTGATCCAAGCTGCAAAATTCAGATTAAGAATATGAAACCACAATGCCACAAAGCCTGCAGCTTTTAAATCTGCCAAAATGTACTTATCCTCAGAACCAGGCTTCTAACAACAGATGCCCGGAGCAACATGCATATTTCAACTTTAGTACACTTGAAAAGGCTCCGGGATACTGCACTCAAGATATTGGGTTAAACCCATCTTTATCCTTAGAAAGGACAGTCAAAATGAAATCCTTTCAAAAAAAACTTTTCAAACCGCCTTTACAATTTTACTCCTTAGTTAAAGGGCATTTCTTCTACTACACATTTGGGGGAAAGCTGTCATCTTAAAATGTACAATTTGCTCAAAGGATTTAGGTAACATTTTCTGCCTGGGGAGCAGCTTGGCTGGAACTTTTTTTTTATTTTCCCCTTCAATAAAAGCCCTCAAGATTCTTCAGGTACAAATACTTTCCAGATTTGGTTTGTTCCTATGTTACACTCTTTTCTACCACACCTTCCAATTATTAAAACTCCACATATTGTGACTTCAAGAAAGCTCTTCATTTCTGAGACAAACTACATCTGCACAGGAGATCCATGTGCAGCAGCTCATCAGGTCAGCATTTTTACAGTAGTGACAACAGCAAGACACCAAGTAAGTGGGGGAGTGTTTGAAGGAGCAGAACCTTCAAAGGACAGTTAGGATAGTACTGAAGGACCACAGATGGGGGCAAGTGCCAAAGCAGGAACAGTGTTGCTTGCACTGCCTCAGGAAAACACAGCCAGGAGAAAACACATCACAGAAACTACCAGTTTTCATTGCAAGGGTGAGTTTAGGAGTAAACTAATATATAAGTACGTGCACCAGGGAACAAACTAACAAATTATCTGACCTGGACAGAGATCCAAGAGAACCAATTCTTTCAAAAGAACAGAAAGAACATTTGTACTCCAGGCTTTCCTCCCTTCTGACAGAGACACAACATTCACCAAGCCCCCATGGGGCTCCAGCAGTTCAAATGATCATAGGGAGCAGATCTCTCCAGGTAAGCACACCACGAGACTTGAAAGTTTAGCCCATCTTCCCGGGCCCTGCTTGAAACTATGGTGTGGTCATAAACCAGCATCAGAGAGGCAGGACCTGTTTCAGCTGTGTGTGTCCCCCACCAGAACACACAGAGGGTGTGGAGTGGGTGTACAGATCAAGGGCTAGTATTTTCTGCGGATTATAAACTATTAACAATTTTCAGTGACTGAATTACATGCAAGATAAAAATTGAATTAATGCATCAATTTTACATAGTTGTAAAATGAATGTATTTATTGACTAAATATATCAACTTTATTTAGATATAAAATTATATTTCATTTCAGTATGCCAATAAAATGTCCCCAAGAAATTTATTCCTGGATCGAGCAGTGTTTACCCTATCAGAAAGTTTTATAACCTACACTCAATTTGTACTTCTCAACAGAAAAAATGATGAAATAACACACAGACATTGAAAAAAAAATTTCTTGGGTTATTATACCATTCAAATTTTCACTGTAACTATATAAACCAGGAGTGTACATTTGGTAGCTTACATTAACAGAATCCAGCATCTCTGCCCAGCATACATGAAAGTCTAAGATAGTGCCTCTGTATTTACATGAAGACTTTTACTTAATAGCAATGTAAGCACTTTGAATAACTTTTCAAACTGTCAGGTTTGCTTTTATCGTGCATTTTGTGAATACAGAAAGCAAGATATTTAACAGCTAGGGTTGAGCAAGCATATCCCCTTTCAACTGAAAGAGGTCAGTGGCACATATGAGAAGCTCTCCAGGTATCCATAGAGAACTTCAACACAACAGAGTCATTCTGACCATTTAGGACAGTAAGAACACTCCCCTTTTAGCTTGTACAAGAATATTGACATTACTTACAGTGGTATAGAATAAAAACTATGGTAAAATGACTGGAATTGCAGTGAAGGAGGAGGTTTCACAAGCAATGAGAGCACACTCCAGGTAACTTATAAAAACATAGACCTGTGAAAGTATGTGCAGATGGAGCAAATAAATCTGTCAGATCAATGTACCGCCAGACACTGGACTAACAGCAAGTATTTCTGGTTAGCCCACGCTAACACCTTAAAAGAGCCAAAGAGAATAATACACATAAATAGAAAAATTTCGCTGCTTTTAAGATGTCTTAACGCTGCACTAAAGCACCAGTGAAGTAGCTTTCATCAAGGAATACTCCTGCTCTGCCAAAATAAGATTTTGTGTGTATATTTTTGTGTGCATATACACCCTTCTACATAGCTATTCACATACAATTACAGGAGACAAAAAGACCAACATAAAATCACATATGTAGGTAACTTCTTACCAAATATATGATCTAAAGGAATTAAGAAACACTGTATAAATTCTTGTGGTTTTAAATTATTGCCTAGAGAGTTCATGGGATATAATTTTGCACAGCCCTTTCAATATATTTTAAATACTTTCCTACAAGTAATTTTTCAGGGGAAAAAAGGTACGATCACATAAGTCATTCACTGCTGGTTTTACAGGTCAAAATTTATAGATCGGAAATATAATTGTTTTAAGTACATTAAAATGGGGGTTTTGCTCACAGAGTGATTAAAAATTTATTGGAACATAGAAGTATAAAGACATACTACAAATGCAATTTGAATTTTACTGTTAGAAATCTAAACACTTACCTGAAGATTGGAAGGACACCTCAAACAAGGCTAGCCTATCAGTATATATTTAGGTTAATTCTATTTACCTGTGACAGTTAAGGTAATAAAAAGTCTAAATACTGAAAAATAAAAAGTAAGATGAACTTATCTAGAATTTTATTACTAGCTGTTAGTTAATTTCAATGATATCTCTTTGAAACTCCTTTAAATTCTGCAATTTTGTTTTCTCAAAACATTGTTTATCTTTAGAAAAAACAGTTACTCAATATTTTTCATGATGAAGTTCACTGTGACAGATAAATGACCACTCACTTGATTATCTTCTAGAGATGTGGGTGAAGAATTTCAATAGATCTAGAGTCCTTTGAAATGTGTTGCATTACAAATATCAGCCAAGATAAGAAGAGGTCAGGCATCCAGACTCCTACCCAATAATTACTTTATGACCTAAACCTGTGATGCAGAATAGTAATTTTAACTACTATTTTTCAACTCCCAGAGTTTTACTTTTGCCCTTATTTCCATTCTGAAGATCTTGCTATCTATTTACTCAAACATCCAAAAGTCTAAATAACTGAAGATTTCAATTATCAGGAGAAATAGTATTTGCTCCAATCTTTCAGTGCATTTTTCCTCAACTGCCATTGTCAGATTAACAGCCTGATACACAAAGTCAATTTTTCTATTTGATTGGCTGCTCATCTTGCACGTTCTCCTTTTCTTGTCTGCATTCCTGACCTCAACAAAGTTCTGGCCTGCAGGTCAAATAAGAGTCTGTCACCTGCTCATATCTCTCAAAAAAGCTGGAAAACCAGTCTGCTCCGAATGGCCCACGCATGCAGGAAGCAAGTGAACCACACCTCTGTCCTTGAGAGGGCTTTTTGTGAGTTGCCAGTATAACTGAGGGGGTATTGCATTTGGCTAGCTGTCCTATAAGGCAGAAATGTAAAGTCCCTATAATTTCCTGGAGATAATATCCTCAAAATCTCTATATAGCCCATACATTAGATATATACATTGGATTATGATACAATCATAAAATGGCCTGGGTTGGACAGGACCTCAAAGATCATCTAAACCTAAATGCCCTGCCGTGGACAGGAACACCTTTCACTAGATCAGCTTGCCCAGAGCTCCACCCAACCTGGCTTTAAACATTTCCATTTGTGGATGTGTGGGCATCCAGAACTTCTCTGGGCACTTTTTACCTCTATATAGGGACCTCATCTGAACCTTCCTCTGAGGAAGCCTCTCTCAGCAGCTCTGTAGACAGAATCCATCATCCTTAGGCAGCTGTTCCATATGAATGTCATGGTATAACAGTCTTTATCACTGCTGGACGTGTCTTAGAAGCAGCTCATCAATATAAAAATGAAAAACTTTAGTTTTAGTACCAGAACTATTTACTTACCTTTTCCCACTACAGTTAGTTTGGTTCAGTCCTCCCACTTGGCTAAGGGCAGACCACGCAGTGAGACCAACATATGGTAAGGCAGCAGCTTCTGTGTGACTGAGACACTTTGGCTTAAAAGACACCTGAAATAAAATCACATCTAAGTCACACAGCAGTTCCTATGTGACACTGAAATATTTAAAAAAGCTTTACTGAATTGCATATTGTGTATTGCACATTTTCAGCCATCTTCCTAACCACCTGGAGTAAAATCAATCCAAGCACTAAGAAATAAAGTTACTTAGACACTGAAGAAGAAAAATACCAGTCTTTACAACTTTGGGGTTTTGTCTGTTAGTCACAGTTTTGAAAGTTTACCTCGTTTCCACTAGCTACCACGAACTCTGACAGAGTGCCCTGTTTCCATGGGGGAATTGCTGCCCACACCTAAAACCAAACAGAAAACAACAATCAATTTTTGTAACTTTGCACATGATTGTACGTACACAGAAGTTTTCTTTGTTAAAGAAATCTTTTTTCTAATTTACATAATGTCTTCACTGTTTATCAGAAACCAGTTTTAGTTTACTTTTCACAAAAAAAAAAATCACAAGAGTGACTAAATGGAAGGACTGGAGTGTTATGTAAATAAATTGTACCACTGCATTGTGTATAAGACGTAATTTTTCAAACCCCCCCAAACTACTCCCATGCCAGGAAAGCCCAGATTAGAGGGGCGAGGATGGGACAGAAACAGGATTTGCAATGCTAAAACTGCAGAAATATGAAAGCAATTGGTGAAGGTGAAATCAAATAGTATCTGTGTGGGCACCCATGAAGTGCTTCTTGGGTTAAGCTAAAGTTCCTACTCCAAGTTACTCATGAAAAATAAAAACAAATCCCTTCTTGTTAAAATTCTACCTTCAATTAAAAAGAAAGCAGCATTTTGAGTGTGCACGTATAAACAAATAAATTCCACTCTTGCTACTGCTGAAATGGACCAAAAACTAAAACACAGAAGGGAAATTAACTTGCAGAAGCAAGTCTCTGAAAGACCATGTTTTTCAGAGAAAAAATGAAGGGAAGAAAGTATTCTAGGAATTTACTGCCAGATAGGCAGTATTAAGAGTGCAACAGCACTAAAAAATGAATAAGAGGAAAACGAATGCTGAACATCTCAGAGTATATTTTAACTATACATTTTGGAAAAAAATAAAGTAAGAGATTGGTGGTATCACCTCATCTCCAGGTTTGAAATAAGACACACCCAGTCCACATTCCATAACAACACCAGAGACATCTCGACCAAGTGTTAGTGGAAATTCAGTCTCGCTGCTTTTGAGTTTCAGGGGATCCCGTTTCATATTTAACGCAGTTGCACCATAACCACCTGCAAAACATGGAATCAACCACAACATACTACAATGAGTGCTCATTTATTAATTGCACAATTCCAATTAGAAAGCATTGTCTATACATAACGTGCCTCATTTCTGTTATAACTGAAGCATGCAAAAAATCCACAATATTTCATATTCTTACAGATTTCAGGAATAAAGAGCAAATGTAAAAAATATTAAGGCACATCTCCTAAGATGAGTAGCCTGGACTTCTATTCAGTAAGCAACAAACAAATGCTGTGAAGCCTCAGAATTACCCATCTAATAAACGTGCATTTGGGCATGTATGCCCATTCAAGTGTTTAGACAAGTCTGCCTAGGGGCTGTATCATGATAGAAAGTGTCTTAACAGGAATCCTAGCATAGACAATGTCCCATCACCAAACCCCCAACTATATACAAAGATTTTTTAAAATTCATTTATTAGAGATCCAAAACAGAGACTACAGCTCTGTCAGTGGACTTCCTGCAGATATATTTGCTTATTCTACTGAATCTGATTCGATATGCAAGCACTTCTACACAGGAAATACAAGGTATTCTACTACCATAACTTCCTTCTTGTGTTTCCAACCCAGAAACTGGAGAAGAAAATCTGATTACACGTGTCAAATACAAAGAGTCGGGCAGTGAAAGAGACAAGATTTCCTGGGCGAGATGACCGCAGATCCCCAGATGCCAGTTCAGGATGGGCACGGCAATGAACAACGCGGTTTGCCTTAGGTCGCACATGCCGACTTGGCAGTAACTTGGACCTCCAGCCCCATTCACCGCAAAGAGATGAGAAAATCCAGCATCACTTAGGGGGAACGCTGCTCCTTGGCCGGGCGTCTCTCGGTCAAGAGAGCAGCACCACAATCACACAATTAAAAGTTCGCGCTCGCAAAACACACACACCCGTCAGTGGCTTTTTGTATCGTTCTCCCCTAAGAACTCGAGGAAAACCTTTTCGTATCATTCTTCCCCGGAAACCTGAAAAAAGTTAAGTTTCCCAGAGGTGGCTGTTTTCCACAGGGCTCGGGGGAACACGTGTGTGGAGGCACTGCCGAGCAGGTGTCCGCCGGGGCAGGACGGTGCCCTGGCACCGCTCGGGGCGCCGGGGCCGCTGGAGCCCCGGAACAGCCCCTGCCATCCCGGCAGCCCGGCCGCGGCTGCTCGGGCTCGGCACTTACTTCTCATGCTGAGGTCGATGGGGTTCAGGCTGGCAGCGTGAACCTTAATGATGACCTCGTTCGGGAAGTGTATGACGGGGAATACCATGTCCCTGGTGAAGCGCAGCACCTCGTTGCTGCCGTACCGGTCTATGACCCAGCTGGGCATGGCGGTCCGCGCCCGCGGAGAGGCGCGCAGCCCGCGGGCCGGTGCCCGCCCGCTCGCCCAGCGCAGCGCCCGTCCGCCCGCCACTCCCCACGACAGCATGGCCGGGGCAGCCGGGGCAGCCGGGCCGGGCCGGGCCGGGCCGCGGGATCACGATCGGGATACGGACCGGGATCGGGATCGGGATCAGGATCGGGCCGGGTCGCTCAGCCCCGGCGGCCCCCGCAGCCAATGAGCACCCGCCTTCTTGGCCGCCCCGCCAATGGTGCCGCAGGGTGTTGCGGCAAGATGGCGGCGTGCGGCCGCCGCACCGGGGGAAGGGTCGTGGGCGCTCGGCGAGCGTGAGGAGGAGAAAGCGGCGGCGGCGGGCAGGGGGAGCTATGCTGCGCGCCTCTCTCCGACAGGTGAGTGCGGCCTGCCGCCTGCCGGGGGTGCCCAGGAGTGGGATTGGGGGTGCTGAAGAGCGGGGCGGGTTCGCAAGGTGACCGGGCTCCCCTCGCGTCCCCGCTGCCCGGGGCGGCCCGAGAGAGCGCTTCCCGTGGGCTCCTTCCCTCAGCGGGGATGATGGCGCTTTCTCCCCGCACCGCCCCGGCGCGGCCTCTGTCACACGGCTGCCCTGAAAGATGGACTGCGCTCTCAGGTGTCGGCGGCGTTGAAGGAAGGACGAGTCACTCCCACGGAGCTCTGCCAGCGGTGCCTGGCCCTCATCAAAAGCACCAAGTTCCTGAATGCATACATTACCGTAGCGGAAGAGACCGCTTTGAAGCAGGCTGAAGAAGCAGAGGAAAGATATAAAAGAGGTATGTTGGTTTGTAAGTAATGTCAGTCCTTGAAAAGGTGCTGTGGAGGAGTTCTCTGTGTTAGACGAAGTGCCTTTGCTTTTTAAAGGGGGTGTCTTGGCTTGTTTGACTGTTGGGGATGAGGCTCACGCTTAAGGTTTCCGTGGATGCTCGTGGATGTACACTTGGCACTCAGGACAATATTTAGTCCAAAAACAGAGGGAAACCCTAGACCAAACAAAGCACTGCAGGTTAAACAGGCTCTGTGCCTCTTGGACAGCACTGCTGCTTGGTGTCTGCTGCTTCCTTCCCTCAGCAGTTCATTTGGAATGTGTAGCCAGCAAGTACCATGAACAGGCAAGTGCAGTGGTCATTCACTTGCCTCCTGACCGGGATAGGCAAACAGCTCGCACAACTGTCGGGTTTTTAATTAAGAAAGCAAATCAGAATAAAGCAGCTTCGTTAATTGTAGTTATTAATTGGAGAGCCGAACAGCTTTCAGTCCTGTTATCTGCACCATTTAGAAGCTGGCCATCCTGATTTTCCTTTGCATTTCAAGAAAGGCGGGAAAGGTAAATTTTCACCTAATAGAGTACATGTTTTCCTTCTTGGGTGACACTTGCTGCCCTCTGGCAGCTTAATAAAATTGTCAGCCAGGTTGTTTTGCTTCCTGACGTAGGCCTTTTAGCTTTTGGTTTGGGTTTTTTTAGTGGTGTTGTCTGTTGGTTCAGCTATTTTGGATGATGGATAATCAGTCACTTGGGATTGATGAAGCACTTTCTCTGCTTCAGTAATTTTTCAGGTCATATCTACTGTGTATGTCAAGTAGGCAGAGTTTGTGGCTCCCAGCCTAGTGATGGAGTGGATTTAGCAGCACCTATGGCTGAAATAAGCACTGTGTGGTCACACTGGGAGAGGTGTGCACTCCTTTGGGATAGCCAGCCTGGATGAAAGCAGCTGCCTGTCTGGAGGCCTTAGACACATTCCCTGACCTCTGCCCTGTGAGGCCAGGTCTGGTTTGGGCAGAGTGCTCAATGCTTGAGTTGGATGGAGATGGTTCTTGAAAATGGAACACGCAACCATCAAATGCCAAGTGGAAAGCAATCTTGCTTCCAAAAACCACCCAAAGGGACATGTAAAATAAACAGTAATTGATGAGAACACTATATATATAGCACATTTTGCATTAGTCTCTATTGTCTTACAATCATTCCTAATGCAGGTCAGCCACTGGGCATTCTAGATGGAGTTCCTATTGCAGTAAAAGACAACTTTAATACAGCTGGCATTGAGACAACATGTGCATCAAATATGCTAAAAGGTACAGTAAAGCTTTTAAAGTAAAATCAGATCTTTCACTCTTTAGAGGGTTTATGGAGTGGAGTCTTCCAGAAATCCAAATATTTTCAAAAAATGAGCTGGCATCATTTGAGGAAATACATTTATCCAGTTTCACTAACCAAGTTCATCTGGTATTACAGATGGATCTTTTTCTTCTTCTAACCACATTATCTCTTTATTTATATCTGCATGCATCTAACAACAGTTATAATAAAAACCTATATACTACAATAAAATTGTTATAAATTTTGCATTTTTCTTCACATTGCTTTTAGGTCTAGAGGAAAGCAGTCAGTACTGTTCTGCCTAGTGAAGTCCAAAGACAGTCCTTTTTTGTTGTTGTTCTGTTTACAACAGTTTTTTCATATGACTGTAGGAAGAGTAGTCATTTACAATCCCAACATACAATCACATACTATAATGCTTTTAAGGTTTTTTTTTTTAATTTCCTAAACTCGTTGTTTCTATTAACATGCCATGAACTTTTTCAAGGCATTAAAATGTTTTTATAGTAAAAGCAAAAGTAGGAAACATTTCTGATACCCGTTTTATTCTGCACAAAGTAAAACTTTATATTAATCCTTGTGGAAGATAGCAGAGGTAAGTTAGCAGACTCCTAATCTGATTGTGGTTATTTAATAGCAGAAGAAACAAAATATGATTTCACTGTTGTAAAAATCGTTATATTACCTGAAATGCTTTTCCTTAAAGCACATTCTCAGACTTGTTGTGATTGGTTGCAATGAGTATTAGGAGTGATGTCCTTGTTCCTGATGAAAGTGGGAGTGGAGAAGCCCCTGTCATCATTCACGAAATGAATTGGTTGCTACCTGAGGTCTCATGTCACTGTCATAGTTCTCATCCTAGGTTATGTAAGGTCTCAGTGGTAATGAAACTTCAAAATGTTCAGAGTAGCTACTTGTAAAAATAATTTGTGTATCACCAGTTGCTCTCAATTGTTCTGTTTGTTTTCAGGTTATATTTCTCCTTACAATGCTACAGTAGTTCAGAAATTACTGGATCAGGGAGCTGTGCTTTTAGGTAAAACAAACCTAGATGAATTTGCAATGGGGTGAGTGTTGTTTATTATTTTTAACGTGTGATTTTACATAAAATAGCATACACACCATCTGTTCCAATCTACCTGTAATCCTTAACTCCTGTTTCTGTGAGGTGAGACAATAATGAATACTTTCTGGAAGGGTACACAGAGCTGCATGAACTTCTCCCTGAGCATTTACAGTGTTGTGTAAATGATACAGACACTGAGTTTTGTGAACATAGTGTTCAAATGTAACTGTGCTTGAGAGGCAGGAAGCAGTCCAGCTTTTGCAGAAGGCCAAGGACAAGTGGCCTTCTTGTAGATTCCGTAGTGTGTTAGTAGAAGTGGTTACAGCACAGTTCATTGCTGCCTTTTTCTCTCTCCTTACTGATGGCTTTTTGCCCTCAGGTAATTGTTATCATGCCCCCAGTGTCACTGTCTCTGCCGCTGGGGTAATTTGTGTGGGTACTCCCTGACTTGCTGCACACAGGCTAATCAAGAGCAACGCTTTCAAGTTGCCTAAGCTAATGTTGGTGACATTTTGTCAGGAGCACATTGAAAAATGCTCCTACAAATTGATTCTGCAAATCTGTGAAGGCAGCCAAGTGTAACAGAGAGCAGCATTGGGCTTTTAGGGATGGGAATCACTGCTAGGTCTGGAAGGGAGTCTCTGGGACTTTAGTTACCTATGAAGAACAGTCAGTGCTGTATTTTGGTTTTATTATACTTAAACGGAAGTCCAAGGTTTGATTGGAAATTCACATGGATGGGGTGGAAATACTCTGACAATATTGTTTTGAATAAAGTAATTTTTGTGTAAAAAAGCTGTTCCTCAGAGGAAGAGCAGGCAAAAAGCTTGGGAAAAACCTGATAATGCAGTATTACAACTGGTCTAAGTTCATTAAAGCACAAGATTCTCCTAAAAAGCTTATACCAATACTGGCTTCTCATTCTGGTCTGTATGTTTGCAAGATCTCTTGATCAGGGAGCCGATCCAGCTCTGAAGTAATGGTGTCTCAATAAGGTTGGTTTTCAACTGCTGTCAGCTGCCTGTTCTGTCTGCTGGTTTGGCTGATAACACTGGCACCTTGCAGTGAGAGGGAGCATGGGGTAGAGAGCTTGAGGAAGGAGGAGAGCGTGCCCTGCTTCTGGTGGCAGCTCACACTTAGGTGACACAAGCTGACTGAAACCAGTTTCTGAGAAGCCAGTCTGGCATTCTGAACCAGTGAACTGTGGCCTCTGCAGAGGGCTACAGGGTGAGTAATAGTGTGACATTTCAGAGAAGTGCTTGTTCCTGGTATTGTGGAGCTTTTTCTCCACCTTTGGCAGCATGTTTTTCCTCACAACCGTGATCTTGCATCAAGTGCAGGGCTGGAAAAACAGAATACCTTTGTTTTGAAAGAGATGTGCTCCTTTACTTTTACATAGCTTAAATCAGTTTGTCTTTGTGACTCTGTTTGTTTCAGTGTCATTAGGAGAAGTTAGAAAGAGATACTAGTTCAAGTTCTGTGTCAGAAACTGATGAAGAGCTATAAATTTTACAGTTGTATGTAATGTTGTAGAAGTTGACTGCATAAGGATTTATATATACCAGTCTTCTTGTGTTGAGATTGAATTTGCAAGGGTGATGAGAAATTAGATTAAAAAAATTAAATTGGTGAACACCATGTGTCATTTGTCACTTTTATCTATTTGTCCTGTCTGACTATCTTAGATCTGGGAGTACAGATGGAATATTTGGACCAGTCAGAAATCCCTGGAGTTATTCAAAACAGTACAAGGAAAAGTCAGTCCCAAAATCCCATTCTGAAGACGAAGAGTCTGACTGGGTAATAACAGGAGGGAGCTCAGGAGGCAGCGCAGCTGCCGTGTCATCTTTCACGTGTTTTGCGTAAGAGGCTTTTAAAATTCTTTCCCTAAATGTCTCAAAATATGTTGGAATGTTTTAATTTTATAATTTTCTCATGAGCTAGTATGAAATAGGAGGGTTATTGGCACTGGCATGCAAAAATTTATTTCAGCATCCCTAGGTTATTTATGGCGTATCATGAAGCCAGAATTAATCCATGCAGGCAAATTTAGACTTACACATTTCAAGCATTATTCAGTGGTATGACCACTTTGCACTGCATGAAATCAAATTATAATGGCAGTAAAGGAGTGACAGTTTTATTTTTATTCCCACATAATCTCTTATAAAGTCTTACGGGTTTGTGACACATCCTCTTCCTCACTAAGTGCATTACACAAATACACACTGAAAATGTAATTCAGCAAATTAAGAGATCCCTTAATTTGTAACAGTATAATAATCTTTCCTCCGCTCCTTTGTTTTTATAGCATAGTTACATAATAGTACATGAGATTTGGGGCCAAAAAGCTTTCAAATCCCTGATTTAACAAAAGTACAGAGTACTTACTACACAGATACTTACAGACTTAAGTTAGAAGACAGTTTTAGTGTTGGGGGGGTGTTTAGGCAAATGTGTGTTTATGGTTGTTTGGGGGGGTTTTCCTAAAGGAATTTAAACAAGCTGGATATTTTTAAAATAGTAATTATTAACTGTATGGAATAGCAACACACTATTTAGCAAATCAGTTGTCTATACTATCTTCCCCATCTGACTTCTAAGAGAAAACTGATCACAAACCCCTTTACACCTTACATTTTATGCAATATTTAGAGCTACATGTTGGAGCATGTTTTATAGAAGATTATTTCAGTTGTGCTCTTAATTGGAAGGTGGTTAAAAATGCTGTTTAGTTACTTTATCCTTCTTTACCCATAGACTACATTACAAGCATCTGTTTTGTTGTTAAAATATTCTTTCTAATGTTGGTTACAGCTTTTTTAATTACTTTTTAAAATTATATATCTCTTAATGTCCTTACCCTTTACTGGGATGTAAGCTACTCAACATTTTAATACTGTTGAAATAGAACTCTCTGCAGCCATTCTCAGGGACTTATCCTGAGGCAGAATGGGCTGATCCAAAGAGGGTCTGGCACCTTTTCTTATGTTGCTGGGCTCCCATTTTGTGTTGCTCAGCACGTTGTCAGATCAAGGAGATTTTTTTGTCCAGCTATTTTATGGCATATAACCTATTGTATATCCACCCTATTACTGTCTTTCAAGCACCAGGAATGCTGCCAGTCTTTGCATTTTCAATTTGAGATTTGGATGTCCAAAAATGCTATAAAATTGAGGATGTTTGATATCAACACAAAGGCTTTGAAAAAATTCTACTTCTGGAGAGTCAGTTGAATTGGTTCAGCCATGTCAGAAAGAAACGCCTATGGGAAAAGTCACATAGTCACCTCAATAAAAATTAAACCTATTTCTGAAGTTTGGTCTTGGCAAAGATTTGAATGAAAACTGTTTAATCTTTTTAATGCTGCTTGAGTTAAATTTATTAAAAACAAGAACAGAATGTTGCATTTCAATACAATTTTTGAAATAAAAATTTCAATTGAGAAAGAAAAATGTTTCACCAGTGAACAAAAGATGGAAGTCAACTTCAAAATAATTAATAATAATTAATGTGTTTTAATTGCACCTGGGCTACTGTAAACTGGGAATTCTGATTCAATTTTGTAGGTTTGGAAACAGGAAAAACATCTTAGACTTTCCAAAGTATGCCCTCTTGTTAGGGACAGGATGTGTCGTTCTTTATTTGTATACTGGAAAATGCTGATTCATGGTGCACTGGCTACCCAACAAATAAGATATCAGTGTTGACAATTGTTCTCTAAATCACTTGAGATGTATCATTTGGAATTCACAGTATTGGAACAGACCAGCACAGAAGGTAGAAGATACTTGGGGCCACTTTCAGATAGTGTGAATTCTACCTCTGCTTTGTGAAGGCAACCGGGCTCTCCTGATGGCTAATTCAGAGACCTTAAAAAAAATCAGAGAACAGATGAAAAATAGACATAGAGAGCAGACTGGAATTTAGGCTGTGTGATTAAGTGTTCTGATCTGGAAGAATTCACAGGGTTTTAAACCCATGCATCTTAAAGCCACACATTCTTATGATTTGGAAATGTTCTGAACTATCTTACTAATGATGATCCTTTTGAAACCATAGAGCCTTAGGGTCAGACACAGGAGGATCTACCCGAAACCCAGCTGCTCACTGTGGTGTTGTAGGTTTAAAGCCAACATATGGACTGATCTCTCGCCATGGTCTCATTCCTCTAGTGAACTCCATGGATGTGCCAGGAATCCTAACCAGATGTGTGGATGACGCAGCAGTTTTGTTAGGTATTACTATGTCATATGTCTTTGTTTACAACATTTCCTCAAAACAAACTGAATTCTAGCCAACTAATGTATGTTTTCCTGGTCTTCACATTTTGTGTCATATTTCAGGTTCACTTGCTGGACATGATCCTAAGGACTCTACCACAATTCAGGATGACTTTAAGCCATTTGAACTACCTAATTTGACTGATGTCAGCAAACTTTCAATAGGAATTCCAAAGGTAACATTTAACTCCCATTTACAGTTATGGACAGGAACCACAAATAAAAGACACATAACAAAAAAATACCTGTGTCGTGCCCACCACCTCCAAGTCTCCTGTGATCTGAAACTGAAGACAGTACAAGCAGCTTCCAGAACAGAACAGTATGTGTGTGCTCTGTTGCCTGTTCAGGCAATTTGGAGTAAGCATACACTAATGCATCATCTAAAACATGCTGTCATCGTGGTGGGAAGCACTGTCAGGAGCTTCAGGGGGAGTGGGGAACTTCAGTTCTTGGTTCTCTCTTGCTCTTTCAGTAGTCATCTCTGTAATCTCAAACAAGTTGCTCTTGGAGCCTTCCCAGCACCAAGCACAGTAAGCTTGGTACTGGTTCTTGCAGAGCTTTGAGATACTTGCCTAAATGGCACTGTGTTAATACAGAGCAGAATTTTAAAGTTACAAGGAGCTGTGATTTGCAAAGTTCTAATAAGAACTGAAAGACATGTAATTTGGCATCTGATGTATGCAATTTAATCATGTTTGTAACTATAAGAGCACTTGAAATTTAGGCACAAAGTTTGGGACTTCGGCCTATTTTTAATTTAATAAAGGCTCTGCCTTCAAAGAGACAATGTGAATAACATTTATTGGTTGGATTCTCAGTGTTGGAACCTAAGCTAGAACAGGCATACCAAAAGATTTAATTTGGCAAGCAGAGATGCCAACTGACCAACTATTCACAATCTGTGAAATGCAAAAATTACATGCCTAGAAAATTGATTAGCTGCATACTGTTTAAATTCTGATAAATCTAAAATTGTGATATTCGTTAATTATTCCTATCCTTTGGGTAGTTTTTTCTACTGCTACAGGTTATTCTAAACAGAGACATTCCTACATTAAACATGGGTCATAGCTACTCAGAAATCAGACAGTATTATGACCCTGATATTAGGGGTTAGAACCAAAGCAAGTATCTTCAAAAATAGGGAATTTTAACAGAGTATCTATAATTTGGCTGTGAAATAGGAATGTAGCTAACCTAAGTCTTCTCCCAACCCCCTGATTGTAGTTCTTCTTTGATGGGTGGTTTTATTTGTTTCACCAAAGTGTGCCAGTTGCCACTGATACACTGTGGCCATTTCTTCTTATCTTTCCTGCTCACAGCAGCACTAGTTTAAGGATTTAGACCTGAGGAATTTCTACCCATGACTGCAGAGCGGTGCAGTACAGTCTTGTTAGATAAATAAGGGGATAACTGGGCAATTACTCCATCAGAAGAAACTGCTGAAATTCCATGATCTATGATTCCATGATATGTTGATCCTACTGAGATGAATATAATACTCTTAAGAAGACTGAATCCTGTTAATTTAATACCCCTTGATTGTATAGGATTTAGTAGATGCAAAAGTACTTTAAATCATATAGTGGTGAGATAATGGTTTCAGTGTATTTTTAGCAAGGAGTATTTGTGTTTTGGTTGCTATTAGAAGTAAACTAGTGTGTAAAATAACTCTTCTTGTTTTTTCACTAAGGAATATCGTGCACCAGGGCTGTCCAGTGAAATTCTGGCTCTCTGGTCAAAGGCTGCTGACCTCTTTAAGAATGCAGGTGCTAAAGTGGTCGAAGTGAGCCTACCACACACTCGTTACTCAATTGTCTGCTATCATGTGCTGTGCACAGCAGAAGTGGCTTCAAATATGGCCAGGTTTGATGGACTGGAATATGGTAAGGCCTTTGAAAAAGCTTTTTTCAGACAGTGGAAACATTGTTGGATGCCATGTAAAAGTGTTAGTTTTTGTAGATGTTCTTTTCATGGTTGGATGCTTAATGTTACTTCCCCAAGATGGAATATAGTAAAAAACCTTGCACAGATAAAAATGTGTAAATAAATACATAATATATTTCACTACTGGGCATATCAGTGTCTGGGCTCAAAATCTAGTTTAGTATTTCTATAATAAAACAGGAATATGTTTTTCCAGAATAGTAGCATGTCAGACTGCAGCAAACAGTGACCTGTTGTACTGCTGTGTAGAACCTTACCTGATGTTGTTAAATCTTAAGGATTACGAGAATTATTAATACCCAAAGTGCCTTTTCTTTTCAGGACATCGTTCTGACATGAAGGAGTCCACTGAAAGTATGTATTCTGCAACACGGCGAGAAGGCTTCAATGATGTTGTGAGAGGAAGGATTCTATCAGGAAACTACTTCTTGTTGAAACAGTAAGCAGAAGATCCTAAAAATCAGCTCTGCCAGGTTAACAAATTTTTGAGCAAATGGTGATTAATTGTTCATCATGACATGAAAAAGAAATTGCCCTTACACTAGTAGCTGTTTGTATTTTTATTATTGCTTTAGCTCTCTAATACCTAGTGAACTTAAAATAATGAATGTAAATGTTTTCCCTGAGTCTTACCAGTGAGCCTCCTAAATTAAGTAAAACAACTTAGCGATATTTTTTTTCCCCTACCAGAGCATTATTGGCATCCATTAGTTAAATTAGGCAGAAGTCTACCCTTTGGTATGACATTGAAATCATACTGAAGTCATTACTGTCCTAGTGTTAGGGGTTCTGTAGCTGTTAATCTCATTAAAACGGCATAGAAAAACTGCTGTTACATTGTAGTGAGGTCTTCTAGAGAAAGCCAGAGACAAAGCAATTAAATTAACTGCTGCTCTCTGCCTCAGTGTACAGGGAAAGAGAAGCATTGGCAGAAGTACTGAACTGAAGTCTTCACAGAAGTCGGGTTTTTTTTATCCAGCTCACATAGAGAAACTGGTGCATGGATCAATTTTACATTTTTAGTTTTCAATCCTTGTCCAGCAGTCCGAATTTATGTTAGTTAAAGTGCTGTTTTTCTCTGTCTGAATTTGTTCAGATACTAACAAAAATATTAGGTGTGTAATCAGTCTCTGTAGTGCACTTGCTTTGGAAGAGCTCTGTCAGCAAGAGTATTCATCAGATGTGACTTGTAATTGCTCTCAGAGACAGGAATGTTGTCAGTCTGCAACAACCAGCTTTTATGGAATGCTGATATTCCTGCCAAGCGTGCTCCCTCTGCTTACAGCTGTCCAGATCAGCTTTCCTAAGGCTGCTTTAAAATTCACATAGTTAACTCTTTTGTGAAGGAATACACAATTGGCTTCCGCCGAGATGGAGCAGGAGAGTGGTGTTCCTGTTCCACAGTATATTAGTTTTGAAGAATAGAGTGCAGGGTTCAGAAAGCATTCTTAGAATAAGTAGTAGAGAAATCCCATGTGTGTCTCCTGCAAATGTTGCATTTTACAGCTTATTTTTATCTTGCTTTTCAAAGCTTTAAAATGACTAGGTGATTGTTCAGGAAGTTGTGTTTAACGTCTTTAGAGCAGACATGGACAAGGGGATCAAGTCCTCCCTCAGCAAATTTGCGGACAACTCCAATTTGAGTGGTAGTGTTGATCTTCTGGAGGGCAGGAAGGCTCTGCAGAGGGATCTGGACAGGCTAGGCTGAGGCCAATGGTGTGAAGGTTCTACAGGGCCAAGTGCCAGGTCCTGCACTTGGGTCACAACAACCTCAGGCAGCACCACAGGCTGGGGCAGAGTGGCTGGAAAGCTGCCCAGTGGAAAAGGATGCGGGGCTGCTGATCAACAGCAGCTGAACATGAGCCAGCTGTGCCCAGGTGGCCAAGAAGGCCAATGGCATCCTGGCTGGATCAGCAACAGTGTGGCCAGCAGCACCAGGTCAGTGACTGTCCCCCTGTACCCAGCACTGGTGAGGCCACACCTTGAATCCTGTGTTCAGTTTTGGGCCACTCACAACAGGGACATTGAGGTGCCAGAGTGAGTCCAGAGAAGGGCAACAGAGCTGGTGAAGGGTCTGGAGCACAAGTTGGATGAGGAGTGGCTGAAGGAGATTGGGAGTGTTTAGCCTGGTGTAAAGGAGGGACCTTATCACTCTCACTACAACAACCTGAAAAGAGGTTGTGGTGAGGTGGGAGTTGGTCTCTTTTCCCAGGTAACAAGTGATAGAAGAGGAAACTAGCCTTCTAGAATTTGCTGTGCTGCCCTACAGTGAAATTAGGTTGGTTTCAGCTTTTCACCCAGAGGATGGTTGAGCACTGGAACAGACTCCCCAGGGAAGTGGTCACAGCTCCAAACCAGTCTGAGCTGTGCTCTCAGGCACATCATGTGGTTCTTGGAGTGTCCTTCACATGGCCAGGAGCTGGACTCCATGATCTTGATGGATCCCTTCCAACTCAGCATTTTCCATGATTCTGTGAAATTCAATGCACAATTTAGTTTCCAAATGGTCATAAAAGTGTTGTTTTGATTTTTAGTTAATAATTGTAAAGTAGGGTTCTGTTTTCCCTTCACCTTTCTTCAGCTGTATGCCCTCATCTCTTCTGTCTCTGCCACCTTCACTGCTATGAGAGCATAAACATCTGTGGTGACTAAACTTCCAGTGTGAGTCAAAATTTTATCCGAAGGATTGCTGGGCTTTTCCGCAGTCACTAAGAAATTAAGTTCGGTATTTTGGGAATTAAAGTGTCAGGCCCTTACGTGCCTGTTTCTTTCTAGGAACTACGAGAAGTACTTTGTCAAGGCACAGAAAGTGAGACGTCTCATTGCCAATGACTTTGTGAAGGTTTTCAGGAGTGGTGTTGATGTTTTACTCACTCCCACCACTCTGAGTGATGCAGCACCATACACAGAATTCATCCAGGAAGACAACAGGACCCGCAGTGCTCAAGATGACATCCTGACACAGGCTGCAAACATGGCTGGTGAGTAGGGACAGGAATTCAACTATGTTTTCCCCTGCCTAGTCATTTTCAGTATCTGGTCCCTTTAGCTATTTAACCTTCTCTTTTTGAATCAAGATATTTCACCCCCATGTTGTAAGTCTTACAGTGGTAACCAGGTATAAGGACAGTTTATTAAATGCTTGAAAATGTAAGACTAGATTTTAAAGTGGGGCACCTTGGAGCTGAGTATGGGCTGCAGGTAAGATTAATCTGTTCCAGAGAAAGAAATCTCTTTCTAAGGAGAGTTGATTATCTTTTTCAGAGGATGCTGACTCCTTAAATCTCACTAATTAATTTCTTGTGATCATCTAGCATTCAGTTCATTGAATCAAACCATTTTAGCTTGTCTTTTTTGTCTCCATAATTTTTTTTCTAGTTCTCTTAAAATTGATGCAAAAATTACTCTTAAGGTTTGATAGTAAGTCTTTCCATGTGTATTTTTTTTCTTTCAGGACTACCAGCCATAAATGTTCCTACAGCTCTTTCAGAGAGAGGGTTGCCAGTTGGGCTTCAGTTCATTGGACGTTCATTCCAGGAGAAGCAGCTTCTCACTGTAGCCAAATGGTTTGAAAAACAAGTACAATTCCCCATGATCCAACTAGAAGAAGTAAAGAGGCATGACAGTGGTGTCTTTCAGCATCAGAAATCTTCTTTTTCATAGCTCAGGACTTGCTAGTCAGCTAGAGCAAGAAAGCTGTGGCAATGGTCAAAAACAGATTTCTGCAGTTAATTCTCTTTTGCAGAAGTAATAATCTGTTTTAAGATGTTATGCAGTAATGCACGATGGAATCACGACAGCTTGTTGCTGTGTAATTAAGGCAAAGTGAATCATTAAGTAAACATGCCTGTGTTGTTAACAACCATTTCTTACTGATACTAAAAACACCAAGTTGAAATTATGTATCTTATGCATGTGAGGCTGATTTTTTCATCGCTGGAGGGTGTGTAAGGTATCTGACCAATTAAAGAATTAACCTGAACTTTTGTGTGAAAACTTCATGGTTACCAAAGGGTTTAGTTTCCTTCTGAGTGTAGACTTTTGTAATGGCAACGACCAGACAAGATCTGTTGGACCAAAGGTATCAAGGATCTGTTCACCAAGAGTTAAATACAAAGGAAACAAGGGAATAACATAGAACCATAGAATCCTTTAGATTAGAAAAGACTTTTAAGATCCTTAACTCCAACCCAGCACTGCAAACTTCACCACTCAGTGGTGATACTTACTAAGGTCATTGTGAAAAAGCTTAATCACACGTGCATTTAGATCCCTGTTTTATCAAAATTGAAGATGTGGAAATGTTAGTTCAGTTAAAAAACCAGAAATATTTCCTACTTCTACCTAATTTGTGCAGGAGGTGAAAATAACCACTGGGTTTACAAATCATGCAGATTACTCTGGTTCCATCCATGTAAGAATGATGAATTCCAGGTATCTTCTGGGGAAAAGTGTGTAGTAGTCCTTGAGTAGTTATTTTGTTCTTCCTTCATCACTGTTCTTTATAATCAAGACTTAAATACTTGCTAAGAAAGAGCTCTTACTCAGTGTGACTCCATGTAGGAGTAATGCCACCTATTCCTTCTTGGACAGTCATTCAACACATTAGTAATTCAAACTGAATTTCCAAACCATCATCATGTAGACTGGAGGACTTCCTAAACAACTGTTAACCTGTTTCAAATGTTGCAGTTTCCATTTCTTGAAAGTTAAAAAACAGGAAGGATGAAGTTTGTAGATGTTTTTGCATCAGATTCACTTTCAATAATAGTCTACAGCATGTGCAAGCACAGATGTAAAAGGTGTAGAGCGGGGAAAATGACTGAGGTGAGATCTCATATGGAAACATAAAGAATCTTCCTGAATTACATCTTCCCATATACTGTGTTGTCACCCATATAAAAAAGAAAAACCTTATTTCTAAAAGTTGCAGATGAATTGGTGAATTTTCCATATGCCAAAGTGAGCTTTTTCAATACCTTTCCCACATAATTAATATGTACACAACTAAAGACCCCATATTTAAAAAGCTAATTAAATTTTTAAATACTAAAAATCAAGGGTACAGCCTATTTGTAGCCTCACTCTGAGTTTTTCCATAGAACAGTCTTTAGGGAACTTGCTTTATCTTTTAGTGGATGATGATGAATTGAGGATCCTAATAAAATATTTTCACTATTTTCTTAGTCAGTAATTTAGGTGTGCTGTAATCATGCATCTTGTCTTACAGCAGCTTGCTGACCAGAGCTCTCAGTGAGGTTATCCAAGTTGCTCTGGCTGGATATATACTTGGAGTAGCTGCTCTTTGATATGCAGTCACGTCCCAAACCCAGACCTACCCCTTGCTGTTTCTGAAAGTGAAGGTCAGTGTCTTTGGCCCAGAGTTTGAGGTAAAATCCTGGCTGCGGAGAACATTCCTGGAGAGACATGAAGCACCTTGGAGTGTTGCAGAAGAGAACAAGCTGAGAACTCTGCTTTCCCTTGGAACTTAATTCCAGACTGACTTCTGACCCACTGGAAGATCACTGCTTATGCTTGGCAATCTTTCTCTTAAAACCTCCTCTGATGTAAAGAGATATCTGATGGGAAAATAGGATCAAGGCATAGATCCCCACTCCATGCTTCCCAAGCAGTTAGAGGAGGGGTAGGTGAAGGGGAACTGTCCCTGTATCTGGACTACCTTTTTTTGAAGTGGGGCTCCAATTCCAGTCTGCAGAACCCTCTAAAGGAGCATTCAGAAGATCACAGCAATGACCTTCTCTGACACAGGTCCTTCAGAGTTTCTGCTGTTGGCAGAGTTCTGAGCATAGAACGACTGTGTGGAGAAATACACAGTGTGGGAGATACCAACCAACCAACCAACCAACCAGACACCCATTCTGCCTGGCATTTATAACTGTATGTTAGCAGTTGAATTAACAATTGTAGAGACTTAAAAAACAAACTTCTGGGTTGATACTTAAATTTCTGGGCTATCAGATTCACAGCAGCCCCAACAAAATTTCTGTCCTGCTCCCACTCCTACATGGTTTCCATTTTTGGGGACCATATGCCTATATTCTCTTTCTGCTCTCCCCTTTCTAAGGCTGGAATTTCATCAAACCAGAGGTAAGAACTTCGGAACCAGTTTGGTCAAGGTGCTTGAGGATGTAAGCAAGAGTTCCTTACACTGCAGGAGAATAGCTAAGAGACTTCTGCTGTCTTCATATTAGAAAAACTGGTAGTAGACTCTGGACTCCCCAGCAGTTCCCAAAGGACCTTAACACCCCAGCCTACCTGTAGGTATTGTGGTTGTGAGGGGTGTCTTGGAGCAGAGCTTTGTGCAGCTGCTCCCAGTGCCAAGTCATGGCTCCAGAGTTATGAACAGGAAAGTTTCTATACCAGATAATTAGACTTTCAAAATCCCATGTTACAGAAGTACAGGAGTTCCAAGGAGCAGGAAGGTCTGGGGGTAAAAAAAAAAAAGGAAAAACCCAAAACCCTGCCTATACAAACATTTTGTAGAGCTGTCTTGAAAAACAATTCACTGAAATAACAGAGTTGGAAGTTTCACGGCATTGCAGCCCAGCCACAGTGGGAGGTAGGTGTAACCTTAGCACACAGTGAGCCCAGATAATTCCAGTGTTTCCTGAAAGAAACAAAAGCTAGAGCTTTGCTTGTTTGCTAATCTTGGTTTTGGTGCATATTGTTTTTTCTTCAGGTAATGAGAACCTGTAAGAACATTGTATAGTGGAAAAGTTATTTTTCAGAGGAAAATTGTTGAGCTTTTGCTTAAGATGTTTTTAAATACAATTGCCATCGGATGTTGCACTTTATGCAGTTTAAACATACAAGCTTTTCCCTCGCCCTCTTTAAGAGCACTCATAAAAAGGAGAAATTCAAAGCAAAATTTAACCTGAGTGCTGCTACTTTTCTGTTCTGCATTTCTAGTTTTCAGGTATCATGCACTTAATAGAAACCGCAAATTCATTATAACTTCCCCTTCCACAGTGCTAGTCATTTCTCCATGAGTTTTATGATCCACCTAGGGACTAATCTGTCTGGAAAGTTGCAATAGGGAATGGGTTTTGTACCCTGCCTGGGAAATCCCACAGGCCTCCCCCTCAGCTCTGCCCCCCAGAATACTGACAGCAGTACCACTGGACTCATATACCGATGGGCAACTGAAAAGGGAGGAAGAGGTGTGCACAGCAAGCCTAAAAATCTCAGCTGGAGTTACACGGCAGTCATACTCCATGTTAAATTGATGCCCACAATGCCACCAGAGAGAGCAAAGAAATAAGAAAAAAAGCCACAGGAGCAAAAAAGGTTTATCTAAGTTCGTTATTTTTCCATCTCTGAAATAAAAAAAGAAGGTATCCAGTTACAGGAATGTTAGAAAGAGGCAGCAAATGAAAAACACAATCTTCTTAATTAGCTCACCACACCTTCAATTGACTAATGTCCAGATGCAATTAAGCGATTCCAAGCTAACCTTTCTTTGTAAGGAGAAGAAAGATTTTTTTTCCCACCCAGCACAGGCGTCCTCATGTTCTTGCTGTTGAAGAGCAGTAAAAGGTGTCTTTAGCTCAGGAGTGCAGGCACTCAGGGAAAGCAGCAGGAACGCAGCCAGGGCACTTTGCCATGTCCTGTGCCATTTTACAGCGCGGGCTATGGTCCGATACCCACACAGGAAGGGTGAAAGTGCTGTAGAGAGTCACAAGCCAAGTCTGCAGCACAATATGTGATGAAATGGACTTCAAAGAGCTGGAAATTGAATCTTTTTCAGCTGAAGAGACTATTCTTGTACGTCACTGTGTGTGACAGCCAGTGGTGAAAGGATTTGTGTGTTCTGCCTAGATGCACTGGTAGTGACACATGGTGCACAGGGTACTGTCACGTGTGCCAGCTCAGACACCTGGGGCACAACAGGGACTCCTCAGCCAGAGGCCCCTTTCAGGGGATGGTGCATTATGGTGGAGAGGAAAGGGCAGAGGACAGACTGTCTGAAAGGCTGCTGCAGGAAGGTGTAAGATAAGGGAGCAGGAGCAGAGGCAGTAGGTGGTCAGTACTGGCTGGCAGCAGCTGGGCACCTGCCTGCACTGTACCGTGACCTGGGACAGCTGCTGGGTTGCAGCTGCTGTCTGCTAACACCAGTCCCAAAGGGGAGACAAGCTCCTGCACTGCAGTGAATGGAGGAAAAGCACTAGGCACTTCACTGTGCCACCCAGGAGGGGACGTTTCAGCTTGGGAAGTGACACTGAGAAGTGCAGAAACGTTGTCTAGGCAAGCTGAGAAACATCAGGAGGTAGAAAGCACACAAAAGAGGGAAAGGATTAAGTGTCATAAGGGCTGATAACTCATTCAAGCAACCAGACTTGGGAGAGGAAGATTGAAGAGATAAAGGACATGGGGATGAGGAAGCACACATAATCTCAGAATATTCAGAGTTGGAAAGGACCCACAATGCTCATCGGAAGTACTCTGGTGAAGGAGGGGCTCTGACCTCATATTCCTAAGTTGACATCTTTGAAGACAGGTAGCTTTTATAAATTTCACCTCTCTGAACAGAGAGGCTGCTTGATTTAGTCCAAGACCAGAGTGTTCAAGACTTGCATTCACAAGCTTTTAGTGCCAAAGTAAGTGCTGCTCAGGCACATATAAGGTCTGACACAGACACACAAAAATACATGTTTAACATAGATCAAAACATGCTATTAATGATATAGTTCAGGAAGCCTAGGAACACACTGCAAAAGGGGCCATGTGGGCTTGATTTCTCTCCATAGATAACCATTTCATACTGTCATCTCCATTATTAAAATCTAACAGGCATTTTTGGTTTCCTTCTCCTATTAATATTCAAGAACCTTTTGTTTGGAAATTTAAATCACAGCCAAGCCACAGACACCTATTTACTCAAGGCAATATTGTTCTTTTGCTTAAATATGCCTTCTCACTTGATGTGTTTAATTCAGTCTTGTATTTATAGAGCACAATTACATTCTTCCTTAGCCTTTATTCTGCTAGAACAGTTTACTCCTGTATATTAGAGTGCCCTGTGCTAATCCCTGTAGCTATTCACTGCACCTGCTCCAGCTGAATCCATGTCTTCCAACATAGGTGACAAGTACTGTAAAGGCAATTCCAGGTGCAGTTTTATGAGTACAACAGCATTAATATTTCCCTGCCGTTTTTGAAAAATTCTTCTCCAGAACACTCTGGGATCACACTCGTCCTTTACTCAGCCACATTACACCACACCACAGCTCAGAGTCAATTTATGATTAACCAATGCATGCGGGGCTTGCTCTGCCTCCGTTGCTTTCAGTGGATAACCATTTCCCGTATGAGCTGGGAACTCATTATTAAGCCTCTAGGTTCATGACCTTGCACTGCTCCTCATCACTGCTATTCAGATTATCGGAGTTTTCCAGTTTTTCTTGTAAAGTCCAACTCTCCACTGTTTTGACTCCCAGCTTCATGTCATCAGCAACAAAGAATGTGTCCTTCAAATAACTTTCCTTATCACCATAACTTTACCCTCATTGCAGTCATTTTCCAAGCCACTGCTGCCAATGGACTTAGAGGACAGTAAAATCCAGCTTCTCCTGTGTGGCCTCTGTAAGTCTTACCTGTGCCCTGATGATCCATGTAGATGCAATCACCTATTGACAAAGCTAGAGACAGGCTGAGGAGCTGCAGCCTTTCTTAGCAAAAACTTGGGGTTTCAGCCCTCAGTCTATTCCATGACTAGCTTGCTTTGAAGGCTAAAATCACAGAGAGTTTCATTGCAATAAACACTGTGCATGGACATCAAGAAAAGAACTTGCCCATGAAAAGAGCTTGCATCTATTATGCATCTATCCAAAACCCCCATAAAAACCCCAACAAAAAAGCCACCCCAGGATAATGAGCTATTGTATCCACAGCACTGGAAACATAAGAGCCTGAATGATTTACTCTCAACTGTGGACAATGGAAACACGCTGAATCACTAAAACCAATCCTTCAATATGCAAAATGCAGCCTTGTCACTAAGACAAACTGCTAATAGCAACAATGAGGCCTGGAACAGCTTTTATGGAGCCAAAGTGGCTCTCATACTTCAGCTGAAGTTCATCCAAAGTTGAGCAGGGAGGTCTCCAGATGGTCACTGCAACTGGGGGACCATTACGTTACTTTCTTGTTAATACACAAAGTGTAGAATTTTGTTTAGTGATGAAAATTAATACTTACTCCCAGAGGGGTGGACAGGATAAGCCATGAAGGAAAATGGCATCACTTACATGGGGAAGATGATACTACTTTAAAAGGATATTGTAGTCATATAAGTTTGGCAGAACAGCAGGAGGGAAAAGCACAATTGTGTCACAAAGCTTGTGCTGTGCTTTTTGCATGCAGCATGTAAAACTGTGTCATTTCTTTTACAGAAGAAAACATCTAACTTCACAGTATTTAAACAGACAAGACACAAAATCCTCTATTGCAGCCCCAGTCAGGAATGTGACAGGCATACGGATGTCCACATTGTTGAATTCAGCTGTAAGCTACACTTCATCCCACATCTTCCATTTAGGGTTGTATTTGTGTCTGTCCCCTGTGCTTCACAGTCACACTGATGATATGGGCTTTGCCAATACAGCCTGGCTCAGGGAGAGCACAAAATGCCTCAAAAGGCCCTTCAGAAAGAAGCATAATCTTTGAGTCAATCTGCCGGTCCTAAGAACACCAGCTTGCCCACTTGCAGACAAGTGGAGGTGGGAAGGTGCTGGGCTCCACCTGCTTGGTTACACAAGTCAGAGAACATATTTAGGAGGAAAAGCTGTCCCTGAGAGGGCTGCCCTGTACACCAGGGTAAAGGCTGTCTTTGGGGAGATTTGAGGGCAGACCTTGTGCCTCTCCAGAAGTGTTGGCTTCCAAGGACTCAGGGAGAAATTTGTATGTCTTCATTTCCCATCCTAGTCTTGAATGTTAAATCAATCACAAGGTTCTCAGAGCACCATAGGAGCACACACATGGAGAGTGTGAGGAACTTATAAAAGCCCCGAGGGCTGGGTGAAACACTGACTGTCCAATCAGAGCGATAACACATCCCAAGGCCTGCCATGGAGAACATGCCTAAACATTATTGGGGTGGAACAAAAACCCAGCTCTGCTCATGCCTCTGATTTGGGACTTAAAGCATCCATCTGACGGAATCACTTACAAAGCTAAAAAAACATTCACTCTGTGTTGTAGCCAACAGTGCTGCACATCTTTGCCACAAGACCATCTCACCTGAGGGCAGCCCAGCAGGACCACAGCACATCCTGGAGAGAGAGACTCCCTCACAGAATAAGCAAAGAGACTGTCGTGATCTTCAGCCAAAGGGAGAGGAGATAATGCCTCCTAGTATCTCTCCTGGGAAAGGAACTTGGTGAAACACACTATTCTTAAACAAAACTACTCTTTGTTTTGTCCCCAGAATATACACTGAGATATTGCAGGTGCCAAGTGTATTTCTCCCACACAGCATGTTTTTCTCTAAAATCAAATTCCCCTTATTGAGTACATCTCATGGGAGGGAAGAATGGTGGTGAGGAATTTGTAGCATGCCTTAAAAAATGAGAGGAGACAAATGGAATACCAAAGGAGGAAATAGTTTTTGCAAGCAAGTCAGCAAAATATTCTAATGCATTTGCTCTTCAAGCACAGTTACATTTACAAACAGCCTGATGATGGGGAGGTGTGTTGCTCCAGTTCCATTGCCCCAGCAAGAGCCAATTGGAGCACTGAAGGATTAGGACTAAATCTAACATACTTTAAACCTGGTGAAAAACAGACTTCTGCTGAACCTGCGCTGAACTAGCAACATAACTGAAAATAAAGAAGATAATGATTTCACTTTCTTCTTTAAAAGTGAGACCCTAAAACAAGTTATGGCATACAGGAACTTTAGGTAACTACTGCTTGTTTCTGTGCAACCTTAACACTTTCCATGTAGAGCATTTCTGACTCCCGCTCTTCACTGCCACTAAATTTGTTCCATTCAAACCCAAGATTTCCAAATTAATTTGGCCAACAAATATGGAATTCATTGATAGACCTGAGGTGGTGGAGAAAACCTTCCAGAACTCATTCTGCTTGGTGCAGATGGACTGGTCATGCTGTTATCGAGAAGAGACATCAGTGAATGTAGTAATGGGTACTCTTCCCTATAGACTTGTCCAGAACTACCTTCTCCTGGTATTCTTTACTCTGAAAGCACAGGCATTTCCTAAATCACTGGCTCTGGCTCTTGTGAGCAAACTCACTAAACAAACATCACATTTCCATGCAGTCTAGTATAACCAGAGTGAGTGTGCTATTGAATTAACAGCACCTTGAAGCCATTTCAGAGAATTCTTCAATCTTATTAAATATGTGAGAATTCAACTCCTCTCAAGCTCCAGTTCTTAGAGCCAGAAATTGCTGTCATTGCCTTAAGTATCAGCACAATGTATGGGTGGGGTACAAGAAGACTAAATACCACTTAATTATTCTATTGATCTATTCCATTTTTAAGTCTTTTTTTCTAGGACCTGCAGCAAGCGCTAACCTTTTTCTATAATTACCACCAAAGAACATTGGCAAGAAACAGTTCTGAAAAATTATGAACTCTCCAAAGATGAAACCTGAAAATGAGTTTCATTATTCATGAATAGCCCTTGGAGATATCTAACTGTTTCTATAAGGCTAACATTGTCAAGTCCCTACCCATATGCCACTTTTAAAACATCTGATATATTTTTTCTATTTTCAATATATTAGTCTTTACTGATGGCTGGGAAGGTCTGGTTTTCTCTGCTTAACTGAGGTTGACCAGCTGCACAGGGACACTGAAGACATAATTTTCAAACTGATCTTTTTCAGAAGTGGCTTAGCTCTCTGCTCATGTCACTACATCAGAAAGCTTGCTCAGGCCTCAGAGTGGAGGTTGCCTTTCAGGAGTTTGATGAAATATTACAAAGAGAAGGCCAGTACTCAGAGACTGCCCTTGAAGTAAATAATTTTTTCTTACTATCCTGCTGAAGGAGGCTTTACTTATTTTAGTGTGCTATACTGCTTTTCTATCACTCCCAATTTCTACACAAGCATCAAATACCATCCAAGAAAAAAAAAATCACTCTACAACTCTAAATATACAGTGGCAACATTATAATATATATCAGCCACCTTTTATAACAAACCTCTCAAGTTTGATAGGAAAATGCTTTCTATCAGTCTGTTGATACCAATTATATTGTTTTCAAAGTGTTATCATTCCAGTCCCCCCATCATGGTTTTTGCTGTTTTTCCTGTGACTAAGATCCAACAGATTGATGGTTGGCAGTGCCTGCTGAAATCCTAACGGGTCTGAGATGCAGCTTCTTCTCCTCCTTCCTCAGGGCTTCCCTGTTGGCCACAACAACACTCACCACAACAGCCTCTCAGCCCACTACATTTCCTGAAGAGAAGTTATGCATTTACAAATGTTTAGCTGCAATTTAGCACCCTCCCAATTTATTACCAGAGAGGAATGTATACAGTCATATGAAATAGCTATGACATCTGTTTTGCATCTATAAATATCTTTAAGTCCTTTCTCTGCTGTTAGTGACAAAAATTTTGTTTTGTCAACGGCACCAGTAGGTGACCAGGAGCACAGCTGGGCTGAGAAGGGAGGGTGGATTGTTATTCTTAGGAAAGCCTAGGGCTGAAGTGTCTAATATCTTACCTTATTCCACATATTTACTGTCTTACCCTACGGAAAGAGGTGTTATCAGCTTTTCCAGTTAGAAATTTATGTCCTGTATTTGTTAGTCTCAGCTTCACCCATTCTTGTTTTATATTCACAGAGAGGAGGATTATTGTTTCAACAGCTCCCTTTCAGCCAGGATGTTATTGTTTTTCTATAAACGAATGTAGCCTTATTTTTTCCCAGTTATGGCTAATTAGGCAACCTGGAAAATATTCTTAGACACTTTAAAATTATAATTTACATTTTTTTCCCCCAAATGACTTAGTTCAGAATTGTTTTCCACTTCATGAAACTGCATCAGCTAAAACTAATATGCATTTTGTTTTCCTTGAAAAAACATAATGGAGTTATGAGCATTTTTATTTATTGTACCACTAATTTTTACTACTGTGTTTCCTCTGCTGTGCTGAGGCAAAGTTCTGGAGTTTCCCTAATATCTGGAGCAATCATTTTTAAGAAACAAAATTAAGAATGTTATTTAGTGATTCTGAAGATGTTTCAGTGCTGCTAGCATATGGCATTTGGATTAATGTCTCCCACAAAACCCACAATTTTCCATTTCCTCCAATATATTATAGATAGTAACTGTAAAAGCCAGTCACCTGTTCCTCATAAAAAGTAAGTTGTTTTCTTTTCTCTCACAGAGAGAAACTCCTACTCCTTTTTGCACTTTTCACAATGGGAAATCAGTCCATGAGATAATTTCTTTGTTATTTGTCACTAGTAAAATATTCATGTCCTTTTGTTATTTTTGGTCATAGTGTGCCATTTCTTATCCCCTTTTGTCTACTAAACCTTTCTTAAGAGATTTTTATCTGGGATTTAAAGATTTCAATCACCAGAAAATTCCCATCAAGTTCCAGCAATGCCATCTCTATTGAATTTACATCCATAAATGAGCAATTCTAGTTTCACTGTTTATTATGTAAGACCCTCATATTGGCTCAAGCAGCTAAATTATTTCCCCTCATGTCCTTGGGCATGTAAGTTGATTTTATTCACCATGGCATGGCTTGGATTTAAGTGGGTACTCCTTTGTTTCCAGGCAGTCCCTTTCTCACAGAGCTTTCCCAGCCAGATCAGAGGCTGCCTGCTCACCAGAAACCCTCCAAGAAGAGGAACCTCCTTTCTACCCCACAGCCAAAGGCAAGAGACATTAAACAAATTTATGCCTGCTGCCTTTCTTCAGCATGGACAAGTGGTTTCTGACATTACTCTGGTTAATTCTTGACCATGTGCTGCTTTGCCTACTCCTCCCCCTTTAAAAAAACCAAAATCTTACTCCATGAGTAGTTTTTACATTTAAGAGGAAGGCAGAGAGAAATGAACCTTTAAAGCTAAACCAATTTTTGTGTGTATCCATATCCTTGCTCTTAACTTTCATTCTTTTATAGGAAAGGTTACATTAAAAACATCAAAGGGCAGTTAAAGGTTGAAGTAGTTTTATTCTGTATAAATTCAGGCACTAAGGCTGCAGTCCTGTCTTTGATTTCTAGTATGATCCCGAATTTCAGCAGGATGTTATTCTGTATAAATAAAATCACAGAAACCCATTCTTGAAATCTGTACTGTGTCTTACCAGAGATGTATTGCACACCAAATGAGAATGGATTTAGCACTCTCCTGTCAATGCCTTGTAACATGGTCCTTTTATAGGATGTGCTTTAAAACAGGACCAATTATTCTTACACATTGCCATACAAATCATAGTGTAATTAGTCCTTAACAGCAATAATGAAAGAAAGTGAGAAAAATAGTGAAATAAAAAGAGGCAAAACTCAATTTATTTTAAGTAATTGCATTTCCACCTATTTATTTAAAACCTGCCACTTTCAAATGTTGTCATCTTGCCAATGCAGTAGCACAATGTTCTGCTGCTAGCCCTTTATATGTCTTTGTAGAATAAAAATCTCAGCAGCAGTATTCACTTACTCTCAGAACAGAAATGATTCCTTCCTAATCCAAATCTCCTAATGGCTCAGCATTTTGTGCTGAGACATCTTCCATCTTCTTGGAAGCAACTTTTCAGTTGAGTGTCCTAAAAGAACTACTGTCTATATTGCCACTTTAAAAACCAAGACTTTTTTTCCTCACACATCTGAAGCATTCTCTTGCTTAGGAGATGTTTTTTGCATTCTCTATAACCACTTCTTACTCAGTTTGCTTAGCCCAATGCAAACCTCACAGTTAATGACCTCCTCATTATTTCAAATGCATAGAGAAACTTGGTTCAATTCAAAGTCAATACCTCTGCAAGGCTATTGTACTTCTGAAATATTTCCTTGCCAGTCTGTTGGAAGAAAGTAAAAGAAATAAAATTTTAAAGGTCTAGAAAATAGCCCCCAAGAACAAAGGTACAGTCTGTCTTAACAAGCATGGCTGAATGGCATCCAGCATTTTAGTCTTTCATCATTGCTCCATGGAGCTCAGTATTTCCCCAATCCTCCCAAATCCAAGAGTTTGTTTTTGATTTTGGATCTATGTCTCCAGATCTATGGCTATGAAAACATGAAACATGCACAAATCGTTACCGCATTCATTCCCAAATTTGGCAGCCAGACTAAATCAATGGTGTTTGCAAAGCACAAATCACCTTGTGCATTTCAATGGGCTCCTTAGTCACCAAGCAGTGGACAATCAGTTGGATAATGAGGTTTTTTAGCTGTTTCACAAATAATTGTGTGACTAAAACATATTCCTCCCTGAATGCCAGCAACATTCTAGCCAGTGGTCAAAACCTTCCAGGTTCATCCTTTGTGATTCCTACGGCATATTGATGAACTGGCAATATGGATATTTTAGGCAGCATGAAACACTGAATAGACAGGGAGCATCAAGGAAAAAAATGTATGAACGTATTATTCACAACTGTATGAAACTCATCAATTTTCAGAGTGGCTGCTTGGATTTTTCCAGCCTGGCCTGACCTCATGTCATTGCAGCCAGGAGCACTGATGGAACCTTCAGATCCCAGTTGTCACCTGTCAGCACCCAGGTGTATGTGCCTTGTGCAACTTGATCTGTCAGCAAAAGGAATTATCAGCTTTACAGTGCAATGGAAAAGCTTGTGCTCTTTTCTGCTCTGCAGAAGCAGATGTGGAAAACGTGGGCTGGTTTGCAAAGTTGCATGCTGGTAATATGTGGCAGGAGAAACTTTGCTCTAAATTCTGATTTAAAGCCAAAGTGAGCTGAGAAGAGTTTAGTTGTCTAAGTTAAAGTGGTTTACTTTGGGGGTTTTTTGCTTGTGGGGTTTTGTTCAGCTGGTTGGGGTTTTTTTGGGGGTTTTGGGGGTTTTTTAAAATACAACCACCCACCTCAGGGCATTTTCCCTGTGTATTTTCTTTTCCACTTGGGAACAGCTGTGTTATTACAGCACATCTACAGTGTTGTAGTAACCATGTCAGTACCTGTGGTTGTGTAAGGAGCAGACAGCCTGGGAAAAGGCCCAAGTACCTGAAATCTTCTCTGTTTATTTTCCAGTACACTGGTTGCTGTAACAAGGCCTACTACTTTTCTTTACAAACCTTACTTTCTTTATACTGTACCCACTTTAATGAGCTTGTACCACTTTATCTACCTGACAGGTCATAGCAGAATAAGCTGTTCTCTGTAGGTATGTCCTAAGGAGCATGAAAGGTGAAACTAGAACAGGTTCCTGCATTTTGGAACTGTATTTTAAGCAACTGTTATTCACTGCCTCCTCCACAGCCAGCTCACAGACAGGACAGTTTCTTTCCTAAAGCTTTCAGTGATTTCCAAAGAGCTGCTCTGACCAGTCTGCCCTGCCCACGTCCTTTAGCACAGTTACCAGGGACTGCTCACATGAGGAAACCTGCTGGCACAAGTAGTGAGTGTGCAACCAGTTCCCAGCAGGCTCCATGGATGCATTTCCTGAACTGGAATCATGGTTATTGGAAATTAATTAAAGAGCTAGTGACTTAGCAAGCACCATGCACACTGTAAGGAAGTATTTTCCCTGCATCTGACTCTGAATCCCCTGGGCTCACTCAGCTCCATGTCCTGAGATCAGACCTGCCTGGGCCTCCTTGTCACATTCTCCCACAAGTGACCAGTTGTGCAAGAGTTTTGCCCTTCCAGATCAAATAACCTGACTCAAGGTGTCTCACATGATGGGACACAGGGAAACTGAGAAGTCTGAATTGCTGTGGTTTCACCTTTCTGAAGTGAAGCACCTGAACCAACAACATTTTTATGTTTTTGAACCCTGGGGACTGCATTTCTTGATCATCCCTCTGTAAAAAAATGCAGTAGAACTGTTCTTCACAGAAACAAATGGAAAACAAAAGAGACTGATATCAAACCAGAAATATTGAGAGTATACACACATGATTTGGCTGAAGGAGCAGAAGGAGAAAGTCTAACAGAAAATGCTATGCAGCTACCTCCTGATTAGCTCCAAACTAAAGTCCCAAAGCCACACTGATGTGTAAAAGATTCCATCTCACCAGCAAATGAAAAAGCATCCCTAAATGCCCATGGCATGCTGCAAGCTAAGCAAAACTGAGCTGCTGACTTTGTGAACGTGTGCTCAATGTGATGTAATTACCATATCATTTTGCAGTGCACCATCAAGAATTTGAGCAGGAAGAGCTTTGTCTTCTCTGCTGTGTGACTTAAAAGCCAGCGAAGTACATTGTTCACCTTCTCCAAGTAGCACTGCCACTGCGAGTGTTAAAGTGACAGTGACTCAGGGAATAAATGCTTATTTATTTTTAAATCAGTGCTTCACATTTACTTGGATTCATGGAAGAAATAAAACTTTTAATCTTCCAGAAATTCACCCAACTGAAAAATATAAATATACTTGAAACATTTTTTGAGAGTATAAAAATGAAATATGCTTCCTTGCCACCTCTGATTCTTTTCTCTGCTATAAACTAGAGAATCAGAATATCATTACTGTGATCAAGGTGTTTTTATCTAGGGTGGGAGGTAAAGTTCCTTGCTGTCAGCGACCTGCTGTACTGCTGACATTCTTGATACCTGAGCAGTTGTGATGAGGTGACAATTTTAGAACAGCAGCTGGCTGTTTATGTCTCTTGAACATATATTTTTTGAGAGAAAATTATATATCTTCTGAAGGTCCAGAATAGTAAATTAAGCCTTGTTCAGAACTGCTTTCAAAGAAGATATTCTGCAGTTCCCAGTATTGCCTTCCCATCCCAGTCTGAAGGATAAAAGATGTAATGAGAAGTGGCTGCTATTTGGGAACACCAGCAGTTCTTTTTCTGACTGGCCCCCGACAGCCAGAGAGGGCAGGAGCTCCTGCTGAGAACCCATCTCCCCTGGGAGCTGCAGCACTGCCAATGTCACCTTACCCCTTGTTTTTTTTTTTTCCAGATCATTAACTGTTAAACAGGGAGAGAAAGCAGAAGTGAGTACTACTGCCCTGAGAACAGCATAACGTCAAAAAGGGATAGCTACATTTCATGAATCCTCTGCTAAAGCAAGTGTAGCATATACCTTTGACAAAAATAAGCAATAAGAAGGGCGGAAGTAAAAATAAACATCCCTAAAGCTCTTTGACTTTCCTCTGCCAGAATGTGCCTGTGCAAAACAGGCTTTGGCAGCAAGTCCCCAGTGCCTGAGTGGGCCCTGCTGTGACCGCTGGCTGTGTGCTGGCAGCTGCCCGGGGGCAGCAGGCACAGGCAGTGGGACTGGGGTGATGGATGGGTCGGGGCTGCTGCCACAGAAAGCCTGGGGGCAGGCGTGGGCAGCACGGCAGAGAGGCTCGGTCACTAGCGGGCTCTAGCGCCAGATCTCTGGCAGACTGCACTGAAGTCTCCAGGTACCTTTGCCCCTTCACCTTCACCCCAAAATCTGATTTCCCACCCTCTTGAAACCCTCTCAAGAACATGGGGGTTTCCCTGCTGTAGCGGATGTCTGTCTGTCCCCACACCTCCACTATTTTCGGTGCAAAACAGTATCTAATTTTATGTCCTGAGTGGGAATTTCCAGCTGTAACCTGGCTGCACTTTCAGTGCGGCAAACAGGCAGGCTGACTCGCAGCCACATGATTTGCTCTTGACATTGAACTGTTTGTTCTTTTCACACCCTGGCCACTTCTACTGTGCCTAAGCATCAGTCATAAAACATAAGAGCTAGAAAACGTTACCTACAAAAAGCTGCAGATCTGCTTGGCTAGGACTCCTCGACAATGAGAGCCTTTTCAACACTGCCAGCCTTTGTTTCTGAGGGTCTGCGAATCCCAAACACACCGTGCTGTTGTATTCTGGTCACACAGCTCATTGAGATGCGTGAGCATGCGCTGTGCTGCACCCACTTCCCTTCCTCCAGCGACCAGCAGCCTCTGATGGGTTTTTATTGATCAAAAAAAGATGAAACCAGGGGCATTCCCAGCTGTCAGTGCTATCTGACCTGAAAGGAGGCTGATTAGGATTTTAGAAAGTTCTAGGCAGACTTTTCATCGCTTCCCTTTGATTTTAAGGATATCAAAGGATTCAGGTGGAGGTGTAGAGGAGCAGAGCAGGAGAAGCTGGACTTTGCCATCTGCTTTAGTAAAGCCTTATTCCCTCACTTGAAGGCCAGCCTCACCTGGGTTAATGCTGAGGGTGACAGTGCCACCTCAGTTCCATCCCTTCCCTGAACCATCAGGGTGGTGTGTCCTCCTGGAGGCACCAGGAGGAAGCAGCCTCTGTACTCTCCCTTGCAAAGGCTGCAGTCACAAGGAGCTATCCAGACGCTGCAAATAAATTTTTTGGAAGTTTTATTTCCTTTTGGACTGGGCAAGTGTCAGAAATTGCTTCCTGAAATGACTGACATACAACTCTTCTGGCACTATTCCAGGCTTAAATAAAGATGAGTTATAATACCAAGCTTTGCAAAAAGCATAGAGAAAAATGCTGATCAGGAAGTTTTGTGTAACTTCTTGGCAAAACTTGAGAAGGGAAGGATAGTTTAATCTTTATAGATTTATGGTTGCCTATAAGAAGGGAAAAGGCTTGACATGGCTATGGTTCAAATAACTAATTCTCAGTGAATTGTTTCTGCATCCTATATTTTATCTGTTTGATCCCTATATGGCCGTCTTGAGTCCTTCAGACAGTTTGTCCTTTCAGACAGGGTCAGATTCCAGTAAGCATGTCCAGAAGGGAGAGAAAACACAATATAAATCCAAACTGAATTAGATTTCTGCCTCAGTGTAGCTTCCCATTCAGACCAGACCAGTAGCATTTGTGGAAGTCCTTGAGCTACCTGCACTTGAGTCTGCAGCCAGTCAGAAGGCAAGAACAACCTCTTCCTTCTCCTCTTTAGGCACTCCCCAGACAGTATTAAAAATCCTACAGATGTAACATTGTGCAACATGCTTATTTTGTTATTATTTTGAGACACTGCTTAAAAGAACTAGACTGGTTGATCAATGAATTCCTAAACACCTGTACTACATTTTTAAAGTTCTGGAATACGTTTTTCCCCTGATTTAACCTGCCTGTAATCTAGAAAAGCAGTTAAAAGCAAGTCTTACTTCTTATTGTCTACCAATTTGCAGGAAAATGCACGTTTAATGCATATATTCCCATTAGAAAGTTAGTGCCTGCGTTCCGTTAGAGATTAAATAAGTAATTATACATCAAATTTTATTTCTTCATCTGTAAATCAAGGAGTAAACTTCTGTCATTCTCAACCTGATATTTTCAAAGAGATTGTTCTTTTTCTGACTTTGCAAGCTAGCTATTATTTTAAGTAGTGTTTTTGGGAATTAGCTTACATTATAAAGTAAGAAAGGCACCACTGATTAAGTGCAACATAAATTGCATCAAGCACTGAAACAAAGTCTAAAGAATATCAAGATACCATTGTTTAAAATGGTACAAAGCAATCTCAAAACCTTTAGCAAACACACAGAAAGCAAGTGTGTTACCTGACTGCCAAAGAAGGCTACTGGGTATGACGTGAGAGGATTATAGGCCACTCAGCCTAATTTCAAGATCTGAAGTGCCCAGCAAATGACAATATGACTATAACTTGGCAGAACACTCTCAGTAAAGCCAGATACCACCTGGTGAAATGTGGGTGAAGCACCTCTTACTAATTGATAACTTTAAAATGCACTGGAATTTATTTTAAACTATATATGCTTGCCCTGGTTACCCCCTCTTTTTGTCATGCCCTTTACAAAGAGAAAAACAAATGGATTAAAACCTGACCCTGAGACAGAAAGTCATGACTCTAAGAATGGCATCTTGCCAGCGATAAGATATTGTCTGTCAGCCATGAGCACTTCTCTGATCGAAATGAAAATCACAAGTTCCTTTAAGAAGGGTATGTCAGACTCCAGGTAACTCTGCAGCATACATGTTTCTGTGGATACTAGTTGAATTCATCTTGGTTAGTCCATCCATGCCAAATTCAGATGGCCTTTAAAGACTGGTTTATGAATCTCCTTTTCCTGGGAATAAGCCAGTAGTGCCTGCCTGGTTTGCCTCGAGGGGGTTGCTCTTGAGTGGCTTTGACTCTGCAAATGGGCCAGGGTGGGAAGCCCACACTTGGGGATTTCCATGCTCAGTCTGGCAGTGAGAGGAAAGCATATCCATGAACAAAGTCCTAGACAAGAGCCAGCTCCATGAGGTGCTTTAGCACCTGATTTAATAGTTGACTCATTGCTTGTGATACAGAAACCTCAGGGCTATAATCAAAGGGGCACAGATTTTTCAGGGATGTCTAGAAAAGCTTTTTTGAAAAGGACTAAAGATCAACTTCTTGGTGGTGGATAGAGGAGCAGAGTGGGTGGTGAGGTAATGAAAAGTATGAAAAACAGAAAGCAAAGCTAAAAGGATCCCAGGAAATAGTTTATCAGCTCTCCTCCAGAGTTCAACTCAGTGCATGCATTTATTGATACTTGTTGAATCTGCTGAAAGTCTAAAAACTTTGATGAAAAACTTTTGCTGTTGCCTAAACTTACTGTGATGTGAGATGTCCTTTTTTTCATATTCACCCCAGACACAATAAACTATTAATTCATCTACAAAAATCTATTTCATTGACAAAGTTAAATTTAAGTGGGTTTTTAGGAAAATGTTTCTCAACAGGTCAAGTACTTTTCTGTCAAATGCAAGTTTTATGTGCACAAATACAATTATCTATTACTCAAAGTAACATTTATCCATTTTAGATTTTTTAAATATCCATTCCTTATACATGCAATATAAATTATTTCAAAGTTATGAATTATGATTGTACTGATTCTAAATTTTCCACTGATTGTCCAAGTCAGTTTACTCAAGGTAAGTAGTCTTTCAGCTATTACAGCAGTAGATATGAATTCAGTACTTGTAGACTTGGAATAATCAAGAAAATAAGGTTTTACAGGTCAGAAAATTATATCATTTCTGTAATCAATACTCTCACTGCATGTAAACACATTCTCCTTGGTGTCTCAGTACAGAACACTGCTCAGACAAACAGAGTGTCCAACCTCTGTCAAATCTGTAAGCTCAAGTAAGCAGTAGAATTGCCTGAAGTCTGCACTGTTTTCTCAGGGAAAGTGGTTAAATTAACCTAATATGTTTGTTTTATGAAATCAGAAGGAAGACAGGTATTTCAGAGGAAGTATAGACATGGGCAATGATGTGTTTGTGCATAAGTACACTTACAACCAAAATATTAATCATCAGTTTTTTAATGGTCTAACATATTTATAGAAGTTCTTCCAATATCTCACAGTCAGGATGTGACTAATTAATATTTAAGTAATGAAAAGTTGAATGAAAGTCACCCCTAAATCCCAGAAGCTCGAGCAGTTAAGCATAATCGCAGGTTCTAGTCTTTTACACAGGCTATAAGTATTTTAGAAGTGAAAGCAAATGTAAAGTGTATTTCAATGTGGAACTAATGATGCTCCACATCCTTTGCAATGTAAACCCTTGTTTGATCAAATTCAAAAGACTTGGTGTCTCAACAAGAATTGGGCACCCAGCCTTCTGGCACTGTCTGTGACAGGAACACAGAGAACCTTTCTGGAGGAGTAAAATCCTTCTCTTTTGTTTGCTCAGCTGGGCTCTCCAGCCTTCAAGCAGAAGCCTTCAGATGACACCCATGGAGCCTCTACTCCCGCTCCTCTGAAGGCATCCTGTTCCTCATGTCATTTCTGAGTTCTCACTCAGTTCTCCTCCTCAGTTCTGAAAGCAATGTTTTTCTCTTTCCAGTTCCACAACCAAGAAATGAAATCCTAATTTTATGACTTCCCTGCCTGCCCAGAAAGTGCCAGCAACCTAGTAACCCTTTACGGGGCTGGTGGTCTCACCTATTTATAGGCTGCGAAATGACCATTTCCAGAGGGCCTTGTTATGACTTCTGCACAGAAATTTCCATGCCATGCCCGAGTGAAATGGCATTCCATCACTCTCTAACACAACACACTTTGTGAAATACTGAACTGACTTTCCCAATAAAGCATATTATATTTACATAGTCACTAACATTAAGTTTTCAGAAGTTCTCCTCCTCCTCACAGAAGATTTCTTTACCTGGGGTAGAGGTATAGCACTCAATGCATAGTGCAATGCAGTGATTTCATGGGTAATGTCTGTCATCCTCAGTTGTGACTTAACACCTTTTTCTTTAGAGGACAGATTTCCTTGTTCTTATCACACAAGAGCCTACAGAGAAAACAGGTCCTGCTGAAGACAGATCCTTAAACCATAGCTACGACACTCATACCACAGTGCAAGTGGAGCAAGGGATGCTCCTGAAAATAAGCAGTAGCTGATCACACCCCCCCAGTACACAGAAGTACAGACCCGAGCCCTTCCAGCCACATTCTCCTGGTCTGCTCTCTCCACACAATGCTGTCCACATCCTGAGCTGGAGACACACAAATAGCACTGCACCCATCTGTGCTCAGCAACGCTGTTTCTGTGAGCAAAGAAGGAACAGTGCTGTGCGAAGAAAGAAAAAGACAGAAGAAGAAATATTAATCTGTTTTTCAGAAGTTATGAGAAAGTGAGACTCCAGATTTTCAAAAATTATTTCTGAAAAACACAGCTGAACTCTTATAAAAGAGTCTTGAAGATTTTAAAGAACGTGTTTGATTGTCTTAATGCAATGAAGTGTTAATCTAAGAGTTAATTTATCAGGGTATTATGGACACTTGAAAGTAGAAAAATCTGGATTTTAAGACCTGTTATTTGGAACATTAAACCAATGTACATCAGACCCCATGAGTCAATGTCAGTAACATTTACCACAAGTAATTATTCACAATTCTTTTTAATAGATTTTAAGTCCCAGAGCAACCTTTATATGAATTCCAGCCTTTCCTAAACAGCAGATATTTTACTAAATTAAAGGCTTTTTATGACTGAATAACTGCACAAGCTTGTGTAAGCATTTTCAATGACCTTATGCATTTTATTTTTGGTATAATTCTTCTAGTTTCAGCACTAAACTTTCTTGTGACCACCTTCTAAGATGAAGAACTCTAATATAACAGCTCATGTCTCCACAAGGTAATGGAAGTTTCTGTACAGCACACTTGTTTAAACCAGCATGCCAGGTGCAATGCCACCAATAGCGTAGCCAGTAATAATGTACTGCTGGGTTTTGACCAACTTAAGTAACATTATATTCTAGTTTCATTCAATTTTTGTTTCACTGCCCCCATTCTCCAAGAATGGTGGTTCTCCTGTTACACTGTGGAATCTGTGATTATTCCTGCCTTTTGAGAAAGAAGGTACTGAAGATATATACATACATACATATATATATATATACATAAAAAGAAAGTTCCGCAGGTGAGTGGAATGGTCTGATAATTGCAGAGCAATCTTCAAAATGCCTGTGCATGAGACAGATAACAGGGTTAAAAATGTATCACACCAATGTACCTTGGAGGTATGAAAAGATTCAGCTTTGTATGAAAGTCCTCAGTAACTGAGGATATATATAAAAAGTTAAGACAGGTTTGGTATTACTTAATCATCTCCCTTTCTAGCTTAAAATAAGATTCATAACACAGAACAAACATTTTCCTGACATCTTGGCACATAAGACAAACTATTCTAAGAGAAAAATACATTATGAACAAAGTGAAAAAAACCAGATATAATCAATCATACTCAGTTATAATTTAATTCTTTAGCACTCAGTCTTCTTCCTTCCCTCTCCCCCAATGCTAGGATGGTTATAAAAATCTCCAGCACATTCAAAATCAACAGGAGATACTTTGGGCTGTATCTGACCAATGTAGGGTCAGGGAACAAACCCAATGGAAAGAATATTGTTGTTGAAATTCTAATTACAAATTCTAACTACCCCTGCTTTCTCAGGCAATGTCAGATCTCGAACAGAAAATCCAGCAGACAGATTTCTTGCCCATCAAAATCCCCTTACTTTTCCTGTGATTCCTTACTATCTCCTGGCCAACTGATTTGAAACCAACAAATGTTGTTTCAGGAGGTATACAAAACCCTAATTAATAGGGACATAAATCAAGAATTGGAAAAAGGCATTAACAAATGTAAAAAATTAAGTAAGACCACATTTTACTGAATTTATAAAATTAGGAGACTAATGCATTTTCTTAGGTTACATCATTTAATGGATTTAAACACAGATTGAAAGCACAGTTCTTTCTGCAATTCTTTACAAGATTCCAGTAATTTTACCCCAAAACTCATAAATTTTCCAGATTTCAAAATCTGTATATCTGATCTTTTGAATTACTGCCACCAATAAGAGACTTGAGGATAAAAATCATCTTCTGCTGGCCTTACTTGTGATATATTACTTTCTTCATATAGAAGCCATATGCTCCCATATAACCTCACTGTGGGAGACCCACTGCCCCACTGGCACAACACAGGAAGGCTCTGTATTTCAAACACTCTTCAGTAATAAAGAAATTCAGAGAAGTGTCTTAAGTGCATTTCCAGATATTTCATGGCAAACTGGTTTCCTATTGCTTCCATTCAATTATTTGCCCCAAGTGCATTCTTCATGATGGTTTTGAGAAGATTACTGCAGACTGAATCCTCCCTCTACCCTATTATTCCTACTTCAGAGAGATAACAAGGGAAGAAGAGGGGTAACAGAGGGTACCAGAAAAGACCATAAGATTTTCAAAAGCTTGCTGATACTATTTTTCCCCAAAGAGAGTTTCCAAACTCATTTTACCACTCTTCCAGTTTCCTACAACACTATGTCAGCTAAGTAGAATTGTCTATTTTGCGCAGGAACCACCTTTTTATCTCAGTCTACAGCACTTTTTGAGTCTGCCTTTTCATGCACTTGCAGTCAAAATATCATTTTAATTTCAAAACAGTCAGAGACATCTTGGGAGACCAGACTTTTCTGCGCAGAAGACTTCAGCCTTTTGAAACAATTTTGTGTCCAGCACAATTACAAACTCTATCAGCATAAAAAATGTTTAGAATCTCCACCAAATACCACCAAAGAACCTCTGCTCGGCCAAGTGCCTCAGAGATGTGGGGCTTGGAAACTCCCGAGGTGTAACACTGGGTACCTGACAGAGGAACCAGTGAAACAAATTGTCTGGAGTCAAAATAAAGACAAAAGCAAAGCTGGTTCATGGACACCCAAGTGTCACAGGCACTCAAGCTTCTGGGTGCTCTCTCCAAGTCCAGCCATACTGGGGGAGGAGGATACTGTTTCCCAGGATTTTCCTACCTAAGCACTCCCTCTCTCATTTAAACAGAATTTGACCAGCCAAGCTTGTTATTCCCCATCCACCCCTTTGATTTGCCAGGACTGATTTTGCAGGACAGGCCTTGGGGAACACCTGACCAGGAGCTCAGCTGGGGTAGCAGCCTCTGGCAGAGCAGCCTCTGCATCAACCCCTTCCATCAAGTACAGTGGTCCCAGGAGAGAATACCTATTTGTGGCTTCCACTGAATCAGAACCATCTCTGCATAACATTTTAGTTTGGACTAAAAATCAATAAATTCTGCTGAGTAGGTGTTGTATTGATTATTTTTCCCTAACCAGCTGTACAATTGCTAAGAAACTGATGCACTATCAGACATTTTGGTGACTAAGTAATGAATAATTGGCATTTAATTCCAGCAACTGTCACACTAGACAGTCTCTGAAAGCCTGTTCACAGTAAATACTGGGTTTGAGTGGGAAGCTGCAGATACAAATATTCCCAGTGTGAGTTTCTTGATTCTTTCTGCTTCAACTACTGCCTCCAAAAAGCTCATCTCTCCTTTACCTCTATTGCACCATTTTAGTACTGTGACATTTAAATCCTGTGAGATTTTTCAGCCTAAAATTTTTAATTCCACCTGCAGATGTCTTTATAACAATACATAAATGTTTGATTCTGCCTGGAGAAACATCTAGTAATAAGCTTATCGTGTGATAAATGACCACCTGCCAACTCTCCTCAGATCAAGTTCCATATGCTACAGCCATTGATTTTTTTTCCACAGCTAGTGCCCACAACCAAATTGTGGCATCATTTGAAACTTCCAAAGAAGAGCAAAGAGACACCGAATTAGACTCTTGACACTCTGAAGCCTTCAAATTCACTTTCTTGGGAATGCATTGGTTTTAATATTCCTTTCACTGGGTGCACTAGAAAAAGTGTTTCGTGACCAAAAAAAATGTAGTATTGCAGTGGAATATGAGTCCAAATAATTATGTGAATTATCTCTCCAGTTATGCCTTGCATGAAAGAAGATATGGAATTGTAAAGGAAAAAAAAAAACACCACCAAAACCAACTAACCTTTATGTCTCTTAGTTGGAATGATCAATAGGTCATATTCATGTAAAATATTCAGAACGAAACAGTCCTTGTATGCAACAGAGAAAACTTGGTAAGGAAGAAGGCTCTCCAAGTCTCTTAACCGGAGGCAGTTGTCTGCCCCATGTATCCAGTGCATCAGCTAACTCCGGGCATAAAATTTGTATCCAAGCAAAGAATGAACAAACCTCACTACTTAGAGCAAGACACTGCTCTCACTCCCCACGCACATTCCCATCTCCATTATTTTTACTGCCAATATTTGCAGCAGTTCATTGTAGAAAAAGCTATTAAGGATCAACTGCTCATTTCCTTTTCGCTTGTAAGGTAATTAGCCCGGCAAAGCAGTTACAGTGTTAATTTATCCCTGGCAGATAAATTAACTGGTTCTTTTCAGACACTGGAGGAATGACTCACATAATGAACACAAGTTTATTAACCAGAGTCTTTCCCTCTTTCCTGCCTCCCACCTTCTCCTTTGGGCATAAAATTGAGACTGGAAGGTCAGTTTTACTGTGTTTCATAGTGTTTTCATGGATTGTCTCTGTTTTCTATCCCCAGTCCCAGGGTTCAGCCTCACCAACATTTGGGAGCAACGTCTGCCCCCAGTGCAATTGGATCAGCTCCACTGGGAGCCTTAATCTGTTCATCACTTTCCACAGTCACAGCCATCAGCTAAATATCAGCAATACCTTCTACACCACAGCAGCAAGTCTGCCAGGAATGTTATTAGGATCTGATTCTTAGGTGTTTTTACACAAAACACAGCTAGGAAAGTTCCCTACAGACTGAAATTAGAGGGCTGGGTCCTTCAAGCAGTCATTCACACAAGGAGCCCTTACCTGCAAGCTTCATCAATGGCACTATTCACGTGAGATTTTATGGTTTAGAGGATTAGACACTGTATGTAGTGTCTCAGGCTTAGACACAGCCCATACCCACACAAGACTGAAAACAGGCCACACAGCACAGTTCTTCTACCTGCTCTCCATCAGCAGCTGAGAGATTCAGAAATACAAATATATTTTTGAAGGTTGCCCTTTAAATTGTCAATTTCATCATCGCTCAGAAAAATCCAACAGCTTGGGATATGTATGCAGACTGCCTTTAAGCCCACCATGATGAATTCAGCCTTCAAACAGGCCTGTGTTGTAAATTGTGGTAAATGAATTGCTGCTAGCCCTATATAACCAGTGAATTCATTTTCTAGGCTTGCTAATATGACCTGTTTCAACAAGACCTACATTCAGTTTTTACAAGTATCGTGTTAATATGTTTGCATAATTTTTTTTTCTTATACAACTCCCAGCATATTTAAGGACCTCCATCATTGCAAATTGCCTCTTTATCTTTGTCACGGGATCCCTCTTTATCTACAGGCCCTTTGGCTCAGCAAAATTAACCTCTTGCCACATCAAGAAAATTTTAGGTTCTGTTGTTTTTTAGGTTAAACAAGACGCTATGGCAACTCCAAGCAGAACCTGTTATGCTGGCTCAGGTCTGCTGGCAAGGTATGCAAGTTTCAGGTGCTCACTTAAATTAACAGGGATGATGAAGGAGGCACTTGTACCTTAACTCTCTCTAATCCTTGTGGGAATAAAACTCTTAGAGCCTGCATTTTGCTGGTGATACTACCATGGCATAAATATTAATTCTCAGTAAGTTAAAATCTTACCATCTCTGTGGAATGACATCTGCACCTCACCTGCTCTTGGACAAGCTTCTGTAATGAAGACACTGCAGTGGGATTTCCTCAGTCCATAGACTGCTCACTGATGCCAGTGCTATGCCAGGTGCAGCAGATCTCTGACCAAACTGCCCTGCCCTAAATTAGGCCCAGTGAAGGAAACCCAAAATCCCCTTCATTACTCACAGAAGAGCACTGGGTGCTGGTGTGGGCAGTGTCCTTTTCGGGAGAGCCCTTTCCAGACCACCTGTGGGGCTCTCTGGGGTGCAGCAGCAAAACAATCTCTTCAACACAGAACAGCCTAACTGCAAATCCAAACTTCCTAATGCTCTCGTCACTGCCCAGAGACACAGGTACAACCAGTGCTAAAGACAAAGCTTTCTGCCCTACTCTGACACCTAATTCCACCCCAAAATTCTAGTTCTCTTGACCTTCAATGGTAAAACAACCCCAACCCTTAGTCCCTCCTGTTAGCATAATTTGACTGCTAACTCAGCCTACATGTGCTTTTTGTTTGCTCATTAGCATCAACAAGAGAATTGGCAACAAATGAGAAAAGAAATGACACGGACTATAATGACCTACAGTTCAATTAAGAAAAAAACTCAAACCATTAAGCAACAGGCTCCAAAAAGTCACAATCATTTGGCATACCAAATCATGCTGGAGTAACAGGATTACTGCTTACACTGGGATTAGGGATAGATTAAGATTTATTATTTAGGAAAGCAGAGAGTGAAGAGTTTGATTTGAAAGAGAAGATCATAAAAAAAGGGCAGGGGGTGGAAGGTTTTACCTGAACTTTTAGGTTGAGAAGGATTTAAGGTTGCTGCCAGTAAGGTCCAAACTTTGCAGGTGGCTCTGAAAATTGCTAGGACTAGTGTAAGACCTGTGTGTGAGGACTAAAGCTTAACTCAGGTGTAAGCAGGTCTCATTGCCTCTGTGCTGGCAGGAGGTAACAGGGGTTGGACAGCAGGAACAAAGACAGCATGAGAAGCAAAGAAAAACTGTTGCAGTACCCAGGAGGGATGAGAGAGCTCCCCACTTGCTAATGAATTAGCACAGGTTCAAAACCTGGTGTGGAAGATGGGCAAGGTGGTGTATTGCCTGCTGTCCTAAAGTAGCAGGAATGTCAGGGCAGAGAATTGTTGATACTTGTGTTATTCCAAGTGGGGCTTACTGGAGTAGGTCTAAGGATACTGCTGTGTAACTCTACAACAGCTTCTTAAATCAGAGCCACAACAAGCTTTTAAAGTTAATCCACTAATCATTCTTACATACCATGCACTGTACTGTACCATGGGCAGCTGTGGTGATGCAGATTCCTTTCAGTCAAAACAGACCTGGAAGGCCCCCTCCAAGTGTACTCCCACCCTTAAAGGGGTTTTTGGGTCTGTAAATCTGTTTTGCTAAGGTCCCAAGATCTGCAGGACAGTCTGTTCTGGGAGATTCCTAAGCAGGTTTTAGCAGTGATTGCCAGCTGCAATGGGAGGCATTGTTATTCACGTGGTGCTGTGGGTCCCAAAACAACCTGGCTAGATAAACTGCTATGCAAGGACTTGAGAAAAAGCTGACCTTGTATGAGAAAAGGTCTTACTTGTATTTAAGCTAGCTCAGTAAGAACATAAACTGGATAGAGGCAGTTCAGAGACTCTAGCAAGTTAAAAGAAATAACAAATCAGATTATGATATCCAGAGTAGATGCAATAAAATCTCTGACTTGGTGTAAAAAACAGTTTTGCATAGTACAAAGGAATTGTAAAGAGAAATTGATGAGAAAAGATGAGCGGCAAAGAAAACTAAAGAGAGATTTTCAGCATCCAACTTCATGGAGCATTGCCAGAGCCTGAGAAACAGCACAAGAACCTGGGATACCCTGTGATGATGCAAAAAATCTGCTCAGCCCTCATTTATCTGGTTTCTAACAGATACAAAGTTAATCTAACATGTCCCATCCTTGTTGGTAATGCAGTTGCCCCCTAGGTGCTGGGTGACTGTGTGACGCTGTATTTGCACTTTGGAGTGTGGTGGGACGGCAACAGCTCTTCCTCCCTCTAGGGATTCTCTTGCCCCCTCTCCAAAGAGTTGGCAGCTCTTGGCTCATCTGCCTGGCCCAGCTGATGAGCCACGGAGGCTGCAGCACACATGGATGCTGATGTAGCTCTGCTTGCCCCAGCCACCACCAGTTGGACTGGATCCCATGAAAAGCAGCATTATTTTCCAAGAACTCAAGGAAAGCAAATACCTGGCTAAGTTCCTACTCATTTTCTATTCTTGTTACCCAGAACTAGAGAGTTTGAACAGTAGCTTCAGAGACCTTTAATACAAAGACTACAAGGAACTCATTGTCCTTATCTTCTTCCTGCAACAAAAGGATGTCCAGAAGGTCTGTAAGCAGTTAATCCTGGATGTTTTCCTGCAACATCTGCTGTTATTTAAAGGATTGAGCCCACCATTCTCTCACACAGTATCTCTGGCTAAGGGAAAACTCAGAGGTAGGGAAACAACCATGGTGCCACTTGTAGGGCAGGAAAAGAATGAGCTGGAACAGAGATAAGGCATGAACATATGCAGCAATGGAGGCAAGGCTCATTTCTGCATGGTCCATTGACATGAAAAACAAATGTGGTCAAGCACGGAACAGAATAATTTATACTTTTTTTTCTTTTTTCATTGTCCAGGTATATATTTCTGCATTATTATTAGGTTTACAGCTAGAACTGGTGCTGGAGATAGGGTTGCAAAGTGTAGGTGACCAAAGGTAAAGGTAAACTAGAAGGCAATCTGAGTTGGAATAAAGATGAATGCTGAAATTAGATTGTTGTTGCTGTAGCAGGAACCTCTCTGACCCTAAACAAGACTAAGTTCAGGACAGGCTCAGGAGCTCTGAACTGGAGGGATTAAATTGCTGGGATATTTGTTGTGTACTGCTTGGTTTTTCCTTTATTTTCCAATTTTTAGAATTTGTGGAAAAAGGTTAGGCTACCTTTTATGGTTGCAGTTACTGAGAGCAGGAGCAGCTTTGTCATGTCACATGCAGAGGAGTGGGATGGAATTCATGTTGAAAAGAAACTGTCTTAAGGCTGGTCAAAAGCTCATCTCTGTAGCTAAAATGATCTTTATATCTCTTGAAAAATTATTTACACCTAAGATTAAAACTGGAGAGGGGATGAGAGCTATGGAAAAGGAGCTGAAGGTCTCAATTTAGTGATGGAAGGGCCACTGCTGAGGATGAGATGTGGGGCCATGTGCGGTTTCTTTGTTACTCCAAGTTCAAGGGAGAGCTGCAGAGAAGAGACAGCTCTGGGCTGTGTAATTAAGACAAGATTCAACTGAAGAGCTAGTTGGATTCACAGATACTGAAATGCCTGTGGACTGGACCGCTACCAATAGGAAAGTATGACCTTTCTTCTTGTTTGGACAAGTTGTTTATTATTATTATTATTAAGCCTGTGGCTAGGGGTTGTGGTTAAGGCTCATTTACAGAGAGCAGAGGCTGGAGGACTGGGATCTTGTCAGGCCTAGGAGATTAGGATGAGGACTGATACCAAAAGGAAGCAAACTCCTTATACCCCTTACCCATCTGCTACTGGGATGTGTCTCTTGGTACAGCTACTGTCAGGAGCTTGGTTACTGCACAGCAGTGGTGGGGAAACAATTCCTCTCTGCTATTCACTGTAAAAGACTTGCTGACGAGACTTTGGCTTAGACTAGTCCTGCATACTAAATGTATATATTTTGGCATACAAAAACGTTTTACTTTATTCCCACCCATAAAGTTAGGCTTTAGTCTCAACACAGAGAGGCCTAGCTAGAAACAAACAAACAAACCTAAAGTTAGATATTCTTTCCTTCTACCTACAGTTCTCACTGTAAAAGATTAAACCTTGAAGGCTGCAGCCATAAAATTTGAAGTCTGCAGGACCTGCTTTTAATAACTGTACCAATCCTAGCACAAGGTAGATTATTAACCCTTTACACAAACACAGAAAATCAATTAAAAAATACATACATATTTATCATTCATATATGTGTGTTTAGTCTTCCGAAGAGGTCAAAGTAAATATGAAGACCATTCAAAACAACCAAGGTTTTGCACAGCCCTTTGTCCTAGACGGAGTCTTCATGTCCTAGGATTAAGCCAAACTTGTAAGGGCCTGGTAGCCAAAATTCCAAAGTGCAGTTGGAATAGTTATAGGCTGGATTATGAGGCTAAAAGGCCTAAATCTGCTTGATTCCAAGACTCAGCACCTCTAAGGAGTCAAATAGTCAAACTAGTATTTCAGGATCTGCCATTTCCAACCATAAAATTGATCATATCTTTGAAACCCTTCTGTAGACTGTAGAGAAGCATGAAATATTCTTGCCTTCTGGCACAAGCCTGTATCTTAGTCCACAGTGCCTTCTGTATTGCACCTTTAAACACTGGTCTTCTGGCCTTGCTGCCTATTTCCCTAACATGATACCTGACCATAGTTAGAGTCCCAAGATATTATCATAACTTGAAAAGAGAATGACCTCTTACCCTCTGGCTACCGGTCCCAACCCTAAACTGCCACAAAAATATCTACTTTCCATCAGGCCCTGCTTGCCATAACCTCTGCCCTAGCTGAAGGCCACAAAAAGACACAAAATAGGCTTCTCTTCTGCAACCAGCCCTTAACCAAGGCCAGAGCGACATTCCTTCTGCAGATGAAAGCCTGGTTGTCCAACCCAGCTGTCCATCACTTTAAGGGGAGGCTGAACTTAACTATAACCCCAAAACTGCCATTACAGCCCCACCCCAGTCTCCCTTCAAAAGTAATTTTTGACACCCAGAAATACCAGGCATTGGTATCTCTGATGGATCTGAACAGCAAACAAAGCCAAAGCAAAACCTCAGCTACACCCCCAGTGAACACTGCCCCATAGATACTTCACATCATTAATCTGTCTGTTTCAGGCACCATTCCTTAGTTCCACACATGAGCACTTGGCCAGACTTAGTGATAAAATAACCTCTTCAGCACTCATCTTCCAAACCCAGACCCTGGTCTCAGTTCCAACTCTGGCACCAAACAAAGCTCAGTGAGTGCCAGCATCTTCACAAGGGTTTTTTGTATCTGCTGCCTCCTAGAACCAGCCTTATATACATCACTGTAAGCCTTGTTATGTCTATCAGTGGAAACAAACTACTCTGCCTCATACATCCAGCGCCATAGACTGGCAGTATTTTTGGATTATAAAGATGCTATAAACTATACTATGAAAGCCAGCAGATTCTAACTTGCACCAAAACCAAGAGTAAATCTGTGATTCTGTCTCAGCATCACCTTCAGCAATATTTCAGTGAATTTTGCAGGGTAAGCAATAAAGCTGAGCATTTCGTACTTTGTAGTTAAAAACCTCAAACACAGTACTTACATTAATGTAGTCAGAGACCACTCACAACAGATATGCTCCAAATGAGACCTCCTGGAAAAAAAGGTTTCTTGTGGGGGATGATGAGAAAATAGATGACCAAGCAAAGAAAACTCAACACAGCTGCCTGCTAGAGGGATTCTTTGCACTTACATGTGGTTGACATCGACTTGGCAATGTCAGTTGGGGTGTTACAGGGTTTCACAAACTGGCTTTGCTTCTCTTGAGTTTGCAGTGCAAATATGGGCAGTATCACAGGGCACCTCAGCACTATCAGAGTTTAGGTTGTTTTGGTATTTGAACCCAGAGCGATCCCCAAACATTTTCGTTATTGTGTTTGCAGGCAAAAATTTAAAGTCATGGATGATGTGGCACAATTCAATTAAAGTCAGATCTAGATATTTGTACTGCAGATGACTAAACACTCTGGAACTCCTTTGTATGTGATGGAGAGCAACAGGGAGTCAGAAGGAGCAATTCCTCTTGAGCTAAATTTAAAAATCTACTCTGAGATGGAGTATCGTATTCATCATGGACCTATTACATTTTCAACTGTATCTCTGTGAAGACAGCTGAAGGTGAGTAATTCATATGTAGACATCTACATTTAGTGAGATAAATCTTTTAAACTTTTTGCAAACCTGGAAGATCAGGATCTTGAATAATCAACAAATATCCATATATGCTGCCTTTATGGCATTATGATTTATTGCTTCATGAAAGGACATTCAAGGGTTTAGCATGAGATGGGATTTCTTGTATCTATTCTAAAGATTTTTTTATTGTTATTATTATCTTCATTTCAGAATTAAATCCACCTGTGAACTAAAGGAGAATTCTGTCTATTTAAATGTTTGCAATAGGTAAAAAATCTGTTTAGGTTCGCTGGTCAGGTGGCAAAGACTGGCCTAGCAAGGCTGAAACCCACCAGAACAGTGAAAATTTATAGTGTATGAGCATCTGGCCTGGCTCTGTTTCCTCTCACCTCTCAACAACCAGAGGTAGGAGACTAGGAGATCACCACTACCAGGAGTGGTTATTCCTTAAAGTCACCTTTGGGGAATGCTCCAGCATCTGGGAATTGTAAAATTGCTCCTCTACCCTTCACTAGGATTTAGTCAACTGCTGTATGTAATGCACACTTCTTACACATTACACTTAATTACTTAGCTGAAAAGAGCCATCTGCAACACTAAGTCAGGGCTTCTCAGCTGATTACAGAAAGTAATTTTTTTTATGCTCATCCCTTCCCAGACATGGTTGATGAAATGATGAGATTCCACATAATGTATGGGGGGAGCACGGACTGCTCCTCCTGGCAGAGTGTCTGATTACAGGATATGCAGCTGTAAGAGTGAGCAGTTTCTGAATATGAACTTGGTGCCTATTCATTTGCCATGGACCATTCAAGAGGCTGATTCACAGAAATAAGTATAAGTAATGCAGCCATATTTCAATTCCATTATTCTACCAATGGCATGTAATTTCACTGCCAGTGACAATTAAGCTAGCCAACTGTATTTTTATTTAGTCTTTAGTACACTAGCACAGCTTTTTGCTTACTTTGCCACCAATTTAAAATCCACAGCCTCTCCAAAGATTATATTGATATTGTTGTACACAATACTCCAAGCCATACTATCTTACTGAATATTCAAGAGGGGAGGGTGTTTATGTGAGTGATTGCCTGTCCCTGAAGCCAAGAGTTACACTCCATTTAATATCCAGGAAGCAGAATCAGCTCCCAATGAATATTCAAAACGATACCCATAAAACAAATGTTGTGACTATGTGAGTTCCTCAAGTGCAGCTTGAGTAGATGTGCCTAAGCTGGCTGGATCAGGCAGGTGCCACATGTAAAACACCTGAAGTAATACTGAGGACAGCACACACTGCAAAACCTTCTTAGGCCAGGGATAAATGACTTGACTTCAGTTCCATGCTGCTTCGGTCATACTGTCAGCTATGCCCAATTAGCTACCCTGAAGCTGAATTTATCTTATTTCTGCCTTCCCATCCCAACCTTCTCTTTTTTTTCTCCCCCACATTTAAATGGATTAAATGAAGAAAATGTGAGCTAAAAGAATTGAACCACTGCACTATTAAATCAATTCTCATTGAGGAACTGCAGTCCTCTGTTCTAAATACCCATGTTTTTCCCTTCAGAGGAGAAATCCATCTGTTGAGGAGAAATTTAAACTTCCCTTAGAATTAAGGTGGGCTTCTTCGTGTTTGCTACATATGAGAGAACTTTTCTGGCTGACAATGATAAGCAAGAAACGGTTCCTCTTCTCGAACCCTTATTAACCAATTTTAAACACAACCCTCCAAAGGTAGACAGAGACAGGGCCACTTTCAGATAACCTGTGGAGTACAATATGGAGCTTGTGGACCTGAAAAACAGCTTATCTTTTAAGATTGCTAGAAAGATTTTAAGTGATAATTACTTTAAAATCATTCTAAGGATAGCAAGGTTAAAGTGAAAGCAAGGTTAAAGTAAAAGCAAACACAAGCAAATAAAAACATCTGTTTACAACATACAAACAACACAGGTGAACAGTTTATAGGAGAAAATAAAAAGGAAGAAAATAATGTAAATATCCACCTAGAGTTTGGATGATGCTTGAGGATGCCAGGCCCTCCTAGAGCTGTATGACAGCAATCAGTGATGGATGAGGAGAGGAACAAGGGCACTTCTTCTATGGGACAGAGAATGAAGTGTAAACAAGGAGAGGATAAAGACTGGAACACAAGCAACTGGCAAAGGCCTGGGCTGCAGAGGGAAATCCTGCTTCCTTTCTATAAATGGTTACTGAATGATGTCAGAGTACTGAGTAGTTCTCAGATGGAGCTGCAGTGAAGCAACCTCCAGATTGTCTACCATGTTACAGAGACTGTGAGACCTTTAGGGTTAGTTCTATGTACACTGAGATGTTACACTAGTTATTTAGACTGGGGTTTTTCCCTGTGTTCAAGACCCATTAACAAACCACTTCTCTGTTTTGTTCTGTATATAATGGAAATTAAATTGCCATAACCAGGTAGGTCATGGTAACAAACATTTTGTATTTTAGAGCAAATTAGAGCATTTGTATTTAGAGCAAATACTGAGGTAGCAGGTTATTACTTTCTCCAAGACAGAGTTCCCAAAACATTTATTTGCAACATATTGATAGTAATTTTTCAAGTAAGTGCTGATTACAGGTTCAGCAGGTTCTCTTTATTTCATGTTGTGCTCTGAAGAGACACCTTCTATTAAAACTCCATGCAACCAACTTTCAAGCAGTCTGCCAACATCTTTAGTGAATACACCTCATTTCAATTTCCCTGCTTTGGGGAGAAGCACTGAAGTGCCAGGGCACTTGTGTGGTTCAGAGATTATCAATGATAACCATGAAATAACTTGATGTTAACTCATATCTCAAAATCACTCTCAGCACAAGCCAGGATAGATACTTTCATTTTCTTTCATGGTTATTTGCAGAAGCCAAAAGCAATAAGGCAGTTCAAAGGTTTTTTAAAGTCAGAAATTAAAGAAACGCATGTTTAACTTAATTAATGTCTATATATCTATCAGATGAGCTGTACCTGAGTATTTCATTTTCTTGCATCCCTCAAGATATGAGTACAAGAAGGACTCTCAGGTTCTTGAGCCTATTATTTCTTTTCCTTTCAATTTCCAGGTGCCTTCTTGAAGTTCCCCTGAAATTCTGTTTGCGAATCTCTCCCTTGCCCTGGAATCACACTATTCTGCCCTTCATTCAAGAGGTAGCTTTGGTAATGTGTTTCCCAAACCCTCACCTTGATGGTAACCAGAGAAACAGCTATTTAGAGCCTGATTCAAGACATATTGTCACAGTCATATGAGGAGACACCATTACTGGGTGTCTGTGTAAACACTTATCCTGTAGTTTCTATTTCCAGTTATTTGGATAAGCACAGCAGCCCATCTCCTCACATCACTGGGGACCATTTCCACAGGCAGGTCCCTTGCTCATGTTTTTCTTTGGCCTATGAAGCCATGGTAGGATCTTCTTTCATGTAAAAGTATTTCCCTCACTTTACTATGAGCTTTATCATAGCTATTAATCTAGGTCTTTCTTACATATAATTTTAATAAAAAAACAACTTAGTGAGTAGTGTCATTTTAAAATTCAAGAAGGGTGTTGATAGAGAAAAAGCAATGCTTAAAGGCAAAGTGGCAAAATGCCAGTAAAAGTTAGAATTTGCATTTACTTTCTAGAGAGTATAATTTTTAACTATATGGTTTTAGATCCTACTTTAAAATCCCTTCAAATTTGTTGGTTTTTAAATTCTCTCTATGCTTCATTGTCTTATTTGAAGTATAAAAACTGAAACTATTTGAATTTGTGGAAACACTAACAATATTAATTTTCTTTTTTTCCTCCATGCACTACTACATTCACATTTAAATATAAGCTTTAAACAAAAATGCATTGGAAGTGAAACACAGCTGAGCATTCACCCTTGAAAACTGAACAGAACTGCTTATAGATAATTTAAAAGCACATGCATATTATGTTTGGCTTCCTTGGGAGTTATCAGAGAGATGCCAGCTTGTTTGCCAACTATTTCAAAGTAATTTAATACATAGCGCATTCTAAATGTATGACACAGTGTGTGGGAAAACTGGCATTTCAGTAGTCAGTTACTATCTAAAGGAAGAGGAAAAAGAAATTATGACAACTGCTTGTCAAGACATTTTTTTCAGTGACATCTGCCAATGTGGAAAGGAAAAAAGAGCAGCATCAATGGGGTGTTCTTAAGATGTGAATTAGAGTGTGGGAAGTGGTGACAAGTAGTAGAAGAAATTTGCACCCATTAATATTCCTAATAATTTTTTTTAAGACCCATGATGCTTTAAGACCCATAAGCTTGCATACACTTTATTGAATAAAGCCTTCTGCAGGCTTCAGATGAGATTTTCAGTCATGCACACTGCACACCAAACCATCCTTCTGACCAGCTGTCCTCAGTTACTCCACAGAGATTGCTGGATAGGAATTTTCCAGCACAGGGCAAAAAATATCACAAATGTTTCTGTACCAATAAGGAAAAAGACACAGTCTCACAGTATCTCCTGCCTTGTCCGTGCTGGTCCTGATGATGGCAATGACAATGAAGAAGACTCTACCTGAAGTGGTGTCCAGGAGGTGACTGGAATAACTTGCCAAAACCTGGAATATTCAACTGTGAAAGTAAATAGCAAATTGAATTTATCATCCTTTGCATGGCAAATACAAGAACTGACCTCTAGGAAATGATAGCTGGGTGAGAGCTTCGGATGAGGTGACTGGCAGGTATGAAGAGTGCAGCAGTCCATGATAAGTCTTGGTGCACAGAGCCAAATCTGGCATCAGCTATGCTGTTTATTGTGTGAGACTGAATGCAGGTCAGCAGATAAAATGCCAAGGTAGAGGGTAATGAGAAAAACTGGACCTGTTCCTATTTCTTTCTCTGTGCAAGTTCATCAGCCTTTGTGCCACAATTTCTTTTTACATAAAAATGGGGGGAAAGGAAAAAAAAAACCAAACAAGAAAAAAATCTTCCCTTATGCTTCTTTATAAACCAATGAGGTCTATGTAGGATCTTAGCAATCACCTCAGGGTAAGAATCATCTCATATAAAACATTGGAAAAGAAGAAAGAAAGGCAGGAAAAAAGGAAAAAATACATCACAAGTGGATCTGTAACAAGTTTTTTTTCCAGCACAACCTGTGACTATCATTTACAGATGACAGCTCTGTATCAAGATTCAAAATCCCCATTCTCAGTTCTTCTTACCCATTCCTGAGGTAAGGAGGGGGAGGGGGTAAAAACCTTCCTAACACTTTATTATTACTCAGCTTCACATCTTACCTTCTTGTACACTTTCCCATAAGCCACATATCAGTTGAATTTGTATGCTGTGACCTTTTATCTTTAGCAGGGAGAAAAACAAAAGCTCTGTGCTTTCTCTGGCTCAGCCTGTGAAAACTGGTGGCCATTTAAGCTTAATATACTAAAATTTCAGTTCCAGAGACATGCTGCCAAATAGAATGCCAAGATAGTCACAGGGAAATTATATATAATGTCTGCTGGGGTGACTCCAGTTCCAGCAAGTCATAATTAGAGGTCACATGGTCTGGATGCACTCTTGTGTCCAACATCTGTTTTCCACCAGGTCTAATCTCCAGTGAGAAACAAAGGCAAAACACATTCATTATTTTGGCATTTTTCATTATCTGAAGACTGGAAGAATGTTAATATAAGAACAGAAAAACAGTCACACTTGGGGAGCTCACAGGTTCATATTTTCCATTGCTCTGTCTCCATCAGTCGCCCACACTGATGTCCAAGAGCATCTGTGTTTGCACTGAGCTTCCTTGGTGCATATCTCAGTTCACCATGCAAGGGTCTCTGCAGTCAAACCTGGCACCTCTGAATACTTTTTTTTCAATAATTTATCCAGTTGCATTTTGAAGAGCTATAAACCTCAGACTTTTACAAATTCCTCTGTCAGAAGTTCCCCAGTTTATTTGCATGTTTCCTAAAAGTTATCTGTTTTGTTTGTTTGGAATGTGCTGAGCACAAGTTTTGCTTGAGAACTCCTAGCTATTGTGCTGCAAGGTACAATAAGCATTTTTCCCTAGACTAGTTCTTCATACCCTCTAGCAATATTATAATATCTGCCAGACTCACTCACCTTGCTCCCAGGTTGAAAAGCGGCTATTTAGTCATTCCTTGTTTGCTTTCAGCCCTTTGCTCCCTCTTCTCTGCCTTTCCCAGTTCTATTATACCTTTTCTGGGAGCTGGAAAGGGGATAGTGGAGTACGACAGAAGTATGCAACAAGGTGATGGCCAAAAACACCCCTAATCAGTTTAGTTCCCCCTTCCAAAGTTTCCTGGCAATGTCTACAATAATCCAAATGTCTCTTTTCAGCTCAGATTCCAACACTGTGAAATTAGAAGTGGGTTTTTGCCTTCCTTGATATTTATCTACGTTGAATTTTACCTGCCATTTCATCACACAGAATGGGGAAATCCTTCACACGTAGCCCTTACCTTTACTATCCTGAGTATCTTACTGTTCATTTGATCACTTTGCCTGTTCAGACCTTCCATTGACTTTCAACACCACTCTCTCCCAACATAAAGCTATATTAATCTCTGCTGGCTGGAATTCAATGTGAAAACTCTCCAGGACTCCTAACTTCTCTTTCCTCTTCATTTAACTAGCTGTATATCTCAAAGATGAATGTCCACAGCAGCCTGGTTTAAAGACTTGTTGTATGCCTTTTGTTGGCTGAGCAGCTGGATGTCCTGTACCAATCCCTCTACAGAAAAACAGCCCTGGTATATTTCTGAGCAAAAAGCTTTGGCAGTGTTTGCTCATCTCCTATATATCATATTTATCTATGTGTGCACTTTTCTTTGGTGCAGGTCCTAATGATTTGCCTGCTACAGACATAGTAGAAGTATTTATTTATCCAGAGTATCCCAAATCTCTTCTGAAACACCTTCAGAAATTGGTGTCATAGTTAAAACCTTCAGTTCCGGAAACAGATAAACAAGAGGTCCTGGATCACAGTTAATTCAGTGGTGAGCTCCTTCAGAAAACAGTGTGTTGTTAATAGACAGAAGCTCCCAAGTTCTCAAGACTTCTTGGAACGTTTCAAAGGAATTTGAAATTTCTGCTTTGTGCCCTGCCAAACACCATTTCTATCACTGCAGATGCCTTTCATTCGGTGTTCTTCACTCTCTGCCACTTTCACATTGGACTACTTCAAGCTCCTATTTGATCGGAGTAATTTTTCTAAGAAATTCACCTGCATTAGGGGAATCTGAATACCGGTACTTCTGTCTTGTGCTGCTTCATGCTTTTAGTTTCTGTTCTGCTTTCCTATTTTTTTGGCCAAAACTCAATTAAAACATTAAAAAATATTTAGTGCTTTTGAAAACTGCCTGGCTAAGAACACTCACAATATTTATCCACCAACAGCGATTGCTTGGGCAGCACCAGTAAATCACAACTTGACCTGAAGGAACCTGGAGTGGAAAGTGTAATCCATCAAGACTTTTAGAGCCAGCATTGTAAGTATCAAGTCAAACTCCTAGCATAACTGATGTCAGCTGGGGTTCTGATTCACTGCAGTCTTTTAATCTGAGTTTCTGCATTTAAATACCACTTTACAGTACCAGGATGATGCCAATCAATCTACCCTTCCTATTCTGGGTAGCCCTTGCTCTGATTCAGCAGTCACACTTGCAAGCAGGACTGTGAATTTCCCCATGTAAAGGACAGATATAGCAACATGTTTTTTTAAAGAGCCCTTTCTCAGTCCTGTTTCTCATTTCCTAACCCCTGGGGATTATCTGGTATTCAGGGTTGGTGTCTGGGTTGTTAGAACCTTAGAATCAAAAGCAAGATGCAATTCTAGTGAGACCAGTGGAGCTGACAACCCTACAGACCAGCTGCAAGTGTGCACAGACTACTTTGCCCACACTAGATGCACACTTCTCATCCCAAGAAATTCTGTGGTTTCCCTCTTCCAAGGTTCAAACCCACTGGCTACTTTTTCTGCACACTGATCAATGAGACTGGATTTTGAAAATACCATTAGAGAAAAACAAATGTCAACAACAGAATTAGGGCCCTTTCATTTCTCCCCAGAAAACAGAAAAGAAACATTGTAAATTGCCCATCAATTACTCAAATGCAAATGCTTGAAGTTCTTTTCCCTGTTGCAATTATAGAAGTTGTTCCATGCAATGAAAGGTTATTAAGGCAATACTTAATGGCCTTATTCATAATTCTAAGCAAGCTTCATTTAAAATTTAAACCTACCAGGCTGTTGAATGTAAATCACAATGCTCTAGAGTATAAAAAAAAAAAGTGAGAACACCATAAATTTCAAGTATTTTCAGACACATCTCTTCCCATCATTTCTGTTACATCAGAAATGTTTACGGCTCACTCTTTCCCTCTCAATTAGACCATTCAATATTCCTCCCGCAATGCTCTCAGTGTGCTTTTCCCATTCTTAGTTTGAATAACTCTCCAAACGCTGCCATAGCAGTGGAGGAGGGGTTGCCTTCCTGGAATCTGCTTACTTATCAGAATGGACATCTAAATGGTCTCAGAGCAAAAATTAATGCTATCAGGCCATTACAAGAGAGCCTTCTGAGATCATTAGGCAAGGCCTGACCGCAGCTCTGCATGCACAGAAACACTTGGTTGTACAGCCACTCTGGGTACAAGCACCCTTAATCCTTTCCTGTTGAAACTTTGGTCGGAATTACAAAAGAGGTTGAGGTGGTTTTGTTGGTTTTGGGTTGTTTTACTTTTTTCAATGGTGTTGTGAAAGGCAGAACTCAGTTTATGATTAACTTAGCCAGACTGTAGACCTTATCTCAGCCCATAATTAGCATGGCTATTTTTTGGAATACTGCCTGGTAGCAAACCTGCACACACAAGTAAATAATTTCTCCCACTCTGAAGATTTTGCCAACTTCACTTGAGAAGCATCTAAATTATTTGAGCTAAGAGATACCAGCATGTGAAAAGGACATGAAAATAATAAACCCCTTAATTTTTTCTTTTGATCTCAGGAGCAGAAAGGTTTCCAGGAACAGAGCATGATAGGGTTTGCCAGTTTCAGTCTCACATACAGCACATCTATAGTTGGAAAAAGTCTTTTGATAGGTTCCATGACAAATCAATAAGAATTGCTCCACAGGGGGTTCAGCAAGTACTGGAATAAATCCAATTAGTTGCTAGGTAAATGCATTTATTTGTGTCTTCTAAAACAGTTTTTTCTTTCCTGAATGATCTTTCTGGACAAAGAGCAACATGAATGAACAAACAAATGCTATTGCAGCCAGGGTAATCTTTTGATAAAGTTAAGTGTGGGCTTCTTCTCACCTCTGCTGCTACATATTGATGAGGTGAACTGTGCTGTAAATATCAGTTCAAAATTACTTTTTGTCTCTTCTGTCCATTTCAAATGAAATATGAAAACTGAAGACTGGCTGCAGAGTGTCTCTAGTGTGCATGAGAAGAGAACAATTAAGCCCTTTTACTGAGGGACCCCATGTTCGGGGCTCAACCTCTAAAAGAAAGACCTCAAGGATCCTGAGATGTGGTTCTTTCTTCCCTGTTCATTAACCAGCAGAAAAATACAGAGGACAAAACTACATCCCACAAAGAAAAAATGGACTGCATTATTTCTTACTACTTAGAATAGTTACTATGCTGTAACACAGAAAAACATTATTTTTACAAGATAGCTGAGAAGTACCATGTAGGACTCAAATTAATTTAGTTTATCTCTAGACCAAGAAAAATATCTTTAAAAATAGTTTAAGAAAGTTGTTCTCATTCCCAAGGGAAATGCCATAAGGTTGGATTTGGGTACAGGGATAAATATCTGCACCTTTGCTCCAAATCATTCTACACTGAACAACAAAAGGGATATGAATTGCAGGGGTTTTTCTGCCTGCCACAGTACTGCTACTGCAATCACATTATTCCTTTGGAAAAATCAAGAACTTATTTCAATTTATATGAAGAAGGTACAACTGGAAGCAAACACAACATGAACAAGAGCATACTTAGCTTGGGATTTTATTTTTTCCCTTAGTGACCCATGATATCTAATGAGTTGTCCAAATGATTTTGAAAACTAATTGAAATCAGTTGTCCAGCAGGGGGCCCCGGAGATGATGAGGGATCTGGAACATCTTGTCTTTCTTATCAGGAGACACCGCAGAAGCTGGGCCTGTTTAGTCTGGAGAAGAGAAGGCAGACAGGGGATCCCATTAATGCATGTAAATATCTCCAAGGCAGGTGTCAAGAGAATGGTGCCAGATTCTTTTTGGTGGTGCCCAGTGACAGGACAAGGAACACAAGCAGTTCCACCTCAACATGAGGAAGAACTTCTTTACACTGAGGGTGGCAGAGCACTGGAACAGGCTGCCCTGGGAGGTTGTGGTTCTCTCTCTTTGGAGATGTTCAAAACCCCACCCAGATGCATTCCTGTGTCACCTGCTCTAGGTGACCCTGGTGTGGACTAGACGATCTCCAGAAGTCCCTCCCAACCCTAACAATTCTGTGATTCTGTGTTTCTGTAAAATGTGTGAACTCCTTCCAAAAAATGCCCTATGGAAGAGGAAAAGAACTTGCAGGATGCTAAAGCCACTGTGCTACAAACCTCAAATATGTCTTACCTTTAAGGTTTTAAAAAGCCATTTTTCAGATGCAAAATTAATGGGTATTCAATTCTATAGAGGGATTAAGAACATTATACAGAGAGCTTTTCTAGTAAGTAATTTTACATTTCACAAAGGAAGACCTCTAAGCACTGTATTCAATTTGCCAGTTGAAATGCAGCCCCAGAGATGTGTGAGGCACATCCAGCAATCTCTGATGTAGCCTCACTCCTCTCAGTTCTTTCTAAGATCAAATTTCAGAGCTCTGTGACTCACTGTCCTCAGAGAGGCATGTTTATGCCACCTCAGTCCCTGACTCCTTTGAAGGACATTGCCACATGGGCATTGGTTTCAAAGCTCTCATTTTCAAACACCTCCACACTTGTGAGATGATGGCATTATGAGAAATAGAGCCAGAAGGTGGAAAATGAAGTGACCCTCTTCCTTCCCATGACACTCCCTTTCCTAACTTCTACGTACAGAGGGCGAACTCAAGAGACCGGCTTGATGAAAGTGTGGAGATGACAAACATTTCTGGGAAGGTAATGCTCTCTAAAGCACCAGAGATGGTTTTTATTTTATTACACACATACTGGAAGATGTTACAAACCAGCTGTTACACCATAGACCCCAGTTTTAAATCATGGTTTATATTGGACATGACAGCAAAGCTGAAGATTAAGGCATCTTTCACACCTGACATATTTTCTGACTTGTGGCAGTGAGAGAGCAGGAAGAGGGCTCCAGGACACATCAGGAGACCTATCTCATGCCAGGTTGTTTCAGTATGGATTTTCTTCTTGGTTGTAATGAAAATTCTTCTGTTAACTTGTCAGAGACACACTATACCTATGTGGGGGTGGTCAGAGCATAGTTTGCCTCCTCTGCTTGCAGCAGAAGGATCTTCAAGATTTAGCAATAAGGGTATTCTTGCTGTTGTTTATCCCAATTACAGGACTACCTGTCCAAAGGTAGCATGTCTGGCAAGCTAGGTAACAGTCTCACTGCCATCAGCATGGGCTGCCTCTTGGAAAGAGAGCTGTACTACATCATTCGTGACAATCTGAAGGTCTGGTGGGCTCAGTACACACACCAGCACAGAGGGAAGAAATACAAATGGCTCCTCCACCTCTGTGTCCCTGGACGTGGGTGGGTAAATCCTGGAAGCTTCCTTGTTTGCAGGAGAAATCTAACCAGAACTTGCCTCCAACTATTACTTACGCCACAGCTTTAATTACTCAGTTTTGCCATTAAGCCATGGGCCATCAAGTTTTAATGCAATCTTACATTGTTGATTAAAACATTGTGTTATTTTCTGAATGTCAAACAACATATGACAATAAAGTAGGCATAAAAGATCAGGAAAACAAATGTTCAGCTACTTCAGTACTGAATGCAAAGCATAAATGACTGATCTTTGAGTGCTTTTGTATTTGCTCAAAGCTTCATAACATTAAAATTGACAATAGTAATTAGTTTGCCTTTCAGAAAAATGAAATTTGAATATTCCTAAATTCTCCTGGGCCCAACAGCCTGCAGCTAAAGCATATTAACTTGCTTTCATTGGCTCTCCTATTACTGTTGGTAATCTATTTTTTTTAAATCAAAGACTGAAATAGCCCCAAAACTCTTACTGTTTCTTAAAGCAAGTTCAGACATACTTGATGAACAGTTGTTTTATCTAACGTGGACATCCTGAAGTTATCCACATCATCCTAATCTCCACATATATGCAATAGGGAGCTACAGATACCTCAAGAGAATGAGTCACAAAGTGATGTAAATTAAGTGGGTCTGATGAATTACCTTCTTGAGGGCCCTATTTCTCTCCACTATTGTAAATAAAGCTCAGGGTGACTAGCTTGGACCTAGCAAGGTGATGGTGTTCAGACAGACACATTAAATTACATCTATTTTCCAATTTTCTTTAAATATGTAGGGTTTATACATTAGAGCACTTCAAATTAGAAAAGATCTTCAAAAGCACAGGAGAGCTATCTGGCTTCAAATTTATTACCTCAGTCTCTTTAAGTATTTTAAGTATATCGTTATCTTTGCTCCTGATACTCTTGCAGTCATGTCTGTCCCCAGCTGAATCCCTAGGTCTAGGAGGAATCAGAGGCCCAGAGGGAACACAAAGGCCATCGATTTCCCTGACTTTGGTGAATTTCTGGATATAATCTATAACCAGGATTGAGAAAATAACCCCCTGAAGAACACGGCAACTCAGGTCTTCCGAAATCAAAACATCTCTGGAAAGGGAGGCTTATGTCAAGCTCCTCATTTTGTGCCTGCAGCAGTACTAAGCAAAAAGAAAGACTACCAGAAAGACTCACCTTCTCACAGCAGCAGGTTTTTGTAACTTTTGCTATATGCCATGCTACTGTCAGCTTGTCAGAAACACTGCTGCCATTATGAAGCCTAATTCTCCCCTCCCCATTTCTCACATCCCTGAGGTTATTTCTCATCTACAGCTGGGTTATCTACTCTGAGCAACCACTGACCTTCCCAGAACTGAGGAAGATCTGTCAATTGTTGAAACTCTACGAGACCTGTCTGAGACATCACCCAGCCTTTCCCCAGGTGGGTGGTTTTACATGAGCATATTTCATTATAATATACCACACCAACAAAACCTCAAATCACCACCAATGATTTTCAATACTGTGTGGAAGAGGGGAGAGGTCTGCAGAAGGCAAATTTGATATGAAGAAGGACATGGGAATGCCAGAACAGACTGACCAGTATCCCAGGGAAACAAAGGAACAATCAGTCCACATGTGCCCACAAGATGACAAAGGGATCAAGCAAACAACATAAATAGTTCTGTTTTGTCAAAAACTTACACCAGATGAATCTAGTGTCCTTTTCTGATGAGGCAACCAGCTTGGTGGCTGTGGGGGAAGATATATACACGACTTACAATCATCTCACATGACATCCTCATAAACAAGCTTTAGTAACGTGGTCTGGCTGTAACCAGCCTTAGATACGGTCAAAAGGGGATGAAAACCTGCTTTCAGCACAGGGGCTTTTGGTGAGTCACTGTCAGATGGGGAGAGGGACTGTCAGCTCTCTCTCACTCAATGTTTTTATGAACAACTAAATGATGATACACGGAGTGGATAACAACAAACTGTAAGTTGTAAATGCCTTGAAGGGCAGGGTTAGAGCTAAAAATGATCAATCATAGCTTGGAGGGAGGGTATGAGGTCACTGTGAAGAATTTCAGCAAGGACAAGTGCTAGTGCTACACTGCAGAAGGAGAGATATCAAGTACAAAACAAGGATTGACAAAAGACCTGGGCTGCAAAATGGGTCCAAACTTTCTTATTATGAGTAGCATGAGGCTGGGTAAGCCCTGGGCACTCTGAGAGGGTTGCCAGATGTGAGAGACAGGAGGAGACATCATTTCATTCTTTCCAGCACTCTATTAAGTCCCTTTTAGAGTGTTGCACTTCAAGGCCAAAGGGGAAGTCAATTTGGAGAGATTTAAAAGGGTAATAACCTGTGCTGGGAACATCTGACCTGTGAGGAAGGTGAATGGTGAGGCTCCTTCACCTGGGAGGGCACTGTCTAGGGCTGCTGCAGCTGCTGGTCCCCTCAGGGACTGTCTCCTTCCACAAGGGTTGGGTTCTTTCTTTGCAATTCACCTTTCCACACTGTTCCTGACTTTTAAATTGTTCCTGTTTCTCATTTGGCAAGGAAGGATACACTATATCTTCCTCCTGAATAAGGGTTTCTAACCTCATTTGGTGTTCTCTCCTCTGGGCTTCCCACTGGCCTTTCCTTGCTCTTCTCACCCTTTGCTGGAGCACCCCACTGCCCAGAGTGAGCTCAGGTCACCTTTCATCGTGTTCTTGCATCTCTGCTTCTAGGTCACCCATCACTCCTCATGTTTCCATGCCCCCCTTCTTCTGTTTTGGTATATGAAAAAAAGGGTCAGCAAGTCTGTGGCAAAAGCTGGGTAGGAAAAATATTAGCCTAAGTGACTAAGATCTTGATATGGCTTTAAAAAAAGTTTCAATATTTGTGTGGGCATGGCTCCAACAGCATCCACAACAGCATGAGCTATTAGGAAAAGGGATAAATTTCCCACTCAAGAGAGTGCACAAAGGACTTTTGCCTCTGAAGTGACTCATATGCTTTTGAAGATTACATCTTTCTGGTCAGCTTCACAAATATTTTCATGTTTCTAGATTGTGCAGTATGGATTTTGCTCACATATGGTGCTGTGGATCCGTAGCTCATTGACACTGCTTCCTGCACCACCTCAGGGCCAAGGGGACCTCAAGGGGCACCAGCCTGGGCAGCAGCTGGTTCACAGCCATGTTTCTCTCTCAGCTGGCTCCAAAGGAGACCCAAACACAGCCCTGGCAAGCGCTGTGCCAAGGACATATTCGGAGCATGGGAATTCAGCCTGCCTGTGTAGGGCACTGCCTAGGTACCACTGCTTGCTGTCATGCCACCAATGGTTTGGCATTCCTCAATAGGGAGAGCCTGGCGTTAGACATCTCCAAATGTGCCTGCATTGTTTTTTGTAATCCACAGCCAAAACCAGTTCCTGCTTTCCACACAGGCTGCATATGGGGCAGGTTCCCACCCCTTTCCCCCGGGGCTGACACCTCTGTGCCATCCCAAGCAGCCGTGGCACTGCACTTCATGGAGTCCTGCCTGTGATGGCTGTGCCAGGACAGAGATGCTGGGGCTGCAGGAGGCACGACACAAAGCACAGGCAGCAAGAGGGTGACATGTAAGGCTCAGTTTTCCTTAACGGTCAGAGTTGTTTTCCTTTTGTCAGCCTGTACTTTGAGAAATTCACAGAGCTTCCTCAATTTAACAGCCACTTTATCTCGGGGACAGGACAGAAACGAAAACAGACTCACGTGTTTGTCACTGAAAGGCACCTTCACACAATGTTCCTCATACTCAGTGCATGCGTCAAGTGCTGCTCCTCGGCTGGAGCCTAAACGTCCTGTTCATGCAGCTGAGCAGGATAATGGCACTGGAGTGGGGAAGGAAAGAATGAATCATTATTCACTGCACACGTCCTGACCCCACCATCTCCCTGGCAAATGAATGCAATGCTTTCCAGGGCTCTTACAGTGATACTTCTGTGAGCCATCAATTATTTACGTACCTGGTCAATAATTTAAATGTCCTGGAATGTGCATATTACAAAATAACTGCCCTTGTTCTTTAAATTTGCAAGGATGCCCTGCTGGCACTGGCACAATTAATGACTTAATAAAGTCTTAACAGCAACATTGAAATACTGGATTTTATTGCTTTGATGGTAACTAAACTGAAGTCTACACTTTGGAAAAGTTATCCTTGAAAGAACACATTAGGCATACACAGTTTTAGTAAATTGGGGGTAAGGTACCCGAGGATTTATGTGAAGCTGTTACATCAAAATAAAAAGAAATGTCACTTTCCCTTAAATAAGTTACCCAAAGAGTAGGAAAATACTTTTAATGGGGCTCTTGCTAATGAACATAGCCATTTGCACCTGAACCTCAGTGACAATGGAGATTTGCAGTGCGTGTGAACAAGGACAATGCTATTGCAATGAGGCAGCATCTGCAGCAGGTGCAGGATTGCAGTAGGCTTAGGCTGAGCCCTGAAAGGGGGACAGCCCATGTGAAGGGTTCCTGGAGCCCCCTCTTTCCTCCTCTCACATCTGCAGCTGGATATAGGAGGTGTTCAGGCAATCGTGGTACTTCACTGCCCCTAAAAAGGTGTCCAAGTGACCCTGCTGTCATTTTAACAAGGCACCTGGACAAAGAGTGGCTTGTGTTTACTCAAAAGTCTTCTATAACTGCTCCATTATGATGCATTACAAATCAGAGTTTCAAACTAATTGAAGAAATAAACCTAGATAAGCATTTGCCCTAGAAAGCAAATCAGTTTGTCTTCATGAGGGTGTTCGGGACTGTGATTTGTGTGAGCTGAACTCCCTTTTCTTTTCAGGGATGCTAATGAATACTAAAAAAGGAACTGTAACGCGTTTGTAACAGCATCTTTTCTAAAATCTTGCAGATGGTAGGTCAGCTTTTGATCAGTAAAAACAACCCTCCCACACTTCATCCCAAAAAAGGTTATCAATGGAGCAGATGAGTCGCCAGCCAACCTCCCCAGGAGCATTTCAGGGTAGAGTGCTGTAGCATGAACATCAACAAGCACCAAAAATGTTTATAGACAAACTTAACTACACCCTTTCATAAGTATTTGTCAATAAAATTTCTGCTTTAATGAGAAAGGGTCAGTGCAATTTTGTGTTCAGGTCCAGGTAATGATGTAAATTAAGGAACGAACATGAAATTGTTCCATCATTAATGTTTTAGATTAAGAATCATAGGATGTGGAACAAACAAACAAAACAAGAGGCAGCAGTTCTGTGAGGTGCGTGGGAACCCAATGTACTGTGCTTCACATTCTGAAGATAAACAACAGCATGGACTCTCTGATGGCTAACAAGGACTGTCCCTGTGCTGCAGCTTCCATCAGACCTGGGATGGTTCCTCACAGCAACTCTTGTGACAAAGTCAGTAGGAGCCTAACTCCTCAAGTCTTTCTGCCAGACGAGGCTGGAATTGGTCAACACGTTTAAATTATCTGGGGCAAGAGGAGGAAAGGGCTGGTTTCCAGGAGGAGTCTAATTTCCTGTTTTCTGAATTTCTTTGTAAAACCACTTTTATTACAAAACCAAATTTACCTTAGGCTGCAGAGCTTTATTCCACTAGTATGCTGTTTCTGGGTAGAAAATACAAAACCACTCTGTTCTCTGTTTTGTTGCCTAGGTGAGGAAGATGAGGTGCTGTATGAGGAAGACAGCAAGCCATAAAGGATCCTTTCTCTCTCTCTTCCTCACCATCTATTTATCCCTCTAAAGTGTACACTTGACCTGCAAGAAGCACGTCCAAGGGCTTGGGAACAATTCATGCAGAGTGACATTATTCCCCTCCAGGTGCTGCATGATTTCATTTTTGTGTGTTTATTGCCCTGGATACGTGGCAGCAGCACAGTTCCTACCCTGCTGATCCAAAGAACTGCAGGCTGCAATGCACCCTGAGGGCTTCTTGGTACTCACAATACCATTGTTCCCCTTCCTTTGCAAACCTGGTTGTTCACGTCACCTGCCCCTCTGTGGGAAGCCAGGCATGAGGTTGGAGCATTTCCTAATCTCCTCTCATTCCTGCCCGTCAGTGTGGGGTTGGTTCCCCAGGAGCCCATCCCCTTCCAGGCAGGAAACACTGACGCTTCCAAACTCGAGTGCAAACTCTTCCACCCTTCCCTCCTGCTGGCACTTTTCTCTCTCTCTCCCACTGGGAACAGTATCTCACAGCAAAGAACCTCTGCCTTAATTTACATTTGTTATAAAGCAAGTGGGGTATTTTGTATTTCCACTAACCTGGTGAGGATCTTTCTGACATATAAGGCTATGTTTAAACCTTTTTTAAGGATATACAAGCAGATTTCTACTCAATTACTTTGAAAGTACAGGACTTTTGGACATTCATTATTCCTATGTGGGTTTATACAAATATTCTTATTATGTCTTCTATTCAGGTAACTTTATTTGACTTACATCTCCATTTTTTATCTTGATTTCAAAATAGTTTTGTATCTTTTATTTAGGAAGTTAGAGTACAAAAGTTCCTTGCTGAGTTTCAATTTGAAAAAAAAAGCCAGATGGTGCAGTTAAACCAGAGGCTGGTAAGAAGCTTTTTATTTCATCTGTAACTGAGAAGGATAATAAATAGTTAAATCTAAATAAAACTTAAATGTATTGTAAAAAATTCTAAACCTGAAGTAATGTATCCAAACATTAAAAAGTGTTGGTCAAGGTATTATACAAATCAGACAATATGTCAGTTATCGATAGCTCATTGAATATTAGAGAAGTTCAAAAGGTTGGAAAGAGTCCTGATATTGTGCCAAGACTTATCAAAGAAAGTTAAAATAAATAAATATTGCATCAGTTGGGCAACAATCCAAGACAATATAACTGATAACCTGACAGGAGAGACAGTTATTAGAACGTAAAAGTAGATGAGACAAGTAATTGTCAGTAATACAGATTTATGGAAAATCAATTTTATCAAATAAATTTGATGACCTTTTAGTAATATTACAAGTTTGGTTGTTAAATTAATAGCACTGATACACTAAGTTCAGTTAGATATAAGGTATTTTAAGATAGTAAAAAAGTGAGAGGAAAAAAGAGTCAACACTGAACACCAGATTGAAATTTAAAAGCACAGGTTCTAAAAACAAGATACCATAATTGAAGAGGTGGGTTTCTAAGAGGTTCATGAAGATGTCAATTCTGCAAGATTTTTAGGGGTGCAATGGGGGTATAAAAACTGGTACTGACCCAAGCATGCAAGAAGAACAGAGAAAGGAAGCAACTGGGGGGACAGGGCACAAGGACAGAAAGAATAAGATACAAATATTAAGATATAAAAAAACTTGAAGTGTAACATCTGGAAACAAAGCATGCATGCTAGACTCATAGCCTGAAAGCCTCTCTTCCAGGCAAGAGCAGCTCTGATAAGGAATTGGGTACCACTGGGGATGATCAGCTCAGCCAGCTCCCTGATGAAACCACCCGAAAGACAGACACAATCCCACAGTGAGCAACAGGAGTATGGGGCAGTGTCAAAGATGGCATTTTGCTTCTGTATTTTTAATGAGTTGTGAGTGCTATTAGAGATCTTAGACTAATTCTAATGCCTGCAATTGAGAAAGAGGCTAAGAAAGGTTAACACAACCAAAGAACTGGAAAACATACTCTAAACACGGATATCCATATCCAGAGTTTTGCATCTTTATCAAGTAAGTCCCAGGTCACTGCATATCTAAAATGAATATTTGACTGTAAATGCCAACCATACAGAACAAGAGGTACAGAGCTATTCTGTGTAACAGGTAGGAAACCAAGGGTAGACAAAATAAAAAGATAAAAAGTTTTAATTTTATGTGCTGCCAGATACTGGAGTAGGCTCTCAGGTTTTCTAGTAGCTTCTCTGTAACTCGAAGTTTTTTAGAAAATACTGAGTTATAATATATTGACTCAAAAAGGGAGTTAAGGAAGGTCCATGGTTGATGGTATCTGGAAGATCAGAGTAGGTGAATGCAAAAGCTTTTTGCAGTTTGATAAATATTTCACATTCTCTGGAAGCATGGACTTCTTTTAAAGCCATTGGCTCTAGAAATGCCTCCAGCTCTAATCCTGAAACCTCCTTTTCTTCTCTCTCCGTCCCTGTGAGCCTGTCTGCCTTTGAGGTGGGTGCCAGAAAAGGAGTCCATTACTGCTGCAATCCAGACTGGCTGGATGCATCAGTCCAACCAAAGGAACCAATAGAAGAGAGCAAAATTTTTTGACATTTAATTGTACAGCTTTTCTATTTGATGTTATGTGGGTTTTTTTCCCCGAAGAGCTGACCACACAGATTGGAAAAAAATCTGTAACTTGCTGTGGGCTCTTATTGTGAATTGCCCCTCACTGGTCCTGGAAGGACAGCACTCACCATATGTACCCCATCCCATTATAAAGGCCAGAGGAGCAGACTCACAGAGATTTTCACAGAAAATATTTTCTTTCTCTCTTCACACACACATACACACACGTAAAAATAGTGAACTCTGCAGAGCTATGCTTGCAGTTTCATCAAGTTGCTTAATTGGGTTTTTTAAAACTAACTACTGCCAGTCTCCTAGCTCTGTGATTAGTAATGTATCTAAATCCTCTTAGGAACTTTGCGAATCTATTAATCTTCCTAAGAAAGTATATCAAGCCGATTAGATGACAGTTGAAGTGTTTTGTGCAAAACATAGCAATAAGACAAAAAACCCTCTGAAAAGTTATGATATGTATATACTCACATGTTTAGCCTCCTAGAGGAGAGAGCTAATTCTGGTACACTGAATATCTTAAGAGATTATTTCTCTCTAAAGTTCCTTTTTCATCACAGCATTTTTGTTTAACTGGTTAAGATAAAACCTATCAGTCATGGAAGAGCAGAATGGAAACAGCTTCATTAAGGCAAACCCTCTGATAGTTCCCTTATTTCTGCAAGTTAAATTCTCTTGAAAAATTAATCACAGCGAATCTGGCAGAACTAATTTTAAAATGTGAGAACATGAGAGATGTTCTACTTCTAGCCTCGAGTGAGATGAGATCAATATGTTAAATTAAGTCTACATAAAACCATACAGGAGAATTTGTATAGGCAACATTTATTCCCATTCGGGAGAGTAATTGCAATTTAGAGAGCAGTGAAGAGAGATCTTGGCAAAAATATCACTGCCTGAAATTAATGGCAGAAAAAAACTGCACTGAACTCATTCATTGCCAGTCAGAAGTCAGTATCAGTTGCATTCACTCTAAATCTTCTGAAAAATCCCAAACAAATACACAAAGAAACAGAGTAGTGAAATGGGAACTGGCAAGTACATTAAGAAGAGTTCCTCAGACTGTGATGCTGATTCTAATTACTAAAAAAAAAATCTTCCTATATCCAAAAGGAAAATAATCAAAGCCACAGATATTTGGGAAAAAAAATACAAAATTAATAATGAATCCTTAAAATTTGATTTCATCAACATCCACCTTGTACACAAATCTTATAATTTAAAACACACTAACACTCAAACAGTATACAAATGCACTATTTCGGCTTTCAAGTCATCAAGGAGAAACTAATGGCTTGCATTATTTTTTTTTTGGGGAGTGGAGAGACCAAGCAGACTCTTATGTTTTACCCCTAATGCAGTTTTACTCATATTAATTAACTATTAACTGAGCACAAGTGGCATTAACAGCAAAAATGCCAGCAAAAATAACTCACAGTGTTGCAGAAAGCAGCAGTGTTCGGCTTCCAGGAATCTCCCTTACATCAACGGTCCAGGTATTTTGATGCTTTAACCTCTTTCCAACTTCAGTGTGTGGACAAAATTTCCAAGCTTCCTGTTTAGCTCACTTTCCCTCCCTGAATCCAAGTTCTTTGAACAAATTGGAGACTATGCCATGATCTGTCCCCCCTCCCCAGCAGTTAACACATGAATTGCACAGAATAACCCAAGCTGGGCTGTGGATCCAGGCCTGTGCCAAGGGCAGGTTTGTGAAGGTGAGGGAGTTGCTGCATTATAGCTCAGACCAGATCAGATCTGTACCACCATGGCCAAAAATTCACTTAACTTCAGGCAGCAGAACACCACAGCATCACACAGGACTGTGTGCACTCTGCTCTGGTCACCAACAGCAGACTCTAAAAGGATGCTACTGATGATTTGCAGTTACACAGACAAAGTCAAGGACTTCAGAGGAGGTTTCATGTGCTGACAGCAGATCATCTTTTCATCAAATAGTTAATCATTCTGTTAGTTAGCTGTACTTGCAATTTTCAGACCACTGTAACTAAAATTGGTCATTATCTGGATACACAATGTTTAAATGGAAGTCAATGCAGGAAACAAGCATTTCACCAGAGTCTGCTGCTGATGATATGGTAATAAACAGTACCAACAGCAAAATAAGGTGGCCACAGTTATTCTCCCTTCATTAATTCCATGGAAGAAGATAATTAAATTTCATAGACTACTTTTTTTCTAAAGGTCTGATATTTTTAGTAATAACATTCATTAAAAGCCAGTCCCTCTCTGGTTTCTAGCAAGCAAGTCAACACTGTATCTCACTTTTGTCTCCCCTGAGGACCATGCCAAGACTGCTGTTGCTGCCCGTGCCACAAGTGCAGCATTTCCACGTCCTGCAGCCACCTTTGCCAGCAGCCTTCAGCTACAAAAAAAATCTATCTACAAAATCCCCACCAGTGGCTTCATGGCACTGACTTAGAAAAGTAAGTCTGTGTATGCCATGTTGTGGTCCATGTGCAAGGTATTTCTAGCTAATTTTGCACCCCAGAAGGCTTTAGGGGAGCTAAGCAAACCAAAACACAGGTGGGAAGAGTGAGCTACCAGGCATCAACTGCTTACTTTGCAAGAGATTTTTCTTAGGGAAATGTTCTTTAAAAGGAAAGGCAGCTTTGTTTTGAGAGAAAGTTGGAATGTAAACACTCTCTTTAGAAGTAGCATCTGCTCTTTTCTTTTTTTTAGCATATGCTCTTTCATTTACAAAAGGATTTGTAAAACTTTTCCAAGTTTTTAAAATTCATATATTTAAAACTTTAAAGACAACCATCAAAATCAGAACAGTTTCGTTTTTGTTACCTTTTGATTGCTTTCATTTCTTTTCACAGAAAAGGAAATTTTTCTTTTATTCTAGACAATTTAGTAACAAATAGCAGGTTTGGAAACCCTGGGAATTTGTCATAGGAGGAATAATCAAACTCCTGCCTAGATCTAGTCATTACCAAAGAGTACAGCCTTCAGCACAGGCGTAGGGGTGATGAAAGACTGAAAAAGATGTTTGGTACTCATGGTTTTAGGCTTCCTTTTGAGTTGACAGATGATACCTGCACTTCCATGACACAGACCTTCACTTGAAACCAACTGGATGTAAAGAGAACACAGAAGACACCACAGACAATCATATATCTCCTTCTAAAAATATAAAAAAATAGCAGCCCTCCCTAAAATAACACCAATTTTTGTGTGCTCACTGAAGTCAGTGAGAGCATTCTTTATTTATGGTGATAAATAAAGGCATAAAACAGTGCTGATACGCCTGGCCTTTCTTGTGAGGAAGAGGGCAGAAAGGGGAAGGAGGCAGGCAGTGCATGGGCTGAGCTCCAAGGCAGGCAGGACAGGAGGAGGCCAGGGTTAATGCTCCCGGGTGAACAAAAGCTCTCCTACCCCACAGGAAGAAAATCAATACAGGAGGAGGGGCAGGGCGAGGCAGAACGTACTGAGCAAAATTTAATCCATCCAACAGTCACAAAGACCTGAACAAGGCACTGTATTTATCCAGGTCCTGTCTTCCAGCCCATCAACCCTTCAGAGCAGTGAGTGGCTGCACTGGGGAGCAGTGCAGCAGCAGGCACTCTACCTGTGTTACATTTAGAGCAGCTTTGCCAGAAATCTCCGTGCTATCTGGGAAAAAGCTTGGGCCCTTTTTCACCAGTGATGCCCACAGATGTTTATGGCTTCCTAGCACCACATCCAGCTGTATGTGCATGGGTGAAACCTAGACATGGTGCCACAGGAAGAGCTATCTGGTGGAGCAGCTCAGTCCTTCAGTGTTTGCAGACTGCTTGAAATGGCTGGAAGGAAAACCAAATCTCTTTGCTTTATAAAATGCAGCTGTTCCAGGGAGAGGAGCAATAGTTACTGCTCACATGACAGCAGATACCACAGTAAGAACTGGTAGCTTATTTTCAAAAAAATATTGATAAAATACAGATAGCTCAGTGAAAAGCAACAAAAATTGTGTAATGCCCTAGAGAAGCTGAATTAACAGGAAAAAAAAATCCAGAAAAAATCTTAAGAGTATATGAACAGGGACTGGTAACACTACAAATATTTGAGAAAGGAAAGAAATGTGATATGGTATAAAAAAGAACATGAAGGCAGGGAAACAGTGGTTAATAAGTCCATACCATCACCTAGCACTAAAGCTTGGATAGCTTGTGAATAAATTCCCTTTCTTATGATGTACCCAACAAGCTTTCTTCAAACCCTAGGACTGCCTTCTCTTTTCCTCAAGATTTTCTAATGGATATGATGGGCTCACAAACATCCTAAGGTGCAAGGCTGTCCCTTTACATACTTTTTTTATCTAAATCCCCACAAACATAGCTGACCTAATATCTCCAGGCCTAAGGGCACTGCTTATAATGTCATGCTTAGCTGATATCCCCTCTTCATGCCAACTTTAGCCTTGTGAAGAATGTGAAAAGTCTGTCACATTTCTATCCTGCCTAATACCACTTTGATTGCCATGCTAATATCAAGGCATATTACTGTATCTGGAGATTTCAGGGATGCATTTCGGCCAAAGTTAAATTGTCTCTCTGCTGTATTTTAATCTTTTTGGTCTACTTACGACTCAAATAGGGAAACGAAAGGGAGCAAAATAACCTTTGCTGACACTTAGGCTCTAGTTGAGGAAGGAAGATTATTTACATGCACACAAACACACAAGCAGGCAGCTCTGACTTACTGCTGTTGGCATTTTCCTAACATTTGATCATCTGGTTGCTAAGCACACTGCTACATTACCACTTGACATTTACGTTTTATTTTCAGTTTATTACTAAAGGTAGGAAATGAAGCACTCTCCCACTCTCTTAAATTATATTCATCTTGCTAATAATACTGCTAAAAGCCCCATTCCATTTCATTTAATGAATTTAGAATACCTGATAAACATTCAGATACTGCCAAGCAAACCTATTGTCTTTCCTGCCTGAAGAGGCAAGGCCTGCTGAGACCATTTTCTCATCAGAGAGGAGGGTTCCTGAAGTAATCCTGGCTCTTGTAATATGCATGGCAACTCACTGGAGCCTTCCAGAAGAGTTAAAACCATAGAGTAAACCAAACCTACAACAGCCCTGAGTTGCAACATCAAAGAACTCAGCTCCTGTAATCCTTAAGAACTAGTAGGGTGTTGTGCAACTGAGGAAACCAAAGCAGAAATCACCGTGTGTTTTCTCTGCCATCAGTCAGCAAGGCAGTAAACAGCAGAAGCAGTTTAATGCAATGCACTCCTGAGCACCTGACTGTGAGGCCAACCTTCCCTGCAAAGGTAGTTTATCAGTCTGATGAAAGATCAGAAGTAAATTTTGCCAAACTCATCATCTCTGGAAGACTTTGACTCACTGGTGGCTGCAGTGTAAATCACTTAACAGCTGAACCACCCGGCTCTTCTGTGCCACAGGAAAACGTGTGAAATGAGAGCTTTATCTTATGTATAAATAAGTGACTAGGGTGGCCAGCTCAGGTTCAGATGTCTGACTGCCAGACTCCCTAGTCAGGCATCCCACCTCAGGGTCCATCTAGAGCAGTGCTGAGTATCTCCAACTCCTGCTGATTACAATGGCAACTATAATTTTCCAGCCACTGCCAGCAGTGAGAAAAACATTATACTCTGATAAAGGCCTCAGAAATACAGTTGAGACCTTATTCCTGACTCCAAGCAGACAGGGGGGTGGCAAGGATAAGTCTTGTACCCTGGGAAACTCCCACTGTAATGGGCAGCCAAAGCCAGAATATTAAACATGTGCAGGACAAGCATCCCCAGGAGAACATGAAGGCACCAGTTCTTCCCCACGTTTTAGTGGGAGACAGCAGGGAGAACCCAAGGGCCATGGACACTTTTGTAGCTCTCCCCTTGCCTGGCAGAGGTGACCAGAGCTGTTGGGATGGTGCGGGAGCCTGGGAGGCAGTCGTGGTGTGGTCCATGCCTTCTCCCTAGCACAGAGGAGGAGATGAAGGAGCAGGGTCAGTTCAGGGCAGGGCTGGAAATTATTTTGTAGAATAATGAGTTTGCCCATCCTCTGTTCCCTTTAGTTTCTCCACACTGGTTTACCCAAATCAACACAGAACTTTTCTTCCCCCCTCTTTATCTGTCCCACAAATCCTCACAGTCCTGCATGTCCCGAGTGCGCAACCACAGCCCTCATTCATTCTTGCCCTCTCCCCTTCTCTCCCCTGACAGCCTCCAGTTCTCACAGGTCTGACTCTCACCCTGTTTCTGCAGGCAAGCCCCAGCCTAGGAGCAGCTGGGATAGCAGGGAAGGCTCAGAAGCAGCTCTCTTTCTTGCAGATAAACAAGTTACCACCTGCCAGCTGCTCTGCTGTGACACACGCAGCAGCCCACACACAGGTTCTTCTCTTCTGCAGAGGAAAAACAGAGTTTACCCCTACACACGAAAATAAACCTGCAGGGAAGAAGCCTGCAGATGGGGGACACTCCTGTCACAGCTGGGGCTTGGCACTGCCACTGTGCTGTGGGAACTGGAGCACGAGGAACTGCTGGGTCACAAGTGTCCCCTTGGATGGCAATGGGTGACCAGAGATGTTTAGAAGAGGAGAGGTGGGAGCACCATCTGTAAACAACAGCACAGAGACAAGGATTTCTCTGAGTGGGTGGATTATTCTGGAGGAAAACATTCACTTATTTTCCAAAATAATTTGTGTTCTCCTGAAGAACAATGTCTCTTCTGGTAGAAAATGTCACTTCTATTTAGTATTAGTGTGCCTTGCTGAGAATTTGCCTGCTTTAGCTCTTCCAGCTTTACAATGTACAAACAGCTTACGCTGTAAGGAGGCCTTGGAAAGTAGAACAGGTCTGTGCTCAGTACCATGGCAGAGTGAGCCACTGCCATCAGCATGGTGAGCCAGGGAGGCTGCTCTGATACCACTCAGGTGTACATAACCAACATTCACAGGTCTCAGCAGGTAAAGCTGCAGATCACTTTAAGTTTTAGCACTGCAGTGATCTGAAAATTGTCATGTCACTTCTCCTGCCTGTGCTGCTCAGCATGCAAGCACAGTGTGAAGCACTCGTGTGAGCTGTGCAGAGCTGTAGGCACAGTTCAGTACCTCGTGGTCCCAAAGAGATGCTGCAGCCATTCTGATTTTCCTGGTATTCACATGAATTACAACTATGGCCTAACAACCAATTTTAAAATATTTTATTGAAAGAATAACATCATTTACTAAACTGCCAAAAACTTCTGTATGTCTATAAATGAGGCAATGTCAAGACCTTTAATTTTCTCTTTTGGAGTTTTAACAAAAAAACAAAGACAAAAAGAAAAAAACCCTTCCTTCTTCATTATATGTAGTAGTTTTATTGTTAGGGAAGGGACAAGTGTCGAGCAGTTGCATTTTTTGTCTGTATCGAAATGCCTGGTAATCTTGAATGTGCAACTCTGATTATTTATGAGCTAATTGTCCTATATGTGTTGCAGTTAGTCCTCATAAACACTAGATTTTAAGAAAAAAAGAAATAGCATAAGGTTCCTATATCAGTGTGCATCAATAACATTGCTTTTGCCTATGTGAAAAGCTGGTACATGAAAATTTCCTATCTCAAGGAAAGAAATTAGATGTTAAAAGTTCAGAATTTTTTCTTAGATTTTTGTCTCATGTGGTCTGAAACACACATTGCAAATGTGGCAGCAATTTCCATCCTTCATCCTTTCCATCTAAGGCTTTCTAAATATCTCTTAATTATATGGCACGCTTTGGACTGTCAGGCTTTGTTCATGATTTTTCTACATTTCTGCCTAATTAGATCTGCATGCCAGAGGAATCCCTGTACTTTGCAACTGCAGTAAAGCCAACAGCAAAAACCAGATCAAATCCCTGAAGAGCTGTGAAGAAGCTGTGCTTGTGCCACAGACATCCAAGGGCTTCCACATGCCTGTGTGGCTCCTGGCTCTTGTCAAGGAGCTTGGTAGGCCTGTCCTGGCTGCACTTTGCTGAGTGAAGCAGGTGTATTGATTCCTGCAACAGTAGCCCAACTTTTCTCCTGTAAATGTTTAATCTCAGAAGAATGTACTGTGCCGTACAGTGGCAGGTACAGAAAGCCTCCCCTACACTCCCACAAGTCTCCCCAGTCCAGTTACCACAGCAAAAGGCAGCAGAGCACTGGGCAGTGCCTCACACGCAGCTCACTCACCCATGCTGATGAGACACAATTCAGAGACATGAGAAGGGAGTGTATCTAGCACTTGTTTGAAGAAAGAAAATGACAAATAATTAGGGAAGAAAGTGAAACTTCACAGAAGCCAGGAAGTAAGTTTAGCTCCACATATACTGACTCCCGAGGCAAAAGGTTTCTAATTAAAAATTTTGTTGTGGGAACACATTGCCAGGCACCAGCTGGAGGGAGGAAAGAGTCCCTGTGTGTTCAGTGAGCTCTCACCAGTCTCCAGCCTTCCCTCACCACATCCCAAAATAATCAAGTGTGGTGGGTGTGGGGCCTCCTGGGAGCGGAGCTCCAGCACACACACAGGATCCACAATCAAATGGAAAGTGTTACCACTTTCACAGCTATTTTGCCCAGTGGCTGTCCATGGGCAACTCGGAAACCAGTATTTTTTCTAAATTAAGGTCTCATTTCAATTGCAAGGTTCCATTTTCCAAATGGAAATATTTACATCAGAGGGTGCACTGTAGGAAGGGATAGTTTCCTTCATTTCCACACTGCCTCCATGTCAGGGACAGGAACACGCTGTGTGAGTATCACGCCCCAGCAGCTGCGTCTATCGTGTACCATCTACAGCTTTAACCAGACCATGACTGAGTTGTGGCCAGGTGTGGTACAAATATAAATGAGATCTAGCATTCCTGGGATGCCCTAAGCTGTGACTCCAGAACAGAGGCGGTTTTTAACCCTTGTTTAACATAATGCAGAGGGGCAGAACTGGGTCTGAGGAGCAGGAACATAGTTGGCAGAAGCCAAGTAAATATATAAATGTTTTGCATTATCCTTGGTTTTGCCTTACCCAAGTTACCCCACTTATTCCTCGTTCTCTTGTTCCCTGGGATAGCAGAGGAACAGGTGGAATAAATTAAGAAGAGTCAGCAGAGACTGCCATGTGATCTAACACACACAAATTTGACATCAGTGTTGTTAGGAGCAGACTGAATACTTCAAGCTCGTGTTTAAGTGGCAGAAGGAGGAAATTACCCTAACAAACCTGTTATGTATGAGTGAGAAAATCTTCTAGATGTATTCAAGCACATTTCTGGGCAGCAATATCATTTCTGGGCAGCATCAACACAACTCCCTGGGCAGGCACCAGGAGTGTGTCAAAGGAGGGGACAGTCACTTCTGTTAAAAAAGGGCAAGAGCCTACAGTTTTAAGAGAGGTGATCACAATCTGTGGAACAGTGTTCAGAGAAGATCCAAAATAAAAGTGAACCCACAACTGCAATAATAGATGGACTTTTCTTTTACAGAACTAAAAGCCAGATTGTTTGCTCTCTTCCCATAATAGAGAGCTCCAGGAAGGAGGACAACAGAGAGTACCACTGTGTATAGCATGGGAATGATACTCAACATGTCACAAAATATAGAGCTCTTGAATTCTACCAGCTCTTCATTGTTACAACATCTCCTGGTCAGCATGGGTCCTCTCACCACCTGCCCAACACCCACACCTGAAACCTGCACATCACACCACAAGCTTTATCAAGCCATGCTGCCTCTCCCAATGTCTCCAGGATATGGCCCCATTATCTAGGCACCAAAACTCTCATGCAAGAAGAGTTTCTATGCATGAAAACTTTTACACACTCAAACACACACACTCACTCTTTCCTCTTTCGATAGGGTCTCCTTTCCTCTTTCAGGTCAGCCATGGACATCTGAACCATTGAAGCAGCCCAGGTGAAGAAGAAGGCTGTGAAAATTCTCGTGTTCCATTGACTGAGATTTTTGCTTGCATTTCCAATGTGACCCATATCCACCACTAAAATTTCAGACATCTCCTTTTCATAAAATGGTTTGAGTTGGAATGGACCATAAAGATCATCTAATTCCAACCCTGGTGCCATGCACAGGGACATCTTCCATTTGGCCAGATTGCTCAAAGCCCTGTCCAACCTGGACTTGAACAGTTCTGTCTCCAGATTTCTTTTAGGCCCCCTTAAGGCACTGGAAGGCTGCTGTAAGGTCTTCCAGGAGAGACCTTTTCTTCTTCAGGATGAAGAACCCCATCTCTCTCAGGCTATCTTCATAGCAGAGCCCTCTGATCATGGCTGTGGTCCTCCTCTGAACCCTCCAGATTTTGCTACTCTTCTGGCTTTCATGTTGGTGGCTGCAGTTCCCTACAACCCCAGAGAAATCTCCTTTCTCAGTCAAGCTGGCCTTTGTCACTGAGACTGCCGAGCACTCACATCAATTGTCAGTGGTATTTTCTCTTCACAAACTCAGCAAAACTTTGGACCTTGGATGAGAATTCCATGTCTTCTTCATCTGCATCATGTCTTCCCTCCTGCAACACCAACTCCTTTGTTTTTTTGTTTGTTTGTTTGTTTGTTTTAGTGATTTTCTGTATTTCAAGATCAATTTACTCCATTAAATGCTAAGTTCCTCTTTTTTGGATGTCACCCTCCTCATTAAACAGTTCATGCTCTAGGTGTTCTTATTGGGCAAATTTTGAGCAGCCCATGCAGCTGCTCTTCCCTTTCCTTCAGAATATCTACACGTGTCTATCTGAACTCCACACTTGCCTCCAGCATCATGTCCCTAATCCTCTAATCCTTGTTTTCAAGACATGCAGAAGGATGAATTTTATCAGTAAGTAGATCTTGGCAGAGACTCACTCTAAGGCAGTACATGGCAGAACATCTGCTTACACAAGTACCTCTGACTGCTCCTCGTCACTGTCTCCCATCAGAGTCTTCCATTCCCAGTGCCTGGCCCTAAAACATAAGAGGACAGAAATCCCACCAGACTCTCCTAGATTTCCCTCTTCCTTTCTCAGAAGAGATGTAGGCATGAAAAAAAAAAAAGAAAAAAGAGTGGCTTACTTATCTGAGTGTGCATCAGATTACAGAAACCCAATAAGAAACACTGTCCCAGGCTTCCCTGATCACTGACATACGAGCCTGGTGCAAGAAAGGTGTCAGCATTACCTTTTCTCCCTGCTGCCTAAAGGATACTGCCACCTTTGGAGTCCTTTTTGTAACCATCTTCTGTGCAGAATCTTGCTCAGGCTGGGCTTTCAGGTAACTAGAACATTGCCAGAGCAAACAGACATCATTTTAAGAAGTAGAATGAAAATAAATTATTGGCCGTGCATTCTTGTTTAATACTGGCATAAAACCAACCAAACAAATCAACTACAACTACAACAAACCCCAAACAAATTATTCCTCAAAATTTTAACAATAGTTTTTTATTCCCACCTTCCAGAATGTGCTTTTTTTTTTGGCTGTTGTCACATGCAACAGCTTCATTTAGTTTAGTTTTAAATTGACAGCCAAGATTGCTTGTGAATTCCTGGTTGAGAAATCCTGAGCCATGCCACCAAAACAGCAGACTGACTGGAGTGTCCCAGGCACCTGGATCTCTTCTTCCTCTTTACAGCTGGCTTAGAATTATTTTCAGTCCCATATGATTACAACGAGCTAACAGACATGTTTTGGTTCCTTCAGTTCTTCATTACGAAGAAATGGATCTCTTTGAAATTTGGAGGCTGGGAAGGAAGGATGTTATCATTTTACTTCCAGATTGTTCTCATACTTCCACCTGAGACTTTCCTATTGAGCAAATTAGCTTGTATTGAATACCCTCTGTAATAGTGTTCAGCAAGGCCTCAAAAATATGGTTTATAGACACTTCCCTTGATGCTTTGCTAACAGCTTTCTCCTTTGACTTTCCTCAACAGCTCAGATCTAATCACTCATTATTTCTGAGGCAACTAACATACTATGCCATACTTTCATAATTTTTGTCTCCTCTCCCAGTTTTCTGTAAATGGAAGTTTAATTCAAATAGAACATGGTATTCCCTTCCCTCTTACTTTTTCCATTTACTTTTCTGAGTAGTGCTTTGGAGAAAATGTGGAAACTTATTTATGTTTAGGAATGATGTCCTGTTCATTCTAGGCACAATTACTTTTACCCCCTTTTGCAGCACTCAAGCCCTCATATTCCCTGTCTGCCTCATCAGTTCCCCAGCTTGGATGATGGACAGTACATACTCTGACAAATCTTGCTCCAAGTAGCCACCACACTTCAGAGGACCCTCCTCATCCATACAAAAAAACCCCACAAACCAAAACCAACAAGTAATCAAAATAAATATTAAAATAAATCTTCAGTTCCGCCCTCCTTCTCAAATTGAATTTTCAGTCCTTAATTTAATCAATGGAGGAAATGGACTGTCCTCCTCTGGACAGATGAGAGGGAGGGCAAATGGAAGAGTTGAATGTCTGCTCTCTTTCAGTAGTAGTTAAGGAGATTCCGGTAAGAGTTGTTGCACGATGGCAAATGTCATTTTGTTCTTCAGATGCTGACAGTTTTCCAGACAGTTTGATTAAATTAGGAAGGCATGGCAGGTCTGTACCGTAGCACTGGGCTTGAAAGTTTACTTCAGCTTTGCAGCAGGCTGTTAACTACAGTCATAAGTGAAGCAGCAATAATATCTCAATTATATAGCTGGAAAGATGCTTATTACACAGACACAACAAAATAGCAGTGGCAGAGGCCTGGTTTACAGGCACCATTTGGGATAATACATTCTGAAGGGATGCTATCAACATCTTGCTCCTTGCAGAGAGGCTCGGTAAAAGGGCTTAGCCATTTCAATGGGGCTGTAAGAAGATTTTCTTTCCAAAGAAGAAAGTCCCATTAGCTCTTTGCAATACCTGGGATGTCTCAGTCTTTCTTTAAGCCTCCCTTAATCTTCTGCTGCACTCAATGGGTACACTGACAACCAGGATAACAGCAAGTTGTTTGGAAACTAATTCAGTGACAAAGAAAATGCTGTGTAAGGGTAGCAAACAGAAAATCTGTGCCATGGTTACTGGTAGCTACAACAAGGTTTTCTGCACACACCCATGTGCTGGAATTATCCTCAGACGCCCCCCATGTGCCATTCCCTCTTTTGTCATACTGAAATGCTGGCATGAAAAACAGCAGTCTGCTCAGTCAACCCCTTGCAGGCATCTCCATAGAGCACAAACAGACACTGCTGAGGAGTGAATTCTGGTACTGAATCAGGCCCTTGCTGGAAGTCCTGCAGGGAGCAGAGCTGGAGACAACTCACCAGAAATCTTCCAGTTCTTTCAGAGATTTCAGGTGGATTCCCCCTGAGATGTTCAGAAAATCATGAAGCTTGTTCCACTGCCTTTTGAGGAGGATGCTGGGTGAGGACAAACGTGCCCCACTGCCCCACAGAAAAATCCCAGCTCTGTGTCTGGAGTCCTGGCAAGAGCCTGGAGGAGACCCCTCAGGGCAGGCAGCCAAATGTCCCACTACTATTTCATCAGCATTTGTACACTAGCAACAAAGTTTCATCTATGCAGCAGTTTGAATGCACAAAGCATTGTGTTCGCTATCAATAGGCTTTGATAAATAATAATAATAAAAGAAATCAAAACAAACAATCAAACCAAAACAAGACAAAAAATCTAACAAGAACGCTTAGAGAATCATTTTTGCTGACAGCCAACAAGCATGTTAAAATAACGGCTGAGAAAACCCAGACAAGGCTGATTCTCAGAAAAAGGGTTAATAAAAACCTTTGGAGCTGAATTCTGCCTCTCTCTGCTCTCAGCTTGGATGGTCTGATCTCTTCTCTCTTTACCAAAGTGCAGCTTTGTTTTTCCTTGGACTGGCTTGAAAAATGTCCTTTTCAACCAGCAGCTATCCATGTATTTTCATAGTCATAGAAAACCCTGTTCTAGTCATTCAAGAGAACTAACCTGCATGGGTTTACATTTCTTTTACATTCAGATTTCATCCACACTTTGTTGATTTTTAATTTACATCACCTTTTCCAGTTTTACTTTTCTTCCTGTCTTCATCCTCAGCAAGACAGTGGTTCAAACCTTTTCTACTTAAAGAAAGCAGAGTGCTCAGAAGAAGGCACACTGGACTTTCCTTCCTTACTTTAAATGGGTAATTGTTTTCCAGGACAGTTACTGAACTTTGAGACAGAAAGAGAGAAGTCAGCAATGTGCAGGAGAGCTTGTTTCCCTTCTTGCACTCCCAGGCAAGTAGATGCAACATTTGCATCCCCATTCTGCCCTGAAACACGTTAATCTGCCTGTTCCCAAGGCACCATTTGCATAAAGAGCAATCTACAGGAGAGGCACCCAAACAATCTTGCCTCTGCATCAGCAATATAGCTTATTTTTTTCTCAAATGAGCAAAGCACCTTTATGTGCTATACCATTTCAAGTAGGAGGTATCCCAATAAAACATTAAAGGTATTTTAATGGGAGGGCAGCCTACTGGAATTTTAACTACTATTCACAGAGCACAGTGTGTGCAGAGAAGTAAAATATACAGAAGCACAGGGTAGAATATTCAGTCAACTTTTCAAGTGGCACCTGTATCACAGAGACCTGAAAACCTTACATGACCTGCTCTTATGATAATAGACTTAAAAATAAGAACAGGAGGAAGCACCTATGAAACATCAAGAGACTTAAACAAAACACTGTGCATAAAAAGAAACATTGCTGTATGTTTTAGTCTTACTCTTTGTTTTTTGGGTTTTTTTTTTTTAAGTGTTGCTCCCCCTTAACTCTTTCTTTGACTGTCTCTGCCCACCCACCTCCCACTCCTCCTTTGGCTCGTGCAGGAGCAAACCCTGGGTGGTGCAGTAAATCCTTCTCGCATTTCCTTCATCACACCAGAGATCAGGAACTGGCCCCAGAGTGCCAGCCTTAAAAACACTGGCTGTGGTTAAAGGGGGAGGAATTTGTAACACCCTAATACAGCCATGGCACTAACAGCAAGCAGAAACACAAATAAAGGGCGGGATAAAACTCACAGGGGAAATACCCCTTTGCATGTTTTCTAACAGTCAAACTGTCTCAGTGCCCTTGATACAACCTTGGTAACATTTATATAGGATGAACTGGGAATTTCTTCTCCCTGTCGATCTACCCTGTGCTTAGGATACAATTTTTGAACTGACTGCAGCAATGAAGCAAAACATTAGTGGGGCCAAAGTAAGTCCAGCACCAAATACTTCCTCAAACTGTCCACTATTTATTTATTCTGTTTGCAGCCAAGAAAACTTTGAAATCCATTCTCATTTGTGGTTTTGGATGACTACTCTGCATCACCAGTGGCAATTTCAAAATCCAATGTCATTTCTTGCAGTTCAGAACTTGACCTGCATGAACAATCCACACTTGTGATGTTGTTTTCCTATATCAAACTTAGGAAGCGTGTGAACAAGAGGTTATTTCTTTGGTGGGTACAAATGTCAGGACTGGTGGCTGCTGTACCTGAGGTGCTTTAACCCATTTCAGCTGAATAACCATGCAACAAAAATTGTCTTGCTGTGCATTCCAAGGCAATACTTCAGCCATCTGAACTTCATTGTACTCTTGAGCTGGAAAATTAAGGGCATGTAGGGATTACCTGTCGTGGCACACGAATAACATCTTGCCTTTATTAAGGTCAGGACCATACACCTCTCCAAACTGCTCTTCTGTGACACCTCATAATTTCTCCTGGCACAGTAACCTACATAAACTCGCACAGAGCCTGGTTTAACTCTCCCCAGCCAAACCACCCTCAGCTTATGAATGAAGAATAAATATTTTCTGCTTTCTCCTACTATTGAGATCGAGTGAAACATTGCCTTGCTTTTCCAAACAGTGCCAGTGCCTCTTTTTTGCACATTTTCTTGGAGAATTTACTTCCAAAGAGTGGACTTCTTTTCTCTCTCTCTCCTCCACAGCACTGCCTGCTACCTGGCAGCCCTCCCCACGGCATCCTCCGCACCGAGCTACTCCTTCCCACCACGGTGAACAAAGGAGGCATTGTGTCCGCACCGAGCAGCAGGGCTTGTTTTCGAGCCCTCGGTCCCCAGGGCAATGCACCCAGTCCCTCCCGGCTCCGTACACACCGGCACCAGAGGCACGCACGGCTCCCTTCCCTCCCTGCTTCCCCAGGGCCTCCCAGCACATCCCAGCGCACAGTCCCTGTGATTTGGCCCTGAACTGGCGGCTGTCCAGGGGGTGTGGGCTGCTCTGGATCCAGTGATTTGCCTGCACACCTGAGAACACGATTCCGTGCTTGTGAACACATCACGGTGTCTTTGTCAAGCTGTAGCACTGTACTAAAGCAGGGAAAATACAGGAGAAGAAGTGATGGCCAGGTATTCTCTTGAATAATGATATTTCTCCCTGCCAAACATTATCACCCCTAGATATGTCTAGGTATGAAGGGATTTCATTTTTTATGAAAGGTTTCCTTTCTAGGTTTTGGCTCTGACTGATTATAAATTTGCAAGGAGTTTGTCAGGCAGACCATCAGTGTAGCTTCAGCCTCCCATTGCACCACAGAGAAGATGCACAGCAGTGTGCTGGAGCAAGAGCATTTTTTTCTGATGAAATATGATGGCTGTCTCTTTGCTACAATCATGTGTACTCCTGTGGGCTGGCCAGAACCCCGTATCTCTGGCTACAGCAGGTGATTCTTTGCTCCTTGCTCTTGGTTTCTGTTGATGCTGCTCAAACCCTTTCTCTCTTGCATGTATTTTCTTAGACCACATTTCCAATTTTACTGTTCTGTATGTCTCTCTCACCTGCTGTTTGCTCACTGAAGAACGCTGTGTGCACATGGTTAAACAATACCCTGGGAAATCCCACCTAAGCTCCATGCTTTCAACTCCTCTGTGAGCAGCTCAAATCCAGAGCTCACATACTGAACAAGTCCTTTTTTCATTCTTTTTCTTTTTTTTAATCTGCCTGGCTCTGTGTTTGTTGCATTTATTCATAACAGAAGGGCAGGCATTTCACTCACCAGTTCCAGTCAGTTTAACCCAACCCATAATACCATCATTGTAGTCAGCTTGCTGAGAGCTGGAAAAATTAGACATACCTGTTTGTAATGAATGCTGATAATTACACAACAAACAAACAACAAAGCAGTCTGCTAGACCCAATCGCTTCCTCAATTTGGAGACATTAACATTGATAATTGCATACTGTGGGAGCTCAGAGGCACTAAACAAGATTGCATCCTCCACACTCATCATAAAAGACATCGCCAGAGCAGAGAAACTTACACTCTAGGAGGGAAAAGATACATGACACCACTTCTACTGGTGAGAGGCAGGGTACAGAAATAACCATTCAGCCAAAGATGTAATACAGGGTAGAGCTGGAATCAAGTTAACTGAGTACCAAAACTACCTGCCACTAGCTTTGGCACCAAGCCATCTTTCTAAGACAAACTCCAGGACAAAACTGAAAGATCTTGTGAGAATGTACAGGATCCACAAATTCCATTTTTATGTGTAACTCTTTGGAAAAGCAGTTTTTTTAATTTCCTAGTTTTATATAGATATAGATATAGAGATAGATAGATAGATAGATAGATAGATAGATATAGATAGATAGATATCTCTTCAAGAGTAGTGGAGCTTTTATATCTGACTGTTTATGTGATGAAAATTAAATATTTTTAGTCTCTGTGGGGAAGGATGCACCATAGACAGTGACATTTACATCCAGATGCTCCATTTGTGTGTGTGTGTGTGGTGCAAAAACTTCAATAAGCTTATTTCTGGATTCCTGATTTTCTGTTATCATCAGCGCCTGAAAATGTGATTCACAGGGAGATGCTTTGCTAAATAGATTATTATACCTGGAACAAAGCCATGAATTTCCAAACCTTACCAGCTTTGACCCTCGTTTTTTTTTTTCCTTTTCCATAATACTGAACAGTTACTGTTATTGCACTAGATCAGAACATGAAAATTCTCCTGTCCAGCATTTAATTCCTCTGAAGACAGACTCACAGAGCAGGGATTGCTCAGCCTGGAGAACAGACGGCAGTCTTCTAGTACCTAAAGGGGGCTTGCAAGAAGATTGGAGAGGGACTTTTCATAAGGACATGTGTGATAGGACAAGGGGGAATGGCCTGAAACTGAAAGAGGGAAGTTTTAGAATAGGTATTAGGAAAATATCCTTGACTGTGAGGGTGGTGAGGCACAGGAACAAGCTGCCCAGAGAGTTTGTGGACTCCTTGTCCTGGGAGGTATTCAAGACCAGGCTGGATGGGGCTGTGAGTAACCTGATCTAGTAGAAGATGATCCTTAAGGTCCCCTCCAACACAAACCACTCTATGAGTCCATGATTAATTTGATTTATGCTTCCATTTCCACAAGACTGTACTCTCTCAAGTCCATTTGTTCCTATAATACAAAAATAATGCAACCTACACAAATACAGATACCTTTTAAAGCAATCACTGCTTTCCACACCCAGCACTTGCAGCAGGATGAGGTGTCACTTGCACTGCACATCACGTCAGCTACAATTTTGAAGACACATCAGCATGTTTGCAAGGCAGCAGCAAACAAAAAGCCTGATCTTACCACCACTGATGCTGAAGGCTGAGGAATATAGAAACAGATTTGTAATAAAGAGCTATAATAAAGACCTGACTTCAGTGCTCATTTTACACGCTGTCATGCAAAAATCCCTTGTGCTTTAGATCCCTCAGCAGGACACTGGCAAGTCCGCCAAGTGCCCAGGGAATTTTCAGGCAGGGAATAGAGGTACCTTGCAGTACAAGAAGCAGACAGTCTGAGCCTTAGGCTTTGGGCTCCTAAGTCTCAATTTAAGCAGGCTGGATCCTTCACAGAGCTAACACCTTATTATGTGAAAATGTTCCTTTTCCAGGTCTTTCATAATTCCTCATTTATCAGCTCTCACCACTTAAGTTCCTCGCATCCTAGCACAATGGCACCAAAACCATAGACCTACTCTGAACACTTTCAAAGTGGTATTTAGCCAAATATCCCACTCCATCAAAGATGAAACGTCTCAGAAGAACATGAAGGTTTCAAGAGAGTTTTGCTTGCGACCAAGATGAAACCTTCCAACTAGATACCTGAGGGCTTTGATCTCAAACTAGGCATGTCAACACAGCTCTCTTTCACAGAGGCATTTGAAAGGGGCTTCTTTGTATTTTGTTCCCACAAAAGATACAGAAAGACTTCAGAAACATCAAGAACTTACCATGGGATGGAATGACTGTTCTTCATCCATTTCTGCTCTAACACTTCACAGGAGAGGGGCTCAGGTAAGGATGCTCTTGTCAACTGCCTTGGTCATTCAAAAAAGAGTGACAGGAAACATGCTGCAAGTTCNAAAAAAAAGAAGAAAGCACTAAAATTATGTAAGAAATTACTGAAGATTTTGTCTAATTCTCCTAAAAAGCCAAATGAAGAAAGAAATCACTGTATTAAAGTAAGCTTCATGATTACAAGTATCCAGGAAACTCCTGAATGTTTTTCTTTCTACACTGTGTCCAATTAGTCTTTAGTTTACTTCAAGCTTTTATGTAAGGAACAGGGTAGCTTGGTTCATGTCTTTTAAAAAGACACTTAGTAGACATTTTGTGCAAGTAATTACTGAAGTTGCAATAGAATAAAAAAAAAAAAAGGCTATTTCCTACTCCATTACTGTACATTAATATATCTTCCCTGACATTTACTGTCAGGATTCAGTTTTTCATACCATCAATCTACTTCACACAATTTAGTCTCTTATTGCATGGAAACTTTTCAGACTAAGAATATCCCACTGTCCTTCTGTTGCATAATGATTCCTACCACTTTAGGTGTCTGTTTTATCAATCACAAGAACTAGAGACTATTCTGAAAAATGAAGTCAAAAGAGTGAATAAGATTCAGAAAATGTTGCCTTTGCATGATGTGCCCTCTCAGGAACAAAGAATTTCCATTTTCTATCTACCTTTTGGCCTTTCACATTCCTTGAGTGTCATTTGCATTTGAAAACAGGATAGAATACAAGTTGATGCCACAATTTTTTTCATTTTAAACAGATCACATGTTATTCTTCTGCCAGGTGGACTCTTGTATTACTCTCCCAATTCCTCATTACATTGCAGCCAGTTCATGTGGTCATATGAAATCACTGTCAGTATAAAAAAAAAAGTTTCCTTCCAAGTCTCCTGAATTTACTCATCAATAACTTTCTGCTTTGCTTGTATCCAAATGACTCTCTAATGGGAATGAAGGACAAGATGGACTATTTCAGCCCAGAAGGGTGAAGCCAGATTACAAGAGGAAATCATTGCCGGCAGAAGGGACTCAGTCATGCAGCTCAGGCACCACTGCCCTGGGCCAGAGAGGCCTCTGAGCCTGCTGGGCAGACCCAGACCAAGCTGCAGAAGTGGCTCTCACACTTGCAAGTGTTCCAGCCCCACACCTGGAGCTGTGCCAGCGCAGAAGAATCATTTCTGCATCCCTCTTCAGCTCAGACAGCGTATTTATGTATCTGCACCAAAAGGGATTACAGTGAATGATGCCCAGCAAACGCCTGAGAAGAGCTGTCAGATAAAAGCTTCATCATTTTTAGAACCGTCAAAGAGTTTTCATTAAAACAAAGAAATGGATGGATGCCACTGGTTGAAGGGCTCACTTCCAGCACTGAAATACAAGAAGGCAGCAACTGAGAGGGTGCTGAAAGTTTCTGATATTTTTCATGCTGCCCAAAGATAAGAAAGATACTTGGGCATTTCACAGTTTTCAAAGCAAAGGGATAATTCCTATTCAGAGTATCACGAAAAATCAAGAATACCCATTTGATAATTCTGACAGAATAATCTGTCAGATATGAGGGATTGAGGTTAAAACTGAAAAGCAAAAATTAACAATGAGGTGCAAAAAGACAGGTGTCTGCCCCAAAACAGCAACAGCAAATGGTAGCTTCTTCAAGTGTAAGGTCTTTGCAGCAGGGGCATCTTGCTTGTTGCTCATGCAAGAGGTAGCAGGGTTATAATCCATGTGTGGTGCTCCTAGTGCCACCTTGACTAGTAACAGCGTGGGCTGCAGATTTGGCAAGTCTGGACGGTGAAAGAAATTGCTAGGTTCAGCAAAAGATTGTCCAACTCCTATAGAACACCACTTTCAAGCCCCTGAGAAATGCTGCTGTTATCTCACCTGATCAAAGCACCTTGCATTCCACAGGAAATAGCAGGTGAATCATCATTCCCCGCCTGAAGAGGAGGGACTCCATCAGCAACCATGAAATTTCTCCCCCTCCAACAGATGCAAAGTGGGATTCCTGTGAGGAAAGAAGCTTAAGGGTTGTGATATCTCCTTTGCTTAAGCTCCAGCATCAGAGGTAAGCTGCTCTAACATGATGGGTTGAAAAAAAAAGAAATAAGGTTCCCATTTAGAAAGTGCAAAATGCACCAAATGAAGTATTTTATATCCTTGATTCAGGTGTCAGTGCCTGACTTCTTGGTGTCGTCCAGGATATCACTCACCACCACTTCTCCCCCCACCCCCCCCCCAAAAAAAGGCAGAAAAGGTCTCTGCACTGCAAAGAAATACTATGGACAGAAGCTTAATCTGTCCATCAGTGAGGTGCAATATCTAATAGGGAACTTGGCCTTCCCTCATACTCCCATGGATCAATGCAAACTTCTGGTTATTTGTAAGATAAAATATCATGCCATTAGCAGAAGCCACTCATGACAAACAGCTCAGGCATTTGACTTCCCCAGAAGAGTAGATGCTGATTTTTGCTCTAGCTCCAGCAAAACAGTGATTAATTGGAAGCTATTCAGTGTTCCAGTGCCAAGGTGGGTAAAAAGCACCAAACAACATCTTGTGAACATCTTTGCTCTCTGTTATTAAAAGAAAAAAATCACACATTCACGATAGCTGTCACAGTTAGTTCTACTGACTTCATTTCTGTCTCTCTTTTCTAGGCACAGGTTAGAGGTATTTGATGTAACACAACATCACAGTATTTCTCTATTCAGGAGTGTCAGAGAGTGCTGCCAAAGCAGAGCGCTATCATGAGCTTAAACTCAGAAGGAAGCTCAGGTGCATGTTCAAGTAGAGCTGTCTCCAGTTGTTCCTCCAGGAGCGGAGCAAAAGGAGCCACAGAGCACTGCCCCACACTAAGCACAACCCTCTGTGACCCCAGGGGCAGCTGCTCAGGCTCTGACCAGAGAAATCCCCACTTCTCTTGTTCTCCAGCTGTCTCATTCTCCCCTGGGCAATGCTTGTGACACAGAGAGATGTAGATAAAGCTCTTTCAAAATTGCACTCAAAAAAAATTCATATGGTTGGAACGTACAGGGGGCAAAAGGAGTCAGGCCACATGAGAAGTATTCTGTCCTCTGATCTGGCACACAGATCCTGTCTTGTAGGCAGCCTTCACTTACAGCTCCTCCTGCACACATTTAGACAAGCCTGAGGACTCATTTGTCTTCCAGGGATGTCTTAAGCTGTAATGGATGTTTTACTAAATAGTACTGTAAGTCTTTTGGATGAAAGGAGCAACGTGAACTCAAAGAATTTAATTTAATGAAAATCATTAATAATAAATGCAATTACAGAGCTTTTGTAATGATTCAAGATCTTCAGCGTATTTCAACATCTGCATTTTCCATTTATGATTTTAAAACAGAGGAAGATAATAGAAATTTTACAGAAATCTTTTAAAGGGATGAATTATACACAATTATCAAAAAAGTAAGAGTTTCTCCTGGAGGAGAAAGAAATCCAGGGAATGGAAAAAAAAGGAAGGGGAACTAGTCTTTAAAATATGGTATCAATTTCTGGGCCATAGAAGTATATGCACAATTTAAGACTGGGTGGGAGTAGGATTATGGCTAACTTGAATAGAGTCAAGACCAGCCATAGATTATGGCACTAAGTATCACCAGGGAAAAAAAAATAATCAACATTTAAAACAAAATGGTAGCTGAGAAAATGGATGAAAAAACAAAAGGAGGTTGTTTCCAAAAGAAAATAAAAATAAAATAAGAGAGGTCACATAAACCAAATAACATACAATAAGAGAATTTTATATCCCATTTGAATTCCTCCTTATGTCATCACATTTTTGCTTACATAAATATGTTGAATGTTCAACAATACAAATGTGCAATGGTGTCACTCTTCCTTAGAAATCTTCCAGGACTTTTCCAAATTATTTCTTCCTTTGAGATGAAGAGGTTTTCATTTTTTTAACCATCATGAGTCAAGACTTATTAAATAAGCATCCAGAAGTACTGGGTATCAGAACCGAACAATTAACTGATCCATTTCTTCTCTCCATCACCTTTTCTAGCACTACAATCTTTACATATTGCCTGATAAATCAGAGCTTTTTAAAGAATAAGAACTACCCTCCCAAACAGAGTTTTCTCACAATAAATCTTTACAATGCCAGGTTTTTATGGTACCTTCCCTGCCTTTCCAGGTACACTTTTCCTCTCTGTTGATGCTTTCTAAAAGTGGTAGTAAAATTTAAGCAAGAACAAGATGAATGGGAGGAATCACAAAAGCTTTAATCAACCCCTACACATTGCAAATAATAAAACAATTGCTTCAAATGGAATTCAGGGCTGCAATCTTTGACTTAAACAAAAACCTGAGTTAAAATTGCAAAGCTGGGCCTCAGTAATACTAAATCTTCAGCAGATAATCTTATTAATCACTAGAAATCCACAGGTGTTATTTTAGTTTGGGAGGGGGGTGGAAAGGAGTGATTTTGCCCTATTTAATTTTTTGAAGGTTTTTAAATTACCCCTAGTATATAATGATTGCCACATGATTTTTTAAAAGTCATGATCTGTTGCTTGTATTCAACACAAGTATTCTCTAGAGAAACTCAAGTTGATATGCCTGCTTGATGTTCAGAAATGATTTTGAAGATGAAAAGTAAGAAGTGCTAAACATGAAGCTGGTCTGACAATCTTCTCATTACAATACAGATAGACAATCTCTCAGAACAAGAAAAACGAGACACAAAGCTGGTCTGGTGAGGATCCTGTTTAGCCTTTGAAAAATGTTAAAGTAATTGATAGTTTCAATAATACATAGTTTCAAAGTATTAAGCATTCCTTTGCTCAGTGCTTCAAAGGAGTCCCCAAATGCCTAGAAATGCAACTATTTTCCTTTTCATGTTTGATAGGAGAAAGTATTAAAAAGACTCTTAAAAATACAAATAAAGAGATCTATCCACTTTTTGATCTACCTTTATCTGAAATTAAAAAAGAAATACGAGTGCTTTACATGTCCCCCTGTAATGAAAAGCCTCACAAAAAGACTCTGATGTGGAACTAATTTGCATTCTGAATGTGCTGAATGGACTACAGAGACTATAGTAACCTTTAGAGAATCTTCGCTGCGTTAAAAAAAGCAATTTGTATTCTACCTCCTTCTACAGAAAATGAAAGGTTGAAAGATGTAAATTAGACAAAACAAACAAACCTTTCGTAGTATATTATGAGCTCCAGGTTTCCTGTGCACTTACTAAAATTTCAGTGACTCCTCTTCCAATTTCAAGCAGAGTAAATTCGAGCTATTTGACAAATGCCTTATCACCATTTGATTTAAGTGTTGCTACATACAGAGGCTTATTTCAAGGAATAACACATTAAGAAACAACTTCTTTGAACTTCTTTACTGTCTCCCTCATGTCATCAAAGGGATGATAGCTTTTTTATTATTTAAAGCTCACATAATTTCTAGCCTGGCTAACTGACTTTAAGCTTACATGACCACGTGGTGCATGCACATCTTCACATTTCCTTAATTCGAGTGTTGGAACCCTCTGCCCTGTGTAAACAGATTTTAACACGGTGGTCAAAGCCATAAACAGAATTAAACTCCTGCTCATCCCATGCAAAAGAGGGTTAAGGGAAAAAAAAGCATCCTCTAAAAGTCTAAGTTAAGAAATTGGGAACAACATGCACTTGTCCCATGTGAGACACAGTGAGCCTTTCTGAAGACTCAGCTCACTCAGGAAGTGTCTGTTAAACACCAGAATTCCCCTGGCTTCAGTGTCCATGGGGTCATCTACTAAGGGGCAATAAAGTTTACTTCAAAAGCAGTGAAATATTGATTTGATAGCAATTCCTTACCCCCACCAGGCAGCATTATTTAAATTACCTTTCATCCACACAAGCTGTCTGTCTTTCCTTACTTACCCTTGTCCTTACAACAACTCTGCCAGTTCTACTTACAAGGCCACGTTGCTTTTCCAGATGCCCCAAATCCATGCATCAACACTATTATCCTGGAACCAGATGGGAAAGAAAGGCTGTGAGAGGCCCTCCAGCCTACCTCTTGCCCAGAGGTATGATCAGTTAGACCTGAATTATTTTGAAATGGTGTTTTTCTAACCTGCTTTCAGAAAGATCCTCAGCCTTCCCCAGCAACCTTGGTCAATGCTTATGAATGTGACTCGTTATCTTCACAGCACACAGGTTCTGTGCCTATATCTCAGCAACTGTCTTTTACCTACAGGTTTCAATAGGCTTCCTACTTTTCTTTTTGTAGCTATATGTGCTCCACTCTTTCTACTTTTTTTTCCCATCTACAGCTGTTGTGATTTTCATTGCTCTACTCTGAATTTTACCAGTTGATATCTGCTAATTGCACCGTCCAAAACTGGACACAGGACTTCTTATTGGGAGCTTGTAAGATTTCTTTTGAAGGGTTTCTTTATTTTTTGCAGTGTCCTTTTCCCCAGCAAATCCACTACCTGCTAACCCAACCCCTGCCCTCTCCCCAGACACCCTGATGCCCCACCCTGTCACATGCAGGACAGCAATTAAACCCCATTTTTTCCTCCCTTCCCCAGACAGAACAAACCCAACTCCACAAGCCTCTCCTCCTGTTCTACTTGTTCCAGAACCAAGACCGCCACTGTGGCTTTCCTCCGGTCTCTCCCATTCTGCTCTTGCACTGGGGTCTCCAAACTACACATTTTATGGCAAACATGCTTGCAGGGAGAAGAATGAAGGGTAGCAATAATTTCCCTCAGCCTGTCCATGCCCTGGTGGCTCTGCTTGTGAAGCTGGGGAGTTCAGGAGTGAGTGCCACCACCACAGGCCCCTGGTTCCCTGCAGGTGCAGAGGCAGGATGCTCCCTGCCCTCTGCTCCAGCTCCCGCCCTGGGGTGACAGCTGCTGTTGGCCCTGCTTCTTACCACCCCCAGCAGTTCCCTCTTGCCCCAGGGCAGCGTGCCTGGCAGGGGAGCCTTGCCTGTTCCAGGTGGGTAGTGAGGAGGTGAGGGGCCACCCATCACCCTCACATCCCAAAGGCTGGAGTGTGCTGAGTTTCTGAGGAATCACTTTTTTTTTTGGTCAACCCATCTGCTGTGTCTGTTTTTGAAGTGAGACTGCAAGCTCTTCAGGGCTGAAACCATCTTAAAAGGCACTTTGCTATAAACTATTATCTATAATTTGCTATACTAGCTATATAAAAATATATTCATATGGATATATAATATATATATTAACTATAATTAGCTATACTTAGCTGATAAGTAGGAGTGAATACAGTATTTCAGTGCCACTGGAAATCAAATTTGAAGGGCCCATCTGGAAAAGGATGCAATTTCCCATATTGTCAGTTCATCAGCCTTTCACTCAGCCTCTCCTTCTTTCTTGTCAGAGATCGATATAAACCTATCATTCTGGTCTTCAGCTCAAGGATTGGCCCAAGCCCAAAACTGGGGCTTGACTGGGGCCCTCAGCTGTCCCTGGGTTGAAACACCAAAGGATTGTGGCTGCTCTGGAGTGGAGCTGATCTCCATGGGTGAAAACCTGGGACAGGAGTGTGGGCAGGCTGCGGACACCAGGCAGGTCTGACCTCGTTAAATCCCCCCCATCCTGCTGCAGCAGAGGTGAAAGACACCTCGTTGTTATTTACAGACACTGTTTCTGCCATAGCAATCAGAGGGTCTAGAGCATAGGAGGCAGAACAAGCAGGCAAGCAAAACAGAAGAGAAAAATAGGCAGAGATCCCATGAGGTCCATAAAAGCTTTCAGTATTTTACACTGATTTTACACAGAGGGCCATCAGACTACAACCCGCAAGGACACTGATCTTAGCAGGAATTCAAGTCAGGCACCCAAATTACCTTTGAACTTGGACTTTAATTACTGTGGTTACAGAAAGTGGTGTAAAACCTGCTGACAAATGGCTAATGTCTACCAGGAGTTTTGCAGACTCTCAGCACAGACTGCCTCTGCTCTGAGGAATGCTCCATATCACACAGGAGGGAAAGAAAAAGGAATGAAGTAGAAGCTGAACAATGTCAGCCTGCATTGCTGAGTAAGAGCAGACCTGCTAAATGTAAACACATTGAAATATTAATTAAAGTCACAGACCCCCATCAACTGCCTAGCAAAATCCACCAAATCCCTAGTGGAATGAATCACACATTTTGGGTTCAAAGCTGATGTCTCAGTCAGGTCACAGGAGTATGTGTGGCTGCTTTACCTCTCATCCTGTTCCTCCACCACGCTGGCAGTGTGCTTTTGCTTACAGTGAAGGCCTCAGATCAGAGCCAGATTAGCAGGGCTAAATTACTGTGGAGTTTGTGTTCTGAAAATAGCTGAATGTGCTTTTGATATTTTAATTTCAGTAAAAACACAAACTAGCAGGGGAGAAGACATCCTGTCTGTCATCCTGGTAATACCTCAGGTTGCTCATTTACTGACGGCACTTTGCAAGAGGACACCCCTCTCTCAGAAGCCTGAGAATTTAGGAATGGAGACTAATTCCAATGTGAAGAAAATTGCTGTGTTGCATGTAATTTTGTGTTAGTTTCCTGAAGCAGAAAAGACAACAAAATCAAAGTAGTGACAACAGCCTTAAAAAAGTAAGTTGAAGATACTGTTGGAAACATAAAAAGACATAAAATGCCACAAGTTTTAGAAAAGATATTATAAAAAATGCAGTTAGCAGATACATGACAGCAAGTGTCATTGTCATGTCTCCAAATAATGATGCCATCTCTTGTTTGCATTACTCACACAGGCTTGCCAAAGGACTTTTCTTGCTCATTGTTCAAAAACTTCTTCGTGGTTAAGCGTTAAAACACTGAAACTGCCATGTTTGAGCAAAGACTCCATCAAATCTATATTCTAGATCATGTTTTATGATTCAATGAAGTCTATTTTCATTCTGCTAACATGTTTCAGACTGTCTTTGTAACTGAACAGCTATCAAATAATCTGCTTTCAGAGGAAATTCTTCCCGACTCCTAAAACAAGGAAGGTTCTCACAACATGGTTTCTTACCCATTTTAATATTTTTTTTAATTCTTACTATTATGGCTTTAATTGCTATAATGAGCTGTATGTAGTCAGTTTTGAATCCTACTAGTCCGAGCAATCACACAATATGCATTTGTTACTGTACTTGGGTTTATATATACCTCAGAACTCTAGGTTCAGTCTTACACCTCAAAAACCATCTGCATTTTATACAACTCTGTAAAAAAAATACACAGTTTTTGTCACATGAAGTTGACATATTTCAGCGTAATGAACACAGACTTTAAGTCTAGGCTATGCACACTAAGCGATCTGAAAAAGTCCACGCTGTGCTTTCAGTGAGAGTGGCTGAAAAGCGGGAAACAGAACAATTGCTTTACAGAAGCGTTGCTTCCTTTAATAATTTGTGCCACATAAAGAATACTTTTCACGCTAGGTCATTCAAGAGAGATTTTGGTGGAATGTGATCATTCAGTTTATGCAGCAAAACCAAGCTACCACGATTTAATTCTGCTGTGTGCTCAAATTTTATATTGTACACCCATCAGTTGTTAAAGCATAGCTCCTGCTAAGCTGAAAGCATAAAAGAAAGAGTCTCGTTTCACTTCTGAAAAGCCTGAAAATGTTTTATTCATGTATTTGTAGCACATACATTGCAGGGAGTATTACTGATTCAAGAGAGAATTGAATGACCCTTCACAGATGAGATTTTGTTCGTTTAGGATTTTGATTGGGCAGTATAGAATCTATCAGGTTTTTTCTTCAGCTCCAGGTCATTCATTCTGGACATTTTGATGAAGTCTAAACCAGAGCAATTATGCATTCATGAGCAGGATGCTGAGGGTTTCACTTGGAAAATTGAAGGCTGATAACCAAAGTAAGGATCAAGTATCTTTCCTGAGGCTACTGCTTAATGATGAAAAGACCACATCTCAAAGCACGTATTGCAGAAAGCCTAGTGCTGTTCTTCAGGCTGCTGTGGATAAACTGATGGATTTAAAATAACCAGCCCCTTCATCTGTCGGGACTCAGTAGACCTGTACAGTGAATCAAATGTAATGTGTGTTCTAGAATGAAGAGCTTTGTGCTGCTACGAGGCAGAGCTGACAGCTCCTGTTTCAAAGTTATCTTTAATGCAAAAACAAGAAACGTTCCCAATTGTATCCATTACAATAAAGATGCTGGATGATAAAGTCTGCTACCTAAATCATTTCAGTCATGTATGGGAAATCAAACCCCTATAAGCCTGAATGCACACAAAATGCAAATCACTCTGAACAGCCTCTAATACAAGCACATTCACATCCATCCTCACTGTCAGATACAAGGTGTCATTGTGAGCTCGCTGCAGAGCCTGGTGTAACCCGAGCCCAGGGAAACGCTGACTTGGAAAGATGCGTGACAAAGAGCCCAGCCCTGCAAGTGTTTGTTCCCATGGGCCCTTCCAGAGGCCAACAGGCTGCATAAGAACAACTCTCGGGAGAAATTACTCCATATTAAACAATGTACTAATAACATTAGAGAGCAGGCTGCTGTCTCCAGCTAGCTTGAGAGTATTTGCACTGTACAGGCAAACCCTAATTTGATGGATTCAGCTAAGAGTTGGGAATGGCTTGTCAAAATAACCCTGAGTTCATTTATTGAGACATTAATGATGTCTCGTCCCCACGTGGACAAAGGGGGACTACCCTTGGTACAACACAGCATCGCCTGTACACTGCTCTTGTGTGGAGAAAGGCTCAGGGGACTCAGCTGAGCCTTGCTGAGAACAAGGAGGCCACTAGCAGGGGTCTTGGATCTGACCCAAAATATTTCACCTTGTAGAGATTTTTGCTGAATGGAAGTTGTTCATTCACAGTCCCTGTGGATTTCTAGACTGGCTAAAAACTGCGATTTGGAAAAATTCAAGGGCTATTCAGAGTATGACATGGAGAAGGAAGGAATAGCAAGCTGCACACAAAGTGTAAGTGCTCATTTTAGGTATTTTCATTCAAATAATAACACTATACTTTATTCAGGACATATGTGGCTAGCGTATGTTTACAACGAAAGCAGTGCCACGCATCAAACAGAGCAGTGTTGTTTCAGAGGCATTGCAATATACATTATCCAGACACACTTCAGCTGGACAGATCTGTGAAAGTGAGAGGCATACATCAGAGCTGGCTCTAGTGATTGTAGGTGTCATTTAAAAAAATTAAATGGTTGTGAAGTGCGTAGGTTGCATTCTCCTCCCTCCCCTCCTGCCTTCCCTGCTTTGTTAAATACATCCATCACATCCTCTTTCCCTGGGTGGATTTCTTCATCACTGATTCCATTGTCCTGTGATGGAATGGAACAGAACAAAGGTTACCAGATCATTTTTCTAAATCTCTCATCTGGTCTGCTGAAAACTCTAAAACTCAAGAGAATTTAATTAGTTCAGATGCTATTAAAGAGCTGACTCTATTTCTCAAATAAAAAAAATTAAAATTTGAAAAAAGCATGGCACAAATTAAGCCAAGCATTCCATTTTGTCTGAATATTTCGCAAAAACTCCAAACACATCCCTTTTCTTCTTTTATTGTACTGACATATCATAGAATTAAGACCCATTGTTGCAGACTTTCTACTTGTCTGCCTGTCTTTGGAGAGAGGTTATTTTTAGTTTTATGTTTTTTAAAAAAGGTACACAGCCAGGTTGGTTGGTTGATCTTCCTGCTTTCTCCTGGAGAATTTGGAGAAAAGCTAAACAAAGGAACAATGTGCTTTAACACTCCCTGCACATTCCAAGATTTAGTTAAACAGTGAGCTTTGATAAACTTATCCTGCTCCTCGGGTTTGTGCAGCCTACTGGAAAAGCAAAGGAACAGAAGCAAAGGCCTGCCACGCCACATTCCCTCCGAAACCTTGGGAGGCCTCTCCAGGGGCCTCTTTCCCCCTGACAAATGCAGACCCATGTGCAGCATGCCTAAGTGCTTAGGCACTTGTAAATGTGTTTCTCCACATGTAGGGAGTGAAGAAAATCACACTGAATATCCTTGGGCCTTTAAGGGGCATTAGAAAGGAATATATCTGAAAAACAGCACAGACACAGGTTTTGGAATGTCACAAATTGCAACTATTTGTTACTGAATGCTCATCTGGTTAATTTTTGCTTTTCAGCAAAATTTTGCATAAATTCCTACCTCTTCCAGCCTCTGTCCTTCATCAAGCATGGTTCAACTCATAATATTGGGATATTCCTATTGTGTTAGTGTAGGCTGTGGTAGTCAGAAACGTTAAGCAGTTAATTGACATTGCTTGATAACCAGAAGCTGAGAAACAGCTGTAGCCATCCTAAGGAAAATTGCTCATTGCCACCAAAAGAAATAAATGAAAACTTGGCCTAAGCACTGTTTGTCTAACATGAAAACATAGTCAGACGTTGAAAGAGAAGAGGCTGTAATAAGTATGGAAAACTTACTACAGTTACTAGAGATGCTAATCAAATCTCACTCCCTGGTTTCAAAGTGAAATCCAGACTCCCAGTGGCACAAAACCTTCCAGAGAAATAAAACTAATTACACTTGAGCATTTCTAGACCTTGAGGTTTTTAATCACATATACCATCTTGCTTAACAGTTCATTCACTTAATGCAGGCAAGGTACAAGTTTTTGTAGAAGTGTCTGGAAGTGCATCTAGAATGCATTGCCTGTCCACTGCTTTATTTACAGGTTTTTTCAATGAAAATCAGTAGCTAATAAATCAAAGCATTATTACACAAACACAAAATACAATCATTAACATTTTACTGGATACAAATGATAAGCATAAGGAAATGTCCATGTACGCTCACTGACATGAATTTGTGTTAGCTTGCTACTAATATCGGCTACTGTGAATTGGTGGTAATGTAACTGAAAGACAGATGTGTATTAAAAAAAATTAGAGAGCCACTCATGTTTGACATGATCTTATACTGAGATAAATATCTACAGACACTGGTATAATCATGTACACTCACATGTGATCATATCAACATAATTAATTTTTTCTGACAAGGTATCATCAAAGTAGTTGAACCTCCTCAACAAAGCTTGTTTTGATCAAGTACCAGATACTATTTTCTAAAGTGTTGGATGATACAGAAACAATCTGTGCAAGTGTAGCAATTTTGTTTCAGAAAAAAATTCTTAAAAAGTAGTATTTACAAAGGTAACTTTTTAATTCAGTGATTAAATTAAGACTCCAGTCTTCATATTCCAAACACCTGTTCATTTAATTTCTTTTTTTTTTTGGCGGTTTGCTCTCCTCTCCCCATTTCTTCTCCCCACCGCAAATATTAGCCCAGGTTTAAAGTAGACTATCACAATTAAAACTCTTCAAAAAACAGTAAGTTATTCACCTTGTGCCAAAAGAAAAAAAAAAAAAAAGCAGCACTATAACATTACTCGTAAGATTTCATAAATCCTTCATAATTAAGGAAAGTTCCAGGAGCAAAAAACTCATAATTCTTGTAGAACTTGGGAGGAGAAATAAAGGAAAGAGGAGACATACATCCACTGACTTTTTTGTTTGTTTGTTCTTTTCTGAATTTCATTTACAAAAAGCTCCTGGTACTTTTTCTAATGTTTCCACACCTCCTTCTCTGGCACATTTGGTTTAATGTTTAATACAAACAATTTAAATAAAATGTCAAATTCAAATTCCCACCATAAATAATTCCACTCTTATGAAAACTGGTGGGGGTTAAGCTATTTCAAAACTAGCCCTGCCTGGCTAACCATTTGGTTAGGAAACAGGGGTTAAATAAGAGGATTCTTACAAAAATTTGTTATTCTATTTTACCCTTGTAACAATTTCATACAAACGAAATCTAGAAGAAATCCTTTTCTCTGATGTTGTTTCTTTTTCAAACATCCTAATACCCATAAGTTATAACCATACAGGCTGTGCAAGAAACAGAATTATTTGAGCTTTTCTGTGTTTTCTAGGGGTTCTATAAGCCTGTTGATGTTTTTGAACTTAAACAAAAAATAAAAACTCTTGAAGTCCTTATTCTAAATGGTAGATAAACTCTCTAGCCTTTCTTCTTCATGGAGTGTTATTATCCATCCTTATTATAAGATATTGTATTTCTTCTCAGCTTTAAATTTGGTTTGTCAGTACTGTCTCTTTTTGCTTCCATCTTCTTTTTCAGATTCCAACTCACTTGGTGAAAGAGCTCATAATTTTACTTCCTTGCTGAAGCTGGTCTTTTCACACTGGTCAGCTTTGAAAGTCAGAATACTGAGTGCTTCTCTAGATCAGACTGGTACTAATTTGAGTATGGAGTGGAACCAAGCTGGTTTGATGTGGAGTTTGGGTTGATTTCTTCTCATGCTGGGTTGGAGATCTAGCCATCTCAGGTGGTTCAGGAAACGGGATGGGGAGTGGTAGCCATTTCCATGCCGGAGTCTCTTAACAGCAAAAATACAGAAGAGAAACTGAGAGAATGAAAAAAAGACTTGTGGTTGAGTGAAGAGAATTTCCATGTCCGTGAGTGGTGGTATTGTTCACTGAATTCGTGACAGCTGACAGGGAAGTGGAACTTGCTGAAGAATTGTTTGAAGGTGTTGGACTTGTTCCATTGAGACCACAGTAGATCTAGAATGTGGAGAGGAGGGGAAGTAACAAAAAGGGTTATATTGTCTTTTTTTCAAAATCAGAATACACATCTGTAGCAATGAAGACTCTGTAGCCCCACTCAGTCACAGCATTCATAAGATCTATACGAATGCTCACGCCTTCCATTGTGCAGTTAAGGACAAAGACATTTTCAACTGCACATGTGGGATTTGTCAAAGAAATAAACCTAATATTTTTCTAAATGTTTTTACATAACTAATACTTTATGGTAATCCTAAATGAGAAGATATATAGGTTTCAAAAAACCTCACAAAAAAAAAAAAAAGTGCAAATGTAGAGCTATGTAAAGGCAGATCTTAGGATAAGAAAGACTTTCAAACAACTGCATGAATTGCAGTCTGCATTTGCAGACTAAGCCACAAACAAAAATATGAGGAAACAATGGTCAAGAATCTATTGATACTGTTTCTGGGGCTGGTTTGCAGCTTCCTTTGAAGCAATGGTTGGGCTTTTTGTGAGTGGATTTAATATTTCAGCCTCTCTTATCTTGCCATGGTAGCACTGAACTGCAGAAGTTAGAACAATGAAGCCATACTGATTAAATCACAACCTATCAGCATTCTAGAACATACACAAAATAAAGTGCAGTGAAAAGACCATATATTAGCAAATTTTAAAAGTGCTGACAGAAATCCAAGTAAAAAAAAAATACCCTTTTCCCCTCATAACTCTGCATTACAGGGACAGAACAAAAACTTGCATTCTGTGCAACTTCAACTTATTTTCCACATATGCTCAGGAAAACTTTCAAAGATAACCTAAAGTATTTTTATTCTACTGAAAAAAAAGCATGTGAAACACAAGGATGAAAAACACGAGCAAGAATCACATTATCTCATCCCTGAAAATGAGCATAATACAGAAAGCTTGGCTTCAACTCCATGGCAGCAAACTTGTATTCTACCAGAGCATTCTGGTAAGCTCTTAGAGTTAATTCAAGTAAAACCTTCTTTTTTTAAAAGAAGTTAGTTAGTTTAATAAGTAATTATGCCCACAAAAGGTATTCTTATTTTCTCATGTTTCTAGTGCTGCTGAGAAAATAGATTAGCAGGAAAAAAAATCCCTCAATACTGAAGCTATGAAGTCTATGTTAAATTAATTAGAAAATTGCATAAGCACTTTCTCTCGGTATTTCTGACTAAAAAAAGCATACAATAGAAAACCGTAAGGATGGTGTAAAGCTTCTGGCAGTTAGCATTTCTGGCACCCAGCACCATGCTGGAAGCAATTTCGGACTGCAGGATAAAAATCGCTGTGTTGGAGTTTCTGTTGAAACCGGTCTGAAAGTGATCAATAATGAAATGCTGAGTTAATAACCTACAAGCAAGTCCCAACCTGACCTGGAATTATTTTCAGCCTTCATACAAAGACTCCACCATCATTCCACTCATGGTTATGTATTTTTAAAAGTTTTCTTGGTTTTAAACAAAAAAACTAGTTTCTCAATTTTTTTTTTCAGTGGAAGCGAATGGGCTTATATCCAAGTTCCACAGCGTCATCCCAAAGGTGTTCTCAACATGAATGTGATAAACACCGGTAACCCAAAGGGCCTGATCCTGCTCTCATCACTGCCAAGGGCAAGACTCTACTGAGCACAATGGAGAAGGGATAATGCCTTTCCTTGCAAACAAAGACGAGGGGAGGAGGGAACACTATCCAGCAATGCCGTTGCTGTTTATTTTTCTGTTACTGTGTTGTTCATCCTTTTGAAGAGGTGGTCTCTAGGAACAACACAGCGATACGAAACCTGGGGCCCCACTCGGCTTGGACGCTTAAAGAGAAGTGGCTCGCTCCTGCATCCATTCCCTTTGCGCCAAGGGCAGGCTCGGCCAGCGCAGCAGCCAGAGGCTGGCGCCTTTGCTTCCAGCCCCTAAACCTCCCGCTCCTGACGGGAACCGAGCCCAGGACCTGACCCAAAGCCCCGCAGCTTCGGTGGGGGGAGGGTCAGACTCGGGTCCTGCTGCAACACTCGTGCCTTCCCGGAGCTCTCTCGGGTTTGGAGGGATCGCTCTCCCTCTAATCAGCGGGGAATGAACGCGCAGCTGCCGCTCACACCGCGGCTTTCCCTCGAGAATCCCNTGGCTGCGGGCGAGAGGGATGCGCCGCTCCGCCGCGCCCGGCCCTTTTATAGCAGCGCGGGCTGCCGTGACGCCTCGCCGCCGCCTTCCCCCTTCTCCGCCCCACACCTCTGCTCCCGCCCTCCGAGCCCGCCGGGGCCCCGCAAGGCGCTGCCGCCCCTCGTCCGCGCTGCTGCGGGCCCCGCTCCCCCTGCCTGGGCTGGCCCGCGGGACCGGGGCGCGCTCGGGAGTGCCGGCCCCTCTCCGACACAGCCGGGAGCTCTGCCTGCCCCCTTGGGTTCTTCTTACAGGCGCTGGCCCCTCTCTAGTGCCGGCGTCGTGCTCTGGTATGGAGGGACCGGCACAGGGCTGTGGCGCCTGAACTGCAGTTACTCGAGACAAACGCTTATGTTTGTAAAAACACCGGGCTTTTTCCATTAAAAAAAATTAAATCACGAGTGAGAGAAGGAAAGGTAAAGGTGGCTGTAAATATTTCTAAATGGCGGGAACAGTGGACGAACAGCTGAGGAGTTAAGATCCCATCTTGTTCAGACCTGCCTCAACATTAGTGCTCCCGCTTCAGACCACAGGTTGCAATTTCAAGCACTCTTTGGATCTAAATATTTTATTATTTCCATTATTCTTTAAAGAAACCTGTGTAACAAGTGGAACACAAAGTTCTTCCAGCTGTAGCCTCCTTGTAGGTGAGGTTCTATCTTCTGGCACAGTAAATGTTGTATTAAATTATATTTCCCACCTTAACTGAAGATTGATTTGGTGAGGCCCTGGCACAACTTTTCAGACATCTCAGTGTATGGAAAACTGAACAAAAATAGTCTGTGTCCACTTTATAAACCACAAAAAAGAGACACCGATGTGCTGATTCTATTGTCACAATGCAATTATTTCTATTTAAAAGAAGAGCAAGATTTTCTGTTGGCTCACACTAATCAACAGGTTTAAGAATTGGATAGGTTCACGTTTATCCCAGAACAAAGTATGAGAAGATACCCAAGTCAGCACTACATAACTCATTGGCCATCTTCAGGGGCTGGACTGCTTTTGAAGAGTTTCCAAGGGCATTGCTAGAACTCAGTCCAAAAGCACAGGAAATATGAAGAGATGTGTCTTCAGAGAACTGAGTGCTGAGACTTGTGTTGGACAAGAATTCATCCTTCCAAACTAAGTCTTACATTAATTTCTTCAGAATGCCCAACAAAGCTATAGCTATTTTATTTTTCCAGAAATAAAGGCATTTTGTAAGCTGTACCACCCAAGATATCAATCCTTATTCTATACCAGGACGGAAGGGCTTTTGAGAGCTATGCTAAGTCTGAAGCACTTTTGAAGCAACATTTCCCTCATTCTGATCATAGTCACAGTCCAGTTCTCAACTATAAGAGACATAGTCTATCAATAAAGTAACTATGGGAACAGCCATCAAATTGATGGTCTTATGTCTCTGAATAGTCACTGGTTGTCTGCTGAAAGCTGGGTGTCAGAAGATGGGTTTTCATGATTATGGAGATATAAGGAGAGAAAAAGGAGAACTGTGGTGGACTTAAAATTACAGAGGAATGACAAAGCTGAAAACATTTCTATCATTACTTTCCCTTGCAAAGAGTTTTGGTTGTCATAGTTAAATGAATCACAAATGGGAGGGAAGGTCACCTTTTCATTCAGTAGATAAGCCCAACACTACAGAAAAGTGAAATTTCCTGCGAGAGAAGTCACGTGAATCACAGCAATAAAGTCAGGGCTCACATGATTCTGACACTGGTTTCCCAGAGGAGATGAAAAATGAAGGGAATCCAGTTAGGGCTCTACAATAGCTAAGGCAAAGAATATTCTAGTGTAAAGCTGACAGAGATGGTCTCCCTTATTCTCTCTCCCATCTTGTTTGGGAGAAAAGGAAGTGATACAGCTGTTGCATGATCCCATAGGGATCATAACTGGCTGTTCCAGGTCAAAGCAGCAGCTGAGACACTTAAATGTCAACACCAGGACAGATGAGAATGAGGGAATAACAGTCAGATGGCCTTTCCCATTCTCTCTAGCTGTGCATCTTACCTGAGGTCTGGAACAGTAACTGTAAAAAAAGAGGATGATGCACATTTCTTGTAAGGTGACATGAACCAATGCAGCATGATACAACTGACTCATTATTATCATTATTATTACACAGTGTATTGCACTCACCTGAGTCATTAACAAGTTTCAGTGACAATGAGGGTATCTTTCTTTTTGCTAAAAATATTGTAAAGTCTGTTCCTCTATTTAAAAATAAAGAAAAATGCAGAGGTTTAAAAACATTTGGCAGAAATTATAAATTACTGAACTAGTAAAACTCTGTAAAGTTTATGTTCTGAGGCCAAAAAAATGCCTTTCTGAAATATTCCTGAAATACTCATATAAATAAAGAAATGTACTGTCAGCAAGGGAGAAATGCTAAAAATATTTTAAGCCCAAGATTTTCATTGAAACTTTTGTCATTGGAAATTAAAATGCCTAACACTCCATTAGATTTATACAACCAATCTTCCCCATTCAGGAAAGCTGCAATATTCTTGATTTCTCCTGAACACATAAATCACTTGCATTCCTAATTCCAAAATCTCTTTTTTACAGCTGAAGTCTATCATGAAGTCTGCAAAAGATATATCTGAGCAAGAGTCCAGAAACCAATATATGGATTTTTCAACAAGGCAAGGAATGCTGTGAGCTGAGGACTGTACGAAGTGAAGTACTGCTATCTGGTGGTCAAAAGGAACTTCAGATATTTTTCTTTTAGAAAAGACAATGCTCTCCCTCAATCAAACACCCTTGGATGGCAGTGTGCTCTTAGAGTTCTCATCATGCTGAGATAGTGCTAAATATTGTTAAATCCCCATTGTTCTGCTTCCTTTAGTTTTTTCCATAGGTCAGCTTAGTACTGACCTCTCCCAGTTAAATACATAATATTTGATAAGAAAGGTTAGCAGAGAGAAGGGAGAAAATGACCTTGATCTTTTGAGTTAATTGTAAGTTCATACATATATTCCATCAGTGGCTTTCAAGCTGATTGAACTTTGCAATAGGCATAGCTGTCAGTTCAGTGAGCAGAAGCAAAACTTGTGCTGCTTTGCATAATGCATTGGAAAACAAGATCAGCTAAAACGACTGACAGAAAACCCCAACAGTTGTCTATAAAAGGAGGCAGAGAAGTCTACAAGACACATAAGTAATTTATTCAAATACATTAAATTTAAATAAAAAGCTTTAGTAAAATAAGTGTCATCAGAGCATTAAGTGGAATTAATGATAAATAATTTTGACTTAACCAATAATTAACTCTTACCTTTTAGATGCTTATCTCGATCCATCTAAAATATTTTAGGAGCATCAATTGCCAAGGAGAATCACTAGATCCTGTGATCCCCAACCAGCTCTTCACTCTCCTTGGCTGTGCACAGACCTTGTGGGTCCTCTCAGTGTCTTCATCCATTTCAAGCTCAGGTCACTGCAGCTCTCAGTACTCACCTGAATCATATTATGATTTATTTTAGTTAATACCCACCTGTGAAATTTCTGTGTATTTATGTATTAGAACCTGATGTTTTTTCAAAAGACAGATTAAGAGAAATCCATTTTTGCAGTGTTCATCAACTAGCCCACACATGCTGATCTAAGCTGACGTCATCTGGTGATATGTTTCCTTGATATCCGTTTTTAGCATATGGTTATGCCTTGAGAGACTCACAGGTCAATATTTCCTAATATTTCCTAATATTTCCTAATATTTCCTAATATTTCCTAATATCTAATTAGTTAGGCTGGCCCTTCTCTTACTGCCTGTTTAGTGGAAAGGACCTATCTCGCAGCAGCTCCAGTCGTATGATCAAAATCTGCCAGTATTTTGAGGCACCCTTCCTTACAGTTGCATATTCACTATCGTTGCAGAACAAGACTGAAATACTGATGGGCCTGGTTGAAACTGATTTTAGACAACTGGACAAAGCTGTTTGGCATGTGTCTTGGGTAAGAACTTGGAATATATACTGAGGATTGCATTTCCTCTTCCACTGGAGGGTTTATATTAAATTTATATTAGCAAAGCTTTTAATGGAAGGCGTGATTGGTGGCACTGTAAATCTCCATCTGCTAGTAATAAATGTTGGTTAGATTCAACTATGTATGTGTTCAGACATGGGCCTTTCTGCCATGATGCAGAGCCAGCATTCCAGCAGTGGCACTGTTTCCTTTCTGTGTCAATCTGAGACAAAAGGCCTTAGCTGCACAGTTATGGAAGGAAGCAAAGCCATGATTTCCAGACTTGGAATCATAAGCCTGGAAGTTTGAGCAGAAAGGAAGTTCTGAATCCAGAAAGAGTCTCAGGAAGAAATGTGTAAAGGTTGCTGCTTTAATGCCTGTGCATATTTTGACTTCAATGGATGGTGTCAGCCTACACAATTAGGTGTGGTTTCAGATCTGCTTGAAAGTACACCTTTCTCCCTCAGTCAAACCAACTCTTGGGTGACACCAATACAAACAAATTAAATTGTGGCAGAGCCTGTTCTTTGGCCTTCAGGCCAACTGGCATGTCTAACCCTGTCCACACTATTAAACTCTCCCGGTCTCCAGAAAATGGAGGCTAAGTCTAAACTGCCTATTGGTAGGTAGCTGTCCCTGGCCTGGGCCAAACCCTGAATCATGCTCAGGAATTGTTTGGGATCATGCTACTTGGAATAGGACAAAATGAAGACAGAACTTTCCTTCACTCATGAGGCATAATGTCAGATAACAGGTCTACAGACATGAAGAAGTAAAAATGATCAAAGGTCATTTATTCCATCTTCTGATTTGAGGGAAGTTTAGACATTATACTCAGAAAAAAATCAATGAAGGGTATTCCACAGCCCATAGACCTCCTGTTTGTTTGCCAAACTATCTTTGCAGAATATTTCTCTTAAGTCTTCTTTGCTGCAAGTTTGCATTGCATTGCAACAATTTATTGCATTGCATAGTAAAGTGCACAGATAATAATGATGACCAGATTTGTAACAAAGTGTTTACTGGTTGAAAACATACCAGTCACTTTGCACCGAGAGAAGGAAGGGTTGCATGACAGCAGCCATCTACATCTAAGTGAGTCTCCCTAAAAATCCTGGATAGATGATGAAAGGAAACAAGTGCTTCTATGACGTAATTAATCTCATTTCAACACAGACATCTGAAACAGATTAATCACTTCCTGGAGATGTTGACATCTCTTCACTGACTCCTAAATAATATAGATTATTCACCTCAACATTTGCCACTATATTCTCCTGTAGTTTGAGGAACAGATTCAGTTCTTTCAACCTTTCTTCACAGGATTTTTATGCTTTTTTTGTCACTTTGTACTCTCTCAAATCTGTCTTAATTAGATCATGTTTTCCAAAGAAGCACACTCTACTCAAAATGAGACTTCAGCATGCAACAACACCATTGATGCATCTTAGAAAGAATAGTTTTTCCCAACTGTTTTGTTTTGTTTGTGGTTTGATGCAGTTTTGAGATTATCTCACTCCAGTTCTTGTGCAATCGTGTAATGTTAGCACTTTTCCCATCTTCCTGAATTTTCCTTCTATGATAAGACTCATTAGTAATTGCCATTATTGCAGCCAAGTTCTTCTTACCATTATCTTGAGCACTAGCTCTGTAAGTCTGTGATTTCTTCCACTGAATTTGATATTCTGTATTACCTCTCTTACCTGGGGATAAAAAGTTAGTTATCCTCATACTATACTGCTACTTCACTGTGCTTCTTTTCAAAGGAAAAAATATACACTGAAAATCTCTGCATCCTTATTAGTCATTTTAATCATCATCATTAGTTTATGACTGCTGGAATTTCTTCTGTCCCTGACACTTTACAAGACCTATGTTTTCAGCCCTGCCTATGAAGCATTTTTTTTCTGATAGCAGTGGAAGTCTTTATCTTCTTCTGAGAAATGTTGAACATCTGTACCTTGAAATTTGAATGTTATATTCTTCTGCTTCCTTTTTTTTTTTCCTATTGTTTCCTTGGTTATTTGGTTTGGTTTTTTGTTGTCATTGTTTATTTACTGCCTTCTCTTTGCCAGTTAACAGGGCAGATTTTTACCCACAGTTATCAAGAAGATGGTCTATATGAAAAGAGAGCTGTCTTGTGGAGTACCCAGGTTCAGAAATCATTCCTAGTCATGACTGCTGCATGGCATCCTGAAAGACTTATTCTTTTGTAAACTTTTCTGGGTAATTTGTAGTTTGAGTAGGGGACAGGCAGAGAGTAACAAAGTAATGAGAATGAACTATGGAGAAATCTGATAAACAGGAAGATCTAAAGTTGGATGGGAAGACACAAAATTATAAACCAAAATAAGAACAAATAGGATTAAAACGTGTGTAAAGTAGATCAGCTCTTCCAGTTTCATAATAGAAAAAGGGACAAGTCTAGGATTTGAAATGATGAACTGCTGAAAGGAAACATGTATCGTGTATCACTAGGAGTGTTAAGACTTCATTTATCTTTTAAAAGGTGAATACTTCATCACAGGGTATCATTATGCAAGATACAGAGAAGGAGTGGTCACACAGTGACGAGAACACCCAGAGTTTAAATAGCTAGTCTTGCAAGGACACACTTCCCTGGGAGATAAATCATCCCAGATCTTCCTACTGTGTGATTTACACATCTTTTACACCTCTGGAGCTGGACATTGTGAAAGGGCAGGACAGCCCTGACACCAAGTAATATTATTCTGACCTTCTATCCCTCCTTATTGCACCTTTACTGATATTATTTCTTTGTCTGTGTGTGTGTGTGTGTGTTTGTGTATCTCAGAGGTGCATTGAAACAGATAAATTTTTCTGTTTATAAATGCTGATCAAGACAATTTGGTCCCTTAGTGACACCGGAAGCTGAAGTACTTTGCACAGCCTTTTTTCTGCTTTTAAAAGCAAACTTGACACACGACATTGTTGGTTTGGTTTTGTTTGGGGCTTTTAGTTTGCTTGGTTTAAGGAAACTTTAATTATACGCAGATGGAGGAACAATAGAAATTTCCCCACTGGAAATTAATAATGCTAAACTTGCATGTGTATATCTTGAATAAGTTGCTATCAACTAGAGAAGAGAACATTATTTTCTAATTACTAAAGACATTAATGTGACGAGAATATAGAGGAAACACTAAAGTAAACAAATAATTCAAACTACTTAACATTTGCTCATTGACTATGTTGTTTTATGGCTAATAAATAAGGTTCAAATAATAAATGCTTAATTGATTGGTTTTGGTTTTTATTGCATTTGCCACCCACTGTTAGTGATAGCTAGATAAATCCTAGAGCAGCAACCAACACGAGCAGGACCTGAACACATTCACTACAGAATGAATGAAAGTCTCAAAGCCTGTCTTAGGAAACAGCACAGTAACTTTTACTATCAAAATATTACTGTGTTTTAAACAATTAGCAAACAAGAAAGTGACGGGGAAACAAACAAACAAATCTCCTTGCAAACCTCTCACTAAACTGGGAAATTAAAGAATTATCAGTGAAACTGCAGAGCTTTTAATCTTGGTGTAGCTGGATTTAATACCAGACTGACTGAAGGAAGTCACTCACTGCTTTCCTCCCATTTGCTTAACCACTGATGTAACACCAGTTTTCACTGGCAAGGTAGCAATGTATTTCTGGTTTAGTTGGTTCACCATGCTCTAACTGATGGAGTGGCCTCACATCACTTCTTTAGTGCTGGTCAGAGCAATCTGCCCTATCCACCTCCATTTTCTTTCTTCTTGTGGGTCAGCGTGGCCTCCTACTTTAAAAGACAATAGGAAGACAAAAGCCAAATCAGTAAGGTAGTGAAAAGGATGGGGAAAAAAGAGAGAATGCTACATTAACAAATGACTGTATCTCCATCACTTAAAGAAATACAAAACAATACCTGAAACTCATCCACCTTTCCTTACCCCTCTAATTACCCATTTTTAATGTCTAAGATGGGTTTTCAAGGAAGAGGCAAGCTGCAAGTAAAGGTGCTTTGTAAAACCTTGCTCACTTCTGGAAAGGGATTCTCTGTGCAGGATGACAATGTGGCTGCAGGAAAAAACAGACAGAAGTTCTTGATGCAGTTGTTATCGCAAGAGATGAAATGGCAACACAAACAGCTGGTAAGTAGAGAGAAACAGCCAAGTTTCAGTGTACTGGGATAGGAGCTGCATACATTAAAGGCATCCTAAAGAGAATAAACATAATGTTTTATAGTAAAAGATGGCACAGTAGATTATGTGGGCAAACGTGCGAGAAAAGGAAGTTTAGAGCAGTGTGCCAACTGAAAAGGCAGCACTGGAAGGGCTAGAAAGGGAGCTTGTGCTGCATGAAAGATTATTTTTCAGAGGGGCTCTAGAGAAAGATGATAGGATTATTTGGTCACAGATTGGATGCAAGTAACCAGCTAGAGGAATTGTCTCTACACTATGGACTAAGAAAAAAGAACATCTAAGCAGTTACAATAGGTGTGACACTGGAAGAGGTGAATTAGCAGTCAGGAAGCTCATTATTCAAATGAATATGGACAAACTTAAAGGTGATGCTCATATGGGAACACTCTGTTTGGCCAGGCATCATAAATATGCATAGAACACTGTCCCGTCACCTTCTCACCTTGAAATAAGCAGTGTAACTTAAAAAGTGTGTGGTCTCCACAATGCAATGTTGAAGTTAAATCTGCAGAGATAAGTAATCTGGTGAGATGTGCATTGCAGAATGTTAGTCAGAGCTACTCACAGCACTCAAATGGAAGCATGAGGCCCTTTATTTTGAGATGCAATGAGTGTCAGCAGATCCAGCGCTGTCACTTGACTGACCTTGCAGGAAAACAAAGGCAACAAAAAACCCTAGGGAGTGGGGAGGGAATTCCCAGTTACAGATTCCAACATACAGGTCAAAAGCTACTGAGAATTTTCTCTTTGAGCTACCAAACCTAAAAGACTAATGTCCTTGTGAGGAATTGCATTGGGAGTATATTGAAATACAAAAAATGAAAAGCAAACAAGAGAGGAATTACCTTTCCTAGAGAAGAGATGACTCCACTGAAAAAAAATCAAATAATTCTATGAGAATAGCCATGGGAAGAAGAATACATCTTGATCAGACTAATTAAAAAAAAAATAGACCACCATGAATCTGCCAGAAATGAATGATCACTGTTTCTTACCACAGCTGAAACTTTTGATTGCATGTTGCTGATATGTCATATTAAAGAAAAAAAAATTCAAATCATCTGAAAGCAGCTTAAAGACCATCCTCCTCAGAGACAGGTACGACTGACCCGTGCTTGAGCAAAGCCTCTTGTGAGGGAAGCCTGAGCCCGTGGCAGCTTTGAGAGGAGCTTTTCGCTGCCATCTAATGGCAAACTGGGAGAAGAGAAAAATTACACTGAGGTCTTCACCCCCTCGGAACATTTTAGTTATAATTACAGTTCCATATAATTAAATCAGGATTAATCACTCTTAACTTCATTTTTGCATTTTTTTTTTCATTAAAAAATTCACATACTGACCCAAGCTGGGAGTTCCAAAGCACTCACGTAACTGTGGTACAAATCTTGTACAAGGGCTTTCATGGCCCTTCTACTCTGTGGCATGGAGGGAGCTGGACAACAAGAAGACCTGGGAGATGTTGAAGTTCCTCTGCAGTCCAGGGCTGAGTGAATCCGGGGGGAAGGTGGGGGGGAAATCCCAAAAAAAACCTCAGTATGCATCTGCTTTCATGACTGAGACATAATAATCACATGATGTACCTCCCAACCAGTACAACTGGAACAGTTGCCCTCATAGCTGGACTAGGAAATTAAGCAAGTGTGACAGAGGTGATGTCTCTGTTTGGGGTTGCGAAATGATGAGATAAATCAGATTTGTGATGCCTGTTCATGACAACCAAGTCACATTTCCTCTGCATCTGATAAATTTCTACTTCTGCGAGATGCAACTACATCATCATGTTTTAAAATGTAAAAGATAGGGTGACTGCAGGCATATTCTTTACCTTGCTTTTCAATATGAAGGTGTAATAAGGATGTATAATGCCTGAATAACATAGAAAGGCACTAATACTTATATTTTTGTTTACTAAAAGTAAGTTAACTTCACTCTTAGCAATGTCAGATCATGACTTTAATACCTACATGAGACAAACCAAATTCCAAAAGATTTGAAGACAATGGGGTGTAAGGAAAGACAGAGGTGGGGAAGAATTTCTGCCCAGGGAATCCACACTGCTCTTGACATTCTTTTCTGTTCTGACTCACTATGTGCCGCTATGAATGCAAGAAAGTTACTCTTACCAACCTTTTTATTTTTTATTTTTCCCCTCAGTAAGTATGTATGTATATTTTAAGATATATAGGGGGAAAGTGCTAAAAGATTAGAGCCTATAGTCTCGACTTAAATTGGTCAGAATCTCACAGAACTTGGCACTGAACATTCAAAATACATAAAGACACAGAGGTGTTCAGAGATTTGTTCCCAGTGAAGTTTCTAAGGAGGGGAAATAGCTTTGCCCACGAATTGCTCCAGTACCAAATACCCCTGACATAAAAACCTTCCATTCAAACATTTTATGACAAAGTTTATACAGGTGTAAAATTAAGCAATCACTTAAAATGCCCGTGCTAATTGCACAGCTGCTGTGCAGCAGCAGCTCTGCAGCTATATCGCTTTTCAGATTTGCCAGTAAGTTTCCAAGGGACGATTGGTCTGTCAGGTGAGGTGACAGGCATTTTAAAGCAGACCTGTAAAGCTGAGGAGCTTTTCCATCTACCAAAACTACCCTGAACCTTGTGCAGCTTTTTACATCAGGACAAGATGCTACTAGACTGGCTGCATTCTGTGCCTGTTCTGTTTGGATACAGAGAATTCCCCAAATGCTGAGAAATTGGAGCATTAAGAAGCACCAAGAGAGGTGCAGCTTGTGCACAGCATAGAGAAATCTGGGAGAAGGCAAAAAAAGGGATGGACCTCTCCTTGTTTCTGAGCTCCAAGGAGAAGGAATTATGCATTACTACCAGTGATGGTGATGCAGAGCAAAAGAGGGAGATGTGATGTGAAGGAAAGTAAGAAAGATAAGGGGAAATGTAGTCCACAAAGGCATTTGGATTAGATTCTCATGATGGCCAAGCCCTTCAAATCTGTCTGTGGTTGGGAAACTTTATCATCTGTTGGAATGATTTCCCCAGCGAGAGATTTTCATAGTTTTCTGGTTTGGGCATGTAGGCACTGCATGAGGTGCTGAAAAAACAGAAAAAACTTCCCTAGAAAGATGGGAAAATTGTAATGGGAAACAGCTCCGGCACATCTCAGTGGGGTGGGAGACCATCAGTGGCTGGATCGATCTTCCAGCAGAGGACAGGGCAGAGGTTGGCCCAAGCACAGAGGGCTCCTCCGGGGACCTCCCGGTTTGCTATGGGGGGATCAGAGGATACCCACTGCAGCCTGCTGCCCTCCTGCCTCTCTCCCAGCTCCCTCCAGCCTCTGCTCCCAGACCGGCGGTCACAGTGCACAAAAGGGGAGAGGCAGCCCCAAATATCTAGAGGGAGGATGCCAAGAGGATGGAGCCAGGCTTTTCGTGGTGGTGCCAACCATTAGGACACCAGGCAGTAGACAGAAAATTATGCACAGGAACTTTCACCGGAACATGAAGAACTTCTTTACTGCTCGGGTAACCGAGCATTGGAACAGGCTGCCCAGANGGTCAGGGGCCGGCCCGGACGGGGGGTGCCGGGGGAGGCCGTGCCCGCCCGAGGGTTCCAGCGAGGCGGGGAGGGCGCGCTGCCTGTGCGGGGCGGGCTCAGGGCCCTCGGGGCCCGCTCGTACCCGCTGGCCAGCACGGAACGAACTAAGGTCGAGCGCTAAAAGAAGCAATAACATTTGTTTGCTCGTTCGAATAACTGCTGGAATTTGCCCCCGAACCGAGGAGAGGCATGTGTCTTCTGCGAGCACTGCACCATCCTGGCAATTCAAAAATTCAAACTATATGTCACATATTTTAGGTTCACATATTTTGATTAAAAAAAAAAAAAAAAAAAAAAAAAAAAAAGCAAAAGGGGGTGTGGTTTT
>VZTZ01028701.1:474580-491415 GCA_013400955.1 Drymodes brunneopygia | reverse complement strand
AAAAAAAAAAAAAGAAAAAGAAAAAAAGCCAAAGGAGGTGTGGTTATTTTTATTTGGCCAGTAATTGCCCTCATTGACCAGGGCATTTTTCTCAGCCACAAATACCGCCTCATTTCATATTTCGGCAGGGGTCACTTGGGTGCGGGGAAACCAAACTCCAATCTCATAAGGAAACACGTGTTTCCGCGGATATAAGATCACAGTAAAAGCCAGCGCAGCACCCAGCTAGTAGGGACTGTAAATCAGTCTCTGCGAGCGTTGAAAGACGTCTGGGGTGTTTGGGGGTGTTTCTACCTGCTTGTCCCAGGTTAGAGAGGAGCAGCAGCAGCAGCAGGGACCTTGCCCATGAGCCTGCTGTTGCGGGTGTCACTCCTGGTGTCACTCCTGTTGCGGCACACAGAGCCGCCCTGTTTGTCCCGAGCGCTACCGCCGTGCCATTTCCCGTTTGGATAAACAGGGGAGGACGTTGTGCAGCATTTTGGCATGCAGGAGTGTTGTGGTCCAAGCAGAAACTGAAGTTAAGCGGCTTTCGGCTTTTCTGGATTTGCTTGCTTGCAGTGTTCAGCAACTTGCTTGTATCGACAATGACTCATGATAAATAGAGATCTCCCTGTGCTTTTTATGGCACAGATAGCGTCGTTTCTGTGTACTTTGTGGATTGTATTTCAGATGCAGGGAGGAAAGTTCCACAAATGTGTTTGGACAGTTAATACTGAACACCAGAGAAGGAATTACGAACGGAGTAGTCTGCTGGGCTTTTCTGTGTTTGTTTCTCATCTGGTGTCTTAGCTCTGTGTAGTGGTGACCAGTGTATGAGAAAGGCAGATCATAAAGCCACCTAAAGCCTTGTGCCTTCAGGTGATGCATCACTATGGGGAACTGGAAAATCATCTTTTTGTAGTAACTGTTATGCCATATGTGGGGAAATCCTTCCAAGCCGTCAAAGCAGTTGCTCATTTTCACATAAGAATGTTTGTTTTATTTTAGGTTATGCTATGACTGGCTTCAGACTCCCCATCAGCACTTTCAGGAAACTAAATGTCTGGTTCGGACTGTTGGAGAAATTTCCCTCAAATAAACTGTATCCCACTTGGAGGAGAAGCATATTCTGCAGCTGTCAAGCAAGTGCAGTAAACTACAGAAGATGTTTCAGTTTTTCCCCAGTCAGACTCAGTGCACTAAGACTCTCTCCGGAGTATATCTCAGTGCTTTCTCTGCGGAACAAAAGCAGCAAAAGCTCTAAACGGAGCAGACAAGAAGAGGAGGAAGAAGAGGATGAAGATGAAAGTAATTTTGAGGATGAATTTGACAATGACCCTGATGTAGTAAAAGATTACAAGGATCTTGAAAAAGTAGTGCAGTCTCTTCGATACGATGTTATCTTAAAAGCTGGTCTAGACATGGCAAGAAAGTAAGTACAGAAGAAAAAACTTGCTAGTGAGAAAGATGTCATGCATCTAAAATTTGACTTTTGATAACCTTTTATTGCTGGAATAACTCAGTTTTTGTGGGGTTTTTTTTGGTGTAGCTTTTTGGACTCTCTAAGTATATATTTTGGATGTATGGATGTTCCTGTTTATTTCACCCTACCTCCCTTGAAACAGCCTGATTTTGCTTTTCCCTGTCTGCAGTATTTCTAAGATTGCTGAGGACGCATTTTGTATCACTTACTATTTATTTAAAATTAAGAAAATGCAAAATACTGTACTGAGTAATACAAAAAGGTCTAATTTGAGATTGAGGGAGTAAAATAATGCACTATTTAATGAATGGAGAAATAGGGGATGGTAAGCATAAGTTTCACAGGTCCACCAGGTAAATGTGCAGTCTATAAATGTATCACAGTGGTTGATCTAATGCAACCTGCAGAAGTCTGATATCTAACTGTTGTTAGAACAGAATATTAGTATAGCTTGATGACTTACAAATTATTAAACTGGCTGGTGCAGGAAAAGGGGCATTATTCATTGGATATTCAGGAGTCAGGTCTCTAGAAACAGCTTTTCTGGCACAGAGCAACTCTATGCTATTATTTCATTTAATATCTGTGAAAGATCTTTTATTTACTTCCAGTTCAAGTCTGTCCTGACCTTAAGTGAAGGTGTCCTTTATGCACAAATTAAAGTTGTGGAAATGTGCCTTGTCCATGAATGGTGGTGTTGTATTTCTGCAAAGAAACAATTGCATTTGGTTCGCTGCACACTGTAACTGCAATAAAACCTTATTTTTCTTCAGTAAAGTAGAAGATGCATTCTACAATAATGAACTCAGACTGAATGGAGAAAAACTGTGGAAGAAAAGTAGAACTGTAAGACCTTTTAAGTTTTTTTTTAAATATAGTACAAGAAAGTAGCTAAGGCATCATCTCCCTCTAGATCACTCTGCTAAGGTGCATGCATGGCATTGCTAACACCACTTCCACTTGTGGGGGGATGGTGTGACTATGATTCCCTGGGTGAAACGTCATTCCCTAAGGCAGACAGGATATTTGTGTTGTTGGAGAGTCAAATCTAAGGCTGAAAGTCAGGAGAAGGCAGCAAGGACAGAACATTCTAAGTTGCTGAAGGAAGTGATGATAAGCATGTGAGGTTGATGGAGTAGGAATGATTAAATCTGAGATACTGGTCGAGCAGGCACATGATTAAAGAAAAAGAGAAAGTTTGATGATAGAAAAGGATTGAAACTGGGGCGGCTCAGGGAAGGCTGTTGTACCTGTAATAGAGCACACAGGACCACAGTTAGGAGAGAGCCAGGAGGGTCACCAGACACGTACTTCTACCAACCCTTTCTTTATGTGAGGGTGATCCTCAGTGGTGGCTACTGTCATCAAAGGGCAATATGATGAGAAGTTTTGATTCCTAATCCCACAGAGTTAAGGCTGGTTTATGAGAGGTGTACTGCTTCTGTGACCTTTGAGGGGAGCACAGGCAGTTGCTGAGCACTCTGTTCTTTGAAACACTTTAAACTGTTAAAGGCATGAGGAAGAACTTTGCATTTGGCTATTTTGTGTCTGTATTAAAGGAAAAAGATTGGTGGGAAGCACAGTTCAGGAAAACAAGACATTACACCTTTTTTTGCAGAGTTAGGTGTTGGTTGTATAACATAGAGAGTGAAAAGGAAGGTCATGAGACACATAATTGCGTATTGCTGCGGTTTTCCTAGAAGTCCATAGCTGGAGGATCTATAATAGGTCTGGTATTGGCTGCCTTCCTCCTCTCCTGTGAGATAAGAATATTAAGTGGAAAGAAAGGAAGATTGCGGGGATTGGTTTTCCCTAGGGAGTGTTTATAATCACCCATCTTGTCTTTCTGTTTGCAGGTGAAACTTGGTGACACACTGGATCTCATAATAGGTGAAGATAAAGAAACAGGAACTGCTGTAGTTATGCGGGTAGTCCTAAAAAAATTATCTGACAAAACTGAAAGTGACAAATACAAAGTCATTTTGAGGCGTTGGAAAAACTTAAAAGTGCCCAAACAGGATGTACTTAAGTAACAAGGGGTTGCATGTGGCAGCATAAGATTTTTGCAGAAAAACATATTTTTTTGTTAAATAGGAATTTTGGTTGAACAAAATTGCAGTACCCTTTTTAAGGGCTTGTGTCAGAATGTTATCTCCCTCTGCTGCACACATCAATAATCATGCAATAAAGCCTATCACTTTTTGCTGTTAGCTTTGTTTTGTGGTACTGTAAGTTAAAAGATCCAACACTTATATTTCCAGGAAGTTACTTATGAATAATGAACCAATAAAGACTGATTTGATCATTATTTAATTGCTGTCTAATTTTGTTAATCAGAAAGGTTACATTAAAGCTGACATCCCGTCAAGCAGAACGGCTTTCTTTGTTTTATCTCTATATTCATGAAATAGTTAGGGCTAAAGCCCTCAATGATGTAAAATTGCTTCCTTTTTCATTATTTAATATTAATTAAAGGTTAACAGTATCAACTACATGCTTACATATGCTGCTGCTATACCAAGAGTACAGCAGGATACTGATTGCAGCGGCATATTTCTAAGCAGGAAACTTCATGGTGACAGAGAATCATAAAATCAGAATAGTTGATGTTGGGAAAGACAAGATCATTGAGTCCAACCATTAACCCGGCACTGCCAAGCCAGCATGAAGTCATGTCTCTAAGTGCCACATCTACATGTCACTTAAATACCTCCAGGGATGGTGACTCCACCACATCCCTGGGCAGCTTATTCCAATGCTTGACAACCTTTTCAGTGCAGAAATCTTTCCTAATGTCCAATCTAAAACTTGCCTGGTGCAACTTGAGGCTATTTCCTCTTGTCAAGTCACTTGTCTGGGAGAAGAGACCATCCCCATTCCCTATCACACTGGGCCCATCCAGACAGATTTTTACTCAGTGAACAGTGCACCTGTCCAAGCCATAAGCAGCCAGTTTCTCAAGGAGAGTGCTGTGGAAAATGATGTATGTCAAAAGCTTTACTAAAGTCCAAGCAGACAACACCCACAGCCTTTTCCTTATCCATTAAGGAGGTTGCTTTATCACAGACAGAGCTCAGGTTGGTCAAGCAGGGCCTTCCTTCCACAAACCAGTGTTGGCCCTGGTTGTGCTGTGCATGCCACACGATGCACTCAAGATTATCTGCTGCATAACCTTCCCCAGCACTGAGGTCAGGCTGACAGGTCTGTCATTTCCCAGACCCTCTTTCCAACCCTTCTTGTAAATGGGCATCACACTGGCTGACCTCCAGTGACCTGGGGCCTTGGTGGTGAGGCAGGACTGGGGGTAAATGATAGAATGTGGCTCAGCGAGCTCTTCCACCAGCTCCCTGAGTACAGTTGGGTGGATCGCGTTCAGCACCATAGACTTGTGTGTGTCTAAATGCTACGGCAGGTCACTGACCATTTCCCCTTGGATTATGGGGGCTACATTCTTCTCCCTGTTGTCCAGCTCAGGGGTCTGGGTGCCTGCAGAGCAACTGTTCTTACTATTAAAGACTGAAGCAAAGAAGACATTAAGTATCTCAGCCTTCTTTGTCAGTACCTTTCCCCCCACACCCATCCAATAAGTGATGCAGATTCTTCTTAGGCAACCTTTTGTTGCTAATGTATTTATAGAAACATTTTTTTAATATATTTTATGGCAGTAACCAGATTAAGTTCTAGTTTTTCCACCTCTCTCTCTGCATAACCTCAGAACATCCCTGTAGTCCTCCTGAGTTGCCTACCACTTCTTCCAGAGGTCACGGACTCTCCTTTTTCCCAAGTTCCAGCCAAAGCTCTCTGCTCAGCTAGGCCGGTTTTCTCACCAGGTGTGTCAGGAAATTATGAGTGAATCATGGCAGTGATAACTCTGCTCTCATGGAGAAGACAGATCAGTGAGGAGCTCTGTGTAGTACTGCTGATTTTTACTGTTTAACTAACCACACAGAGGAAGATGAAATCTCAGATTGTCATGCATTAATTTCATTGTGGCATTCAGGTGGATATTTAATACTTAGGCATTGTAAGGATGAGAAGCTCACATCTGTATTACTACAGGAAAATACTGCCACTTAGGACAGGCATCTCAGGAATAACCACTTGCACTGGTGACATTAAATATGGGCTTCCTCCAACAAAACTTGTTGGAGGAACTGTGAAGCATGCAGGTTTTTTTATTGTTTATATATGTTTAGACAGCCAAAGACACGTGTGTCTGCAGGAAAGCTGGCCAGTAGGAGCAGGTAGCTACTGTCCATCCAGTCTGGGTCTGCTCCCAATCTAGTCAGGAGAGGCCAGGACAAAGACAGCCCTGAAGAGGCAGCAGGAACATATTCCAGGACACTTTCTTTCATGCCAACAGCTACTCAATAGCTGTGTTTAAGCAGGGTGTACCTCTCCATAAGCGATGGCTGCTGAGTGAAGGATTTAAAGTAATTCCTTGCTTTCTTCAGGCATAGCAAAAATGTGTGCTGTCTTGGTTTTGTTTTGTTGGTTTGGTTTTTGGGGTTGTTTGCTTTTTTGTTTTGTTTTTAATTTGGTTAGGGTTTGGTGTTTCATTTTGTTTTGTTTGGTTTGAGGGGTTTTTTTCTGATTGTTCTGATGTTCAAAGAAGCAGATACATGTCTAGCTATTGATTTATAGGCACAGAGATGTCTTTAAAAAATGGTTCTTAAGAGGACATGATCCTGGAAAGCTTTCCTATGGGATTTTGGTGATCCTTACTCTGCAGAAGTGAAGGGACTCTGCAGCGCAAGCACCCAGAGGACGACAGCAGGCTGTACTTTCATTGTGGACATTGCTGTCACCACTCTGTTCCACAGCTCAGCTGCTCTGAAAATGAATTAGATGCATCCTCTGTTCCCCAATTCCACTTATTCTTGCTATTCTAAGTGGCTCCCATAATCTCCAGGGATGCTGAGAGAAACGAGTAGAGAGGTGTGTTGTAATATGCCAGTGAGCTCCAGTTGCTGGTCAGCAACCTGTCAAATGCTTGTCAGCACATACATACTGCCTGTCACCTCCAGCAGTAGGAGCCTACACCAGAGCATGCAGGGCCAGAGAAAGACCCCATGCAAAAAATGCCAGGAATGCTCCGGGGCTTGGGAATAGTTAAGGTATGGATGTGAAGAAATCAACTTTCTGAAAGGGTTTCTTCTGTGCAGGAAAAAAACAGTAACAACAACAAAAAAATCAACACTTTCCTGGCATCCAAGATGGGCAGGGAAGTTGCATTCCTAAAAGCCATTATCATAAGAAAGAGCACTTAGCAGGGTAATTTCTTGAATTTGATAAAATATAAATACAGTATTACACCAAAAAGTTAGTATTTTGACTTCTGGAAAAGCCTTTTAGAAACTAAAGTAGACAGGAGCACAAGCAATCAAGACCTAGCCTGTTCCTAATGATGGCAGAGACTTTTCACCAGAGCCTGTAGTGACAGGACAAGGGGCACTGGTTTTAAACTGAAAGAGGATAGATTTATGTTGGATATAGAGAAGAATTTTTTTTTTTAATGTTGAAGGTGATGAGACATTGAAACAAGTTGTCCAAAGAAACTGGGGATCCCCGATCCCTGGAAGTCTTCAAGGCTGGGCTGGATGGGGTTTTTAGCAACCTGGTCTGGTCCAAGGTGTCCCTGCCCATGGCAGGGAGTTGGAACTAGATAACCTTTAAAAGTCCTGTCCAGCTCAAATCATTCTGTGATTCTATGACTGCCACCAAAACCAGGTCCTCACTGACAGCAGAAGGTAGAAACAGGCTTTCATAAGTTTTAAGTGTTGATCCACCAATGGTATGAGCTAAGGAATAGAAAGGCAGACTTCCTAGGAAGTCTTGTGATGCATGAGACAGCCCTCTGTGGTTTCAGGACTGAAATGGCTGGAGAGGGAACTGTACCCATGTGCTTCAAAATAGAAAGCTTCAGTCACAAGGCAGGGTGATCTCAGAGGAAAACTATGACAGCAGGAAGGTGAGTAGCTGTTCTGCTTGGCTGCATTGATCTGTCCTGGATAAGCTTCTCTATCGATCAGACCTTTTTATTGGGGTCAGACACTGCTAAGCAGGTTGCACTTGTTTCTGCAGCCTTTAAACATCATGTGAGCTAAACCTCAGGGTAAGCAGGGGCTTACCATGTGTTCTGGGAGGTGTGGGAACAGGCATGTCACATCCACTGTTTTTGCTGGACTTACAGGGGGCATGTAAAGCACACATAAACTCATCTGGAAATCAACCAGTCTGTGTGGTGGAGGAACTACATGAAAGGGCTTCTTCATGGAGATATTGCTGAGAGGTGAAAAGGGGAGGCTTGGACAGCTTGAGAAGTGACTGACAAGGTCACAGGAGACTGCCCAGATGACTGTGCTGTCCAAGCAACTTCTGCATTAATCACAGGCAAAACCAATCTCATGCTGGCTGTCAAGGCATGGACCTGGAATGCCCAGCCTGCCTGCCCTTGCACAGAGGGATGATCTGATCCAGATGACTGCCTGGTCCCGTAAGAGGCAGGCACTATCAGATTGTGGGTAGAGGACCCCGTTGTCCCTGGCACAGCCTGCAGCATTACCTGGCAGCTCTACTTGTCTCACCTGCTGCAGGAGCAGTGCTAAACACCTGCAGCATCTGCTGCACGTGGGCCAGCCTGCACTATGGAGCAGGGCATGGGAGAGAGAGCCCTGTGAAGGAATAGGGGGAATTGCTCCCACAGGAGTTGGTCTTGGGTCTGGGAGAAGAGAGCCTGGTCAACTAAAGCAGGCATGTACTGACACTCCTGAATAGGTTCCAAGTTCTGCTGCCTACAGACTGAGAGACAGGCATGGCCTGTACCCTGACCCCTCTGACCACGCATAAAAAGCAATTCTTCTTTTCTTACAACAGAAAAGCACCGAAGTGTTTCTGGTGGGGAGTTGGGTTTGGGGTTTTGTTGGTTGGTTTTTTTGTTGTTTTGTTTCTCGGGGTTGTTGTTTTTTCCTGTAATGGCATGTCAGAACGGGACAGTCTGCCTTCAGCACCTACCAAATTACAGTGCTTGGCATGGAAAGGAAAGGAATGCAAAGGGATGCACGTGAACCACACAAATCTGAGCACTACTGAAGCTAAAATTAATCCATTTCCAGTGCTCCTGCATACAGAGAAGCACTACAGGGAGGCAGACCCTCTTTTGTTCTAACTCTTGGAACAAGGAGAGAGAGGGAGCAAGAGACAAGGGACAACATTATAAGACATAATACCAAACTCTTGGTTTTATATAAGGGGTCAGATTTCAAATGTAGGATGTAATCCTATCAAGTGACTCATTCCCACTGCTGACAGGTACCTTGGGATTTTCTTCTCACAGGAAACATTTGTAGACCTCACTGACACACCACCACGTGAGCTAACCAAAGTAGGACATTCCTGAAAGTGTAACGATTAAAGGAGTATTTTGTCTTCCAGAGAAGTGAGCACTAACACACAAGACTACAAAATGCCTCTGGAAACAAGGACAAACAGTTGCTTTGTTATAATGAAATTTGTGAAGGAAATTGGGAGTGATTACTTGACAATTGTGTGCGTGTTCTGTGCATATAGATACTAATTAGCTGACCTTCCTCCAATGTTCAGTAATAATTTGTTTCCATCTATTAACATCAATTTTAGTGTGATTGGACATGTAGTGATTTCACCCATTTTATGACTGGGAAGTCAGATTCACTAAATTTTAAAACAGAAATTAAGGAAAACATAGCTAAAACCAAACCAGCTTTGCTCTATTCAATTTTGTCTTGGGGTGTGGGTAAGAAAGGGGACAAGTGGGAAAAGAACAACTTTATTTCTCTTCTGTCACAGTTCTTCCTTCTGAATTGTTAATCAAAGAAAAATGCTCAGTGGGGACTACAGTCCCATGATGGAACAGACCAGGAAATGGAGAAAGCAAGTGGTCATGTCACAGGCTTTCATGGCTGTTAGCTAGAAATGACAGCATCCAGAAAATGACAAAAATGAAAAGGAATATGGTGGGGAAAAAAATAAAAATATGGCAGATAAAAATAGTGGCTAATCTCCTGCCAGTCAGAAGAGGTACAAGGAAAATGTGAATGTGATGGAGGTTTGGTTTTGTTAGGAGTCATCTGCTTCCAGCACTGAAACTGGCAAAGCCAGGGCAGGTCCTTCAGCCAGCACTCTGCCGCAGGAGAGATGACCTCTCAGAACAGGATTTATTTGGGCTCTGACAAAGACAGGTATTTTGTATTCTGTGAGACACTTCTATAAGAAATTAAGACTAACACTACCAGTGAGAAGTTTAGATCAATGAATTTTAGGGCAAAGTGAGGATTTGAAAGCACTATTACCACTAGCAATTTATTTGTCTTAATATTTACTAGGACAAAAAGTAGGTAGGAAAGGATGAAGACAAATGCGTATTTCTTCCTTGTTCTGCCTTTCTTAGCAAAGTCAATTTTAAGAGAGAATTAAGAGGAAACTAAACCATAACTTCATCTATTCATTTTTATCAACTTCAGGCACATTAAAAAAGGTACTTTCAGAATGTTTCTGAGGAAAATCTGTAACTCCATTGGTGCCGAGTTGCAGTAATAAAAGAAAAAAAAACATAAACTCAAACCAAGGCAGTAAAGAAATGTGTGCAACGACAGTGATGGAGTTTGTTGCATTTACTCTGAAAAACCTGCCTCGCTTGTTCTTCCATAAATTTTAAATGCAAACAGCTAAAATATACTTTTGTAAGTAAGAACACTTGTCAATTTATGCCCTGTCCTCAAGGCAAGCTTAAGACATTGAATTTTCCAGCTCTTCCACCTTGCTTTAATCAGCAAAAGGAAATCTGAATGAAAATAAATTAAAAATAAAACCTGCGCGTAATTTTCTGGGCTTCCTGGGGATGCAGAATTCATGTTAGCCCCTTACAGCATGAATTTAGACCTGGTGTGCCTTTGTAGAGCATCGAGCACACAATTCTGTTTCTCATTGCTATAACATAAACATCAAACAATAATTGGAGACAAATGACAGATTTTAAAAAATGCACCTAGAAATAAATTTTATGCATTTTGAAGATAATTTAAAAAGTCACAAACATTTCTTAGAACATGAAACACTGTTGGCTGTACTGCATCAGCATAACAAAGTGATTTCAAGTAGAGATTTTTCTTATTTGCCACCACATTTGTTGTTGATTCTGTCAACCTGAATACTTAACAGGCAATAAACTGATGTATACTTCACCCCCATTTTGATGTGCTGTTTTACAGTTTTTACAGAACTTCTAAGGAAACGTTTAAGTTGTAGAAAATGCGTAAGATGCAAAACTAAAGAATAATGATACATACTACATTGTTTCTTTTTGAAAGCTTAGAAATGGGCTATTCAATACTTATTGAAAGCTGATACATTTACATTGTAAGAAGTAGAGACACTTGATAGCCACCTTAACTGGGTAGGTAGAAAGTAATGCTTATCCACAGGAAGTCAGTGTGCATGGCTATGTATGTGCACAACACTTCAGTATCTATCAGTTTCACTTTCAAAAATTTAAGTTTATACTTTCAAACAGAAGAAGTCTGAAAGACAGAAATATCTTTTTAAATGACTGCAGCAAACTGGGGTGTTTTCCTTTATGTATTTGTCCGACAAGCTAAGGTTATCTCAGACCTTAGTAACAGACTTTATAGGAAAAAATCCTGCTTGTACCCAAACAATCACCAGACAACATTCCTCTTGTATGAAAATAATATACCTTTAATTTATTTACAAGACTGACCAACTGGATGAAGTGGCTGTACTTCAGATGCACTGCAAGAACTTTTGTTAGCGAACCATGCCACTATTTATATGTCTGTATTTTCTTGATATCAGTTATAAATCATACAATCAAATGAATCACGAAAGGGTTGTGAAGAGTGGGACAAAAGGAATGTACACAGCAATAAGAGAAAACACCACAAGAAAAATATTTTTATACCCACTTTCAAAAATTATCATTTTTATGGTCAAAATTGTCAAACCATTTTTTTTCACTACTTTTTAGATAATATGAATTGGCTGATTTTTTTGGCTACATATTAACATCCACAGTAAAAGCCAGTGTCTCAAACTTGCATGCTAGCTAGTAACATCTATCCCTTGTAAAAAAGTTTAATATATATTGAATTCTTCTGGGAGCTTTGACATCACTAAGTGGTGAAACGTATGACATTAAGATAAGAAAATAAAATCGTATTTCTTACCTTTTGGCCAGCCATTTGCAACCACAAATTAAACAGCTGTTAAGATCTTCTGTTATTTTATATATCCCATAAAAGTGCATGTAAAAAAAATTTCACAGCGTTTCTAGGTAGCATACTATGACAAGAATCTTGGTTTCTGATACATTCAATTTGATAAATTTATGCACTAAAATGAACAGATGCAGACATTGTGGTATCAGTTCTTTATCTTTGGTAAAATGATTTCAATTTATTATAGCAATATTTGCTCTGATATCCATTTTGAGTATGGTCTGCTATTACTTAAACCAACAGGAAACATTTAAATGGATATAAACAGTATCAGTGTGTTATTTAGTACATTCATGACTTTCTTCATACATTCTTTGAGAATGTTTCTAGCTATGGGCAAAATGAGCAAATGCTACTAACTATGATTTACTCCCAGTTTAACACAATACGTTCACTAGTTCTTGCCATCAGGAAAAACCATTTTGTTTTCCTTTTAAAGGGATCAATATGAGTCTAAGAACAATAAATTCTAAAAATCTGAAGTAAAAATATCAAATATTTTGTACTTTCTTACAAATGCTAAAATAGAAAATTACACTGAACTGACTTAAAATTTGCTATGACCCATCTAAGTAAACAACAGAAAAGGACTACAGAGAACATCAACAATTCCTCCAAGGTGTTCCAGTGATGCTCTGTTGGCAACCACTGTCTTTACTATCTTAAGATTTCATGTCTGACTCTCTCTCACCATTTCTATCAGTACTAATTTTTTTTTAAAAAGAAAGAGAAAACTAGTTTTAAAGCAGCACTCTCCAGTGACAAGTCATACAGCAAATTTATATTGGGTTCTGGGTGGTCTTTGTTACACTTGAACATATTGCAAACTTGATGCAAACTTGACCATACAAACCTAAGTTATACATACACAGTTATCTCTCCAAATAGCTACTAATTACACTAAAACAATTTGGCAAAGTGAGGGAGTTCCATATCCCTACACTCAAAATATCCAGATGCTGCTGCATTCATGGAAAGAATGAGTTACATTACCACAGCTCATATGCTGGGACCCTGAAACACTGGACTTCATCACAAAACCAATCTCTGCATATACGTTTTATATGTGCAATTCAATATGAACATTGGAAACCTTTGGAATCATGATTTTGATAGAAAGTAAGGTCTAACATTTTTTTATGTTCTTGTTTCAGGTAATTTTGTTGTTGCTCTTGTTTTTGCTATGTTAGAAACAGGTTGGCAAGCAGGTGATGGGAAGACATTCCATGGTATAGGCTTGGGTCTGTTCTTCTGGCTTTACGTAAGAGAGCAATCCTCAGTCACTCCAGCAGTTACCCTGGACAAAACAATAACAGAACTCACAGGGGCAGCATCAAGTGTGAGGTGTCAATACAAAAAAAAAATATATTCACACGGTGTCTATGCTCATGTCTCAATTCTTCAACAGTTAATTCTTGATTTTAGAAATAAAACCAACGTAACAGTCAAAAATGCAAATGACACCATTCTGACCCACTCTCTGACACAGTATTATTACTTTCAGTATCTCAATATCATGAAGAGCAAAACAAGTGTGAAGCTGCAGCTACTGTAGAAGCAAAGTCTAATATTCCAATGATTTCCAATGAAAATGGTACTTTCAAATTTAAATTAAGCTTAGTCTACACATTTCAAAATCCGAATTAATTAAACATACTATTTATAATGGTACAATGAAAAACTGCCCTTTAAGAGCACAACCCTTAAAAAAAATTCTTTATTATTAGAAAGTGATAGAAAATGAAGATGCAGAAATGGGGAGTGGTGTAATAGTTTCAATACATGTATTTGCACCAGTGAGTATCATGCTCTTAGCGAGTCATTGACAGCTGTCACTGATGGCCTTTAGCCATGTACAAATGTAGTCAGCCACTTCCCCACTGCTGCGGTGCCAACAGAAATGCAACACACACACTGAAACGCAACAAATTTAGTGCCTGACTGTCCCAGGTGCTGAGAACCCTCAGCTCCTGACAGGCCCTTCAGTCTAAACCAAAGCGTACTCTTGACAATAATTTAGTGGTCAAAGTCTTAGCAGTTTAAAGAGCCTGTCACTTTTTTTGCTTTCTTAGCTTTTTTCAGTATATCACACTTTTTTCTGTTAGGACGCCGGCATCTTTCATCGATGCTCGGTATACATTCATAATGCCACACTTCCTCCATTTTCTCCACAGGATAAACTGCCTCCACGTAGTGACGGATCAGTCTCAGTCTGATGGGATCAAGCTGTTTTTTATTACAAGCACCTGAATGGTTGTACTGCAGTCTCAGATTCTCCGGAGTAAACAGTTCAGGAAAAAGTCTTACGAGAAGCCTGGCAGCAAAGTTGCCAACCGAGAGGCTCTGCTGCACTATCTCTCTTATCTCCTTATCAGACAGCAAATACAGAGAAGGCACAGGGAAGTCTGGATTAGGAACAACAAGTTCATCAAGTGGTATCTTGCAAAAATCCTTGCTACTTCTTTCCGGTGGCAGTGGCGGCCCTTCAAATTCTTCCCGAAATCTCTCAGGGTTTATTGCATAGGTGAGAAATTCCCTCCTGTCGGGCCCTGGCACATGGATTTTCCGTTGCTGTTGGTACGAGCGCCTTTGCTCTGTGTCTCTTCGTCGACACCTCTCGTCAAGCTTCCCAACAAACTCCAATGTCCACACTCTGTCATTCTTTGCTCTGGGGTACAGTATCTGCACATAATGTCGAATTAATTTAATTCTAGTGGGGTCGAGCTGTTTCTTGCCTAAAGATCCGCTACAGTTGTATTGCTTCCGTAAGTTTTCGTGAGTAAATAGTTCAGGAAATAAGAGAACAAGCAATCGAGAGGCAAAGTTGCCTATGGAAAGACTCCTTTCATATATGCTTTTAATCTGTTCTTTGTTCAATAGGTAATCTGGGACAGGGACATCAAAATCAGGAGGGGGAAAGTCAAGTTTGTCAAAATCTATGGGTACAAGCCATATTTTTTTTGACCGTCTGCCAGGCTTTTCATATTCAAAACTGTCTTCCACTTTTATAATTGATACATCATCTGGTAAACTAGAAGAATCGTAACAGTCATCTCTCATCTGGTCACATTCACTTCCATCCATATACGTACTTTCAAGTTCATCATTTATTCGCTGAACACACTGCTGCAACCAGGCTTCTTCTTCTTGAACATCTGGAAAGTAAATTTCAGTGTACCTACGGATTATTTGAAGCCGATGAGGATCCAGCAGTTGTTTTCCAGAGTCTCCAAAGCAGCTGTACCTTTCAGCTAATTTTCTGTGGTCAAAGAGTTCTGGAAACAGTCTGTGTAACAAAAAAACAGAAAACTCTCCTGGTGAAGAAGCTTCATCTAAAAATTCATTGAGATCCTGAGCATCCAGCATGTAATCTGAGGCAATGACATTACTCCTATCCAAGGACAAAGCTTCTTCCTGCTCTTTATCCTCCATAAAATGAGAGGATTCGACCTGCTCAGTCTCATAAAAACTGGATGATTGCACATTCTGCTGACTGCTTTCCATTTCCCTTTGAGCCCAAAATCTATTGAAAAAATCATTGACTTGAGGCAAACACTCCAACTGCCACACAGCTGTATTCTTCACAGAAGGGTAACAAACTTCCACATAGTTACGAATAAGCTGCAGATGAAGAGATTCAAGTTTCCTTTTGTTGAGGAAGCCACATGCACTGCAGCTTCTACCGAACTCATCGTCACTGAAGAGCTCTGGGAAGAGCTGCACGAGCAAGCGGCAAGCCAGGTCTCCGCCTGACGTGCTTTGATCCATGATTTGTTTGAGTTCCGTAGAAGTCAGCTGGTATTCTGGGGGAGGCTTGAAGTCTGCGACCGCCTCTGCTGGACTGACTTGCTTTTTAATTCTGCTAACCTCCAGAGACAACAGGTCAACTTTACTGTGAAGCTGAGTCATATTGGTATTGAGGGTGTTCAGCGTGTAAAACATTTTCTGTATCAAAGAATATATATTTGATTCTGAATCTGCTGTGGCTGCTGCTACTGCAATGGCTGTGGCCGAGTCTCTTTTGCGCTGATCGTTCAAAGTCCGAATTTGCGAGGGACTGCTAGGGTTGATTTTTTCAAACAATTCATAAGAAGCAAACTGCTCTGCTCCTGGTGGGTTCTTCTTCTCTGTGATTTTGTGTGAGATGCCATAGAGAGGTTTTTTATAAGACGGAGTGATTATGTCATTGAAGGATTCTTCTTCACAGAGCCACGTTACATTAGAATTCTTGTTCTTATTTGGCTGCTCTGCATTTACCTGAGTGGGTGAGCCAGCATCTCTGTTCCTCATGTTTGAAAGGGAGCCCTTCAAATGAATAAATATTGTATTAGCACGACTGCCTTGAAGGTATTAGCTATAAATATGTGCTCCTTAAGCAGGCATTGTTACATAAATATGCAAAGTCAAATTTTCTCCAGGGGACTTGTTGTGTTAAATAATAAAAATTAATAAATTCACTAGGAAAAATAAAAATACAGTAAAGTTTTATTTAGGTTTCCTTTTCAGTTTCTTTTTTTTTTGCTCATGGCTTTCTCCATGGAATAGAAATGCAATAATGTTTCTTAGTACTCTCTACCCACAGAGCTCTAGTTACCCCCTCAAATTAAGTATCATTAGGCTTCACCTTGCACATGAGGATCTTGGGCTGTAGAGAATTTGGGTGGCAACAAGTCAGCAACAGAGCCAAGAATAGCATCTAGATTTTCTGACTCCTAGTCCTGTGACCTTGCCATTGCCTCCAACAACTGCATTTAACATTCCAGCACTCTCTTTAGGTTAGCTTTTGAAAATGTCACAAAGGCTATAAAGTACAAAAATTATGTTTACTGGTTTTTTTTCTGATGTGAGAGGTTTATATACAGGTTTTAAAGAAATCTTTATAATGATGCAGAACTACTAAATAAATCCTAGAAATTACTTGATTTTTAAAAGGTATTCTATTTAAATAATAAAAAACTGAAAAGTACCTTGGTACTATCTTTTTAAAAAGGAAGCCTAACAGAAGATTTCTTTATTTCTGAAAGGCAAGGAAGTTTAGACTCATGGATTTCTAACTTTCTAAATTATTTAAACAATAGAAATTTATATAATTTATAAAT
>VZTZ01028701.1:462823-474222 GCA_013400955.1 Drymodes brunneopygia | reverse complement strand
GGTGGTTCCAAAGCTCTGCCACACAGACATCACCTAAAAGCAGGCCATGAAAATCTCCACTGACAATAAGCACAATATTGCTCCCCAGTCAGGCACCCAAACTGAATTACAAAGCTTTTTACTATTTTAGATCAAAAGAACAAAATAAAACATTTCTTACACAAACAGTGAGAGCTACCACTTAAATCGCTCTTTCAATAACACTCCTGTTAACTGAGAATATACCAAATATTCCTTCAGAAACAGCACATGACTCTTTCAATTTCTTCTCTACTACTAAAATATCTTGCTACTAAATAGCTTGCCATGGGCCACCAGGTATCTGTCAGTTCTCATTTGACCTCCTGCTGTTTATTTTCCCTAATTAATTATATAATAAAACTTGGCAATATGAGGGTAACTTCTATTTATGCGCACCTCATGCAAAAAGTCAGGCCAAATCAATATCAGAATGTGTATTAAAGAACTTGAATTCATTATTTTGACAGTAAGATCATCAAAGTTTGCAGTCTCAGTTTTGGACACAATGCTCTGGAGCTCATGCTAAGAACTACAGCACATCTTTGCTATGATGGCAGCTGAACTCCTGCCTTCACTAATGCAGCTCCCAGTGGTCTGGCTGTGGGATGGATTTGCATTTCAGAATATTTGCATTTCAGAAACACATAGCCAGTGTTCTACTAGCAGGCGACAAAACATTTGGGCCTTAAAAATATTTAAGGATATTTTAGTTCAGATGCATTCTCATTTTCTTCTCTTTTGCTTTTAATTATCGTGTTTATAATTTCCATCTGAGAACAGCACTATCCACACCGTAAATACATGGCTTTTGTAAATTCTCCAATTAAACTAATGAGTTCTCTGTAACACTGATCTTTCAACATCCATGAATTTCAGATAATACTGCACCCATTTAAGATGATCAGTTCTAATGTACTATCAAAAAAGAAGCAAAGACATTGTTCTGTGATACTCAGTGTACATAAGACAGTGCTGCTTTTTATACTACAGCTGCACAGCAAGGTTTTACGTTGTAAGCATTTTATGAACATTTGCAAAGTGCAGTATTTTGGAAAACATCAACCAATACAAGAAATTGTGAAATGGTCTCTCACATTCTGTCTTGGAATCCTGAGCCAAGTTTTAAAAGTTGCTTAGTTATTGTTCTGTTCAATGCTCGAGTCCATTTATGACCTTTGTCATGCTTAATAAACAAAGTCTAAATATCTGTAAGAATACAGCGCATGGTATTCAAGCATAGAAGTAAAGAGTAAATGATTATATGAGCAAGAAACATAGATTCCTTCAGAGACATGAGCATATGGAAAAGTCTTGCACATAAATTTTTTTAACTTAACAATCCTCTACATTTTGTTTTTTTAAAGAAAATCACGGAAAACTAATTTCTGCTTGCAAAGTGGCATGCAGAATTAAAAAAAAAAAAGAAGTCTTCAGATAAAAAGTAATTTAGTAATATAATAACCAGCCCAAAAGAGGTACAGCTCTGTTTATATCATAGATGGATGCCTATGTGACGTGCAGTAAAAATACTACAAGCACAACATTCTTTAAAATAATTACGATTTTTCAACTGCTTAAGTAGAAATAGTTAATAAATATTAAAAAATATTGGTACCAGAAAAGTAATTAACTTAAAAAATGCTGTTAAGATTGAGGACTATTTCTGGTTGGTTATTTAACTAAACATGCTGATTCATTGGGGTCAGCCACGAATGAATTTTCATCATTACTACTGGGTCAATTTCTGATATCATAAATCCAAAGTTATAATTAATTTCAAATTAAATTTTAAAATTTATTAATCGCAAACAAGAAAATGCAAAGCAAGCACAGTTCAGAGATCATTATAAAACTCTTTTAAGAATCTGAATGTAAGGAAAACAATTGTAAAAAGAAAAAGGAAAAGAAAGAAACCGTGTAATAAGATTAAAACCTACCTACCACAGGCATTCAGGGGAAAAAAACAGCCCTAAGAAGTCAGAGAGATGATAGTCAAGAAAAAGAATCACGGAGAACTATGGCTATAAAGGAGACATGAAATGTGCAAATACAACATGGAATAACTGGCTAGGTAGCAGAACAGCAGAAAAGGATACGCGCATTAGGATAGGTCACGAACTAAATATAACCCAGGGCCTAAAGTTATTCAAAAGAGCACGAATTTGAATCTAGGTTATTTTAATAATGTGCTGAGTATGAAAAACAGGAGGTCATTATACTGCTCTAGGGGGTGGCAGGAGAGATGTGACTATCCAACACTGGACACTACTCTTTCTGGACTCTCAAAGGAAACAACAAAAATATAACATGAGTCCTGAAGAAGAGCTGAAAAAAGGAGAATTTCAGTCTCGGAAAGGAATGACTGAGGGTGGACAACATCACATCAATTTTCTCACATGCAGAAGATTTTTCTACGAACAGATGATCACTGCTATCCCTACTGAAAAGAGCAAGGACAAAAAGAAACTTGCTCAATTTCAGTAGAGATTAATTAAAATCCACCACTGCTAGAGAGGTGAAACACTAGATCAGGACAATTGAGAAGACTGGGCATCTCCTTCACTGGCTAGAGAAACATCTGGATTGTCCCAACTGGGATGCCACACCAGATGCTGTAATATATTCTGCTCTTGATATGGCTGAAACCTTCTGCATCCCTGCATTTTTATCATCCAAATAAGACACTAATTTATACTGGTCTCACTGACATTAAATCTTTGACACAGAATAAAGAATTACAGCCCTGATTCTACCACTCAGGATCCAGCTGAAGGACTGTGTGACATGAGAGGGACTGTAATCAGAGACACGCCCAGTTCCTCCAAATCACTGCCCCTTCCTATGTTACCTGATGAACAACAAAAATATAATTCACATAAATGAATTAACCTATAACTTTATTTCATAAATATGATCATTCCCATGTTATTCAGAGAATACCCAGCTGTGTGCAGACTGGCTTAAGAGTAGCCACATTTGCAACAAACTCATTACCAATGCAAATTTAATTAAAAGACTTGCATTCTCTACTTATAGCAGCAGTGAATTTATCCTAGGAAACATGAACCAAAAAATCAGTCATGTATAGAGAAGTCACCTCTTGCGTAAAGCGTCTCTTCTTCACACTGGGTAAGGCATCCTGCTGGCCTCCTGACCCATCACAGCTAAGGGAGGTCTGTTTCCGTTTGCTGGAATCCTGTAGGCAAGTCACTGAGCCATCCAGTGAGTGTTTCTCAGCAGATCTGGAACTTACTGAGCAGTCTAGAGCTTCATCTTCATTTTCTGTTTCTACTTTCACATTTTTTTTAGGAATTTTTACTGAAAAAAGAGAAGGTTTAGAAAGATAAAGCACCCTCTCCAGAAAACCATGACATCCTTACTATAATGTTCTGTGGTTTGTTTCTTTTTATGAAAACGTGTTTTGAAGAACTTCATTATTTTTTATGACTTCTATGGTAACTGTATGTTGAGGCCACCTCAAAGTCAAATCATTCAGTCTTCCAGTAAATGACAGTTTCTTCTCCAAAGAAGAATGTAAAGCATAAACAGATAATGTTACAGGACGAAGATTTTTTTGGAGGGGAGGAAGGATGTAAAGCAGAAATAATAATGACTAACAAAGATAATGCCCTATTTTAGATAACTTTTTAAAAAACATTAATGCAATTTGTCTTGATCCAACTGCATTCTTTATTAGATGACAAAAGCTTTAAATCAACAAGTATTTTTGCCTGATATACAATTTATACAAAGTGTAATATTTTACCTTCATCATCATCAGTGATTTCAGCTGAATTCATCTTCTATCTCACTAAAGAACAAAACAAAAATACAAAAATAAATATCAGCATCTTCTGGAATCAGAATTCCTTTTGTAATTACTTTTCATCTAGAAGCATTGAGTTAACAGCCCACAGGTAACTCCCAGTCTTTCCAGTCTGTATGTTTGTAGTAACTGGTTATTTTCAGTAACCTTCGTGGCCATCTATAAACCCGTCAACATGCAAACTGTTATTGTCAATAACATAAAGCAGGTAGGGAACTATTTAAAACTCTATGTCTTTTTCTGGTATGGAGAAAAGTAGAAGTCATTCTAACCTTCTCTGTAAGGTGTCTTGGCAGCATATACATGGAAGTTAACTGTATTAAAGTCTTCACCCTATACAAAATCACTATTATTACAGTCAAATGTTTTCATATTGTCCTTGTGGTTGACACAAAGTCATCACAGAAAGAAAACTCATCATAAATAGTAACATACATGCTGGAGTAAGTTTTTATTTTAAAATCTTTGATCTTTGGATATAGATTGCATCAATTCAGGCAGCATAATGCACACAGAACTACAGTAACTCCTTTTTCTCCGTCAGCCTCTAAATAATGTGGTTTTTGTAGGGAAAAGCAAATATATATATTACACTAGCATGATTTTAGTGCTACTCCTCATATGAAAAACTCAGTTGTATTTCTGTTTACTTGAAAACTAATTTTGCAATTTACTTGGGGGCAAACATCAATCTCTGGACAGGTTCCTAAAAGATATTCTAAATCTTTGGAGATCTACAAAGCAAACAACTTAATCAGATATCACTGACCCTTACAGGGCACGCAGCTGCAAACTGACACTCTCAACTGGTGAGCGGGTGACTGGCAAACTGTCACGCTCTGCTCATGCTCCTCTACACACAGCCTTATGCTTACCTGACCCAGAATATTATTGCTTTACAAGTGCAAGTCAATAAAACCAGTCAATCAAAAGGGTACATACAGCCCAGGAGTGGGAATTATAATGAAATTAATAAGAGAGATAGGGAGAGAAAGACAGAGAATCTGTTGTGGAGGGAAAAACAGTCTGTACCTCTCTCCTGAATAATGCTGAATAATTAGCGTTTGTTTTTTTTACATCTCAAAATACTGTTTAAAAACTCTGTAAACACTTGAATGCTGTGAAGATATGAATTTTAATTTGTAGGCAATTTGATGGTTATAATGGTTACTATAAGGTTCCATTCTGGATTAGATTTTGTATGATTTACAATGGGTGGCACCCAAACAAAAGATGCACAGATTTAAAAAATCAGCTTACACTGGGCCACCCTTGAAGCCAAGATACTCTTTGATGTGCTGATCTTCCACATGGCCCCTATATACAGCCTTGTAAAGGGCATCCTCAAGGGGATAACATGAGATTGTCTTCATCATCACGTATAAAAATAAGTCTCTCTCAGTTGGATGTAGAGCTACTACAAACCCTCAGATACCTACTCCTTTTACACACCATAATTCCCTATTTCAGGACTTGCATTTATAAACTGATCCATATATAAATTATGCCAGTTTAACAGTACTATATTTACGTCACCTAAACTTTTGCAAACTCTCTAGAGACATAACAGCGTGAAACTAAGTGGCCCGCAGCAACTTCTAAACCACCTGATAAGCCCCAGTATGGATCAATTCCAGGTCTGCTTTAACAAAAGATGTTAAACAGAAAGCCAGAGAAGACTAAAAGGTGGCAGTGGATAGAACACCACAAAATATTTAGAAGGGAATATATGGAATTATATTTTCCTTCTAATTCCTGCTATTACTACTACTCAAATAGGAAGAATACTTTAGAAGAATTTCTATCAGAGAATAAAACCAAACTGAAAGGAGAAGAAAAATGAGGATCTGAAGAGCCACACTTTAACACTGGAAAAAAGTGAAAATTAAAGCAAAGCAACAGTTAACTTTCTGAAGGAAACAACATCAAGAAGACCAAAGCTACCCTGAATTCAGGTCAAATAACATTGAGTCAAAACATTGTTTCACAAATTTGAAATACAGTGTTAATGCTTTTGATTTTTTTTAAATTCAAAAACTGCCAGAATACAATTAAAAGTGAATATCAAAACCAGTGTCAGAACCAATGAGGCTCAGAAAGACTGTGTTCCATACCTGAGCTCTCTGATGCCAAAAAAAGCACAAATTCCAACTTTTTTCATTTTTGGGAGCCCTAGTAATAATCTCTTTCCTTATCTAGTCTCCTGTCTTTTTTGTGAGATTTGTAAGAACTCTGGTATTATGAGAAAATGAAGCACATCTAACAAAAAATAGCTTCTGTTAAGAGACAGGATTCAATTGTCCCTTTGATTTCCTGCCTCACAGCCCCACCTGCTCCCTCAGTCAAGCATGGGTGCCCACCTTAACCTTCCATCTTGATAAACTGTCAGAAAACAACTCACTTCTTTTTTTTCTGGGTTACTCTCCTTGTAATTCATAGAAAAAAAGGACCCAGTTCAGGGGTATGCACAAGGTTTGAGATGGAAAGGAAGAATTAAAATCTCTCCTCATACCAGCAAGCCACTGGCTTGGTTCAACCATTTAATGATACCTTATCTATTCCACCATCTCACTTCAAATTTGGGTCACAGTGGACCCATGAGTGACTAGTGAGCAAACAAAGGGGCACCAACAGAGCATTGCATCATTGCTTCCATAGGAAATTAGGATTTATGGAAAGGGGGAAAGTCTGTATCTGTTCCTGAGTGTGTCCATGCATGCATGCCTGTATAGGTAAGGTTAACAAAAATTCTGTTGTTTCAAGTCCACTAAAGATAAAACATCTCATATTCTTTAAAATACTGACTGCAGAGCATCAGTACTTCTGAATAGTAATTATTTCCTCTTTAAAAGATGTATCAGTGTCAAAGTCTGTTATGAGGTTGCATTCTGGCCCAGACTGTGAGAATAAACAAAGCTGGAATAAAAAAAGATCTAAAAGATCTTGGGGCAAAATACTGCAAAAAGCAATTGGGTAAAAAACCCATACAGTAAAACAAACACCCAACAGTTGTTCCCTTGTCATGTTGAGTATACAAAACATATATCAATCTTACATGTATTTTTTTCAAAACATAAGATAAATATACTTATCGTCCTCAGCCTAATAATTACTCAATGCTATCTAGAGGACAGCTGTTAGCAAGTTCTAGGAAAGAGTGAACACTCTGTGCTGAAGTTGGGAGCCCACGCCTGCAACTGTGACTGGCAGAGCAATCAGCCTTGGCAGCTTTATCTTGCTGGGATACAGACAGATGCTGCAGTACATCCTATTTTCTGGTGAATCCTCTGGAAGAAGGATTCCAAAACAAACCAAACACCTACAACAGCAGCTACGTCAACGGCCAGAGAGCCAAGGGAGTAGGGAAAGAAGGGCGGTCCTGGCACACCTTGGCCGTCACTATTGGCCGAATTCCCTTCCCACAGACCCTGCTCTCCCTCCTAATCAAACTAGGCAATGAACAAGACAGTTAAATGAAGGGACTTAACACTCCCTACTTCCATTACTCTCGCTTGGACATCTGCCTCTATTCCAAAAATGGACCAGGTCGTGACACTTAACTGCACTGCTGTATCATTTTGGTAACGACATTCCACACTGATATGGTATTACCCGTGGTTAACAGAGAAGCTCAATGCATAGCACATTGCTGGGAGTTCCAAAGTATAGAACAACACCTTAAAAACAAGGTTTTGGAATGTTTCTCTCCACATTTAATGTTAACTACCCTGATGATGCTTTTGCATGTAGAAGAACAAAATATGCGATCCATTTACCAAAAATGCACCTACCCAAAATATGCACTGAAGCCTTCAGGATTTAAAGTGCTAGGGTACAGCAGATTTCATGAGTAAGGGAGCAAATTACAACTCAGAATGTATTTCAGTCTCATATCAACTTGTATAATGCACATTAATACTTAAAAGTAGCATAAAAGTGTACCTAGTTTTTGATAAACAAAACAGAACTGAATCCTAACTCATTCAGAAGTTAAATCTTCCCATAATGTGCCTTCTCCTCTCCTCCTGTTTACCACCTAACATTTACCCATGTGTTTGCCTTGGAGAATGCTTTCCCGACCTCTGTCATGGTTTTGACCATTGTAAAAGCACAACACAAGGAGAAAAGATCCTGCTCACACTGTAAGATGAAGGCAGTTCTCTGCCTTTGCAATCATTCTTAATGAAAGCCTGACTGATCACTTTCACATTCTGACTCAAAAAATGAATGAAAAAATTCCACCATAAGAAAATACTGCTGTTCTGCTGTTTGTAACTAAAGAATTAACTCTTTACTCTTTGAACTCCCGTATCTAATATACTAAGTTCTGATAAATGAAAAAAATAGTGTGAAAACCACATAGGAAAGTATAAAACTGTACACATGCTGCATGTGGAAAGCAAATCTGATTCCATCACACTTGTTAATTGTAATCATAGATGAAAATTAATCATTATCTTAAACAAGATACTAAATAATAATAATAATCATAATAATAACACAGTAACGATGGTTATTAGTTTTGCAGAAATCTGCTGTTTAGAATTTAAATGCTTGCATAACATTGTACTGTTCAGTTCACTAATGCATGGTAAATGTGTAGAAGCTGCTTCTTGGATGCACATCATCCCACTAAGTATTTTAGCTTCTTCATGTAGCTTGGCAGGAATGTCCCTAATTCTCCATTATCAACTATAAGAATGTTATTAAAAGCCCAGGGACTGAGACATTGTGTATTAAGTTTATTCCCTTTAAGACCTCATGGCGGTACACTGCTTCATATATAAAACTCAAGTCATAATGAAAAGCGTTCTTGCATGTTGTTTCTGAAGAGGTCAATTGTTCTTTACATTTTGGGCAAATGTTAAGACATACATGTTTGCCAGTAACTTTAAATATGTGTTTGATAACATGTGGAATAAGCTGCTCAGTTTCCTTTGCTTTCAGCACGTAATGAAAGATACAACACCCCTCTAACAGCACAGGTATCCTAATGAAGTTAAATAAATGAGAGGAACACCAGAAAAAAAGCGGATCTTTTAAGGAGATGATACTGGCTAAATTTTACAAGATATGTACATTGAACTGCTGTTTAATAGCCAAAATTAGCACCTCCTCTTACACATGCCATCCAGTAACAGGACTTTATCATAAAACTGCAATGGTATTACACCATGTAATTAAGAGTGTGGTTTACCCAGAGCCACTCAAAACCACTGTACATTTATTCATTCTCAGCAAGTGACAATGATTAATCAATTAATCTCAGCGAAGATTCAGGTGTCTGAGGTCCTGCTCCTTGTTTCTGGGTCTCTGCCTGTATTTCATAAGAAACACGCACTGGGTGAACCACAGAAAGTAACCAATGCTTCCCATGGGAAGCCCAGAGCCTTGAAAGCTGGTGTGAGTAGGTGGAAGCAGCCCTGTTCCACACAGCAGGTGAGCAGAGGGCTGCTCTAAGTGCCTGGCAACAGTGTGGAATTCTGTCCCTTGTGATGCTTTAGAAGACTGATTTCTACAGAACAGTTGGAAATAATGAGAGAAAACCATGATTCTCAACATCCAGCCCTGCAGTCCCAGAGTCAAAAAGGACTGGAGGCGTGTGTCCTCTGCTCAGGCTGCCCAGGAGCTGCCTCCTGTTCAGGGTGCATGCTGCTTTCCAGGCTGTCTCTTGGAAAGCTCTCCTGCTGGGCTGAGAAGCAAACTTAGAGAACTGCGAGTTCTGTGTTCTGCTTTGGGAGCCAAGTAATCTGCATCTTTTATTTCCTAGCTGTAGCACTGGGTTCAATAATTTCAATATTGCAATTATCCTCAGGGTACATTTGATTCCTCCAATTTGTAAAAAACAATGCACATCAAATTCAATTCAACCAAATTAGACACAAATACCATTCCAAGACTGAGCCATAAAATGTATTTCTTAGAGGCAACGTTTGCCTTTTGTTCAGATCTATGGGCCAGAGATTTGACTTTAAATTTTACATAATTTTGAGAAGGCCTTAAAAAATTTGAAGAAGCGGAGGGTTGAAGAAGTCCAATACCTGAAACCACCTTAATAAAAAAACCCTATCAAACAAACAACAGGTAATTTATTTGAAACTGACCACCCATCTCAAAGAAACTGAGATCTGAATGTTGCCTCATTTAAACGAACAAAGAGCAAAATGCCAAGTAGACAGTATAACAAATACTAAAAGCAAATGCTTTCTGTTCTATCCATTTTGAGGTAGTAGGGTGCTGCAGCATTATTTCTCAATGAAATTTGTCCTTGATATCCGGTACTGACAGTTGTAATATTAAGTACTGTGGAAAACAGTATTCCAACATTACAAGCATTCAATTTCAAGCATATAAATACATGAATATTAAGTTCTAAAACTACAAAGAAGAAGATTTTAAAGAACCAGCAGATGTTGCCGGAAGCACTACTCTTATGGACAACAAAAATCCCTATACTTAACATCGTTTGAAAACCTCTTTTGCTGCCCTGTGGAGCAGGACATGAAGCCCCACTGAAGCCAGCCTGCCACAATGGTATTTTTCCAGTAGGACTTCGAGGGCATGTTCTTAATTTGGGTCTTTCATATCTCGTTTCAGCTGAGTTGAATATGCAGATTAAATAAATCTTAAAAAAACCAAAATCACTCCTCTCAGTTTTCTCACAATTTGCCTAAAACTGAAGTTTTCTCAATCTGTCCTCTGTACTTTTACCAAGCAGCAATTTAATCTTGCAAGGGTCAGCAAAACACTAACCTGGTTTATTTCCAGCAGTAATGCATGAATTTGTCTTTTCTTCAATCACGTGTTTTCCACTGGTCTATTAAAAACATTTTGCTTTCCTTTCTCCCCTCTCACTCTCTTTTATTTTAAAATACTGTTCCATCTCAACTTTGTGCCGACAGTTTATATTCTCCTCCAAACTGCATTCAACTTTCATTTATTTTTATCCACTGAACTTACCTAACTATGAAAATACTTAGCAAAGATAAAAATTCAGTTGCTCCAATGCTGAGTTTGATTTAGCAGGAGAGAAGTAGAAAATGTACCAGCATATTTGGTAATTATTGGTTTTACGAGATGTAAATGATTCAAGTTGGAAACAGGGAAAAGGTTTCTCTTTCCCTGCATAGATGTCTCTGCCCCACGCGTCAGGCATACACTGTGTTTATGGGTGGCAACGACAAACCCTACTCACACTTCAACCCAAAAAAACTCTGGGACTGCGTCAACGCTATGTGGAAGCCATCACATGGCTGTTGGCCTGAGGCCGGCTCGCATTCTGCCGGTTCAGAGTTTGTTCCCTTCTATTTACAAAGGGCTGTGTGGACACACCGCAGGGAAAAGTAGGGTAGAGGCAGCGGGCGAGCGGGGCAGGGGAAGCGAGCGGCGATCGGGGCAGGGGCCGTGAGCGGTGATGTGGGCGGAGGCAGCGGGCGGTCAGGGCAGGGGAAGCCGCGGGTGACCTGGGGGAGATGATGGGGGCAGGGGCAGCCCGTTGCCCTGCAGTGCCCTTCACCGGGCCCCTCCGAGCGGGACCCAGCAAGGACCGACT
>VZTZ01028701.1:324157-461632 GCA_013400955.1 Drymodes brunneopygia | reverse complement strand
ACGCGGGCTGTGACACCCGCACGCAGCCCCGGCCCGGCCCGGCAGGCGCCGGCCCCCGGCGCTGCTCGGAGCCTGCGGCACCCGTGGGAGCGCTGCCCGCCCGCCTTTATGTGACCTTAACGCGGGTTTCTGTGCACAGCGCCAAGTAGGAAACGCCGGTATTTGGTGCCGCGTTAGACTTAAGCCTGTACTTAAAAAAAAGAAGAAAGTTATTTCAGTAAGTTGGTTTAAATCAGATCCAGGCTTTTTTCCCACGCTGGTTAAAAACAAGACCGCTTCCATGCTCCGCGTTTGGGGGGCAGATGGCAGCAGTGATTTATAAAACAGACATCGCATTCTTTTTTAATTAAGTATCCTTGTAGATTTTATCTTCCCTGAAATTGACAGGAGCACATAAGACATTACATTAGTCTGCCAAATCATACGTGCCCTTTCAACTAACAGCTTGTAGAAAACCATATCGTTTCCCAAAGATTAAAAAATTTTTAAAAAATGTGGGAGAGCGAAGTCTGGTTTTGTAACCTATGGCCAGCTCTGGCAGTTATGTTTTTTGGCTATATGTAACATACCTTTGGAACTTGGCAGCTTTGCGTGAAATGTTTTACTTACACAATGAACTCGGCCAGTGCTGCCGTTCCTAATAAATAGATTAATTTTGCTGTTGATAAAAGTACACAGCCAAGTGCTCTAATTATATTGTAATTGATTAACTTTTTTTTTTCTCCAGAGTAAAAGAATTTCAGTATAAAGATGTTTATAAAAGGTGTTTATTATAAAATAAGTAGGTGAGGGCTGATACTGCCATGAAGGATGATGGATTCTGCGCAGCATGGAGCATTTTTCCGACAGAAGTTTCAAGGCAAGTACACACCAGGCAAGTGGCAAGTAAATGTGAAGTTAGAACTCGTGAACTCTGAGCAGTGCTGTGAATGTAACGGATAAATAAACAAACTTTTTTTAAAATCAAAAAGCAGTACAAAAACATGTAAGGCAACTGAGAAATAACTGGGAAAAAAATCTCAGATAAATCTTCTGCCCCATAAATAGCTCAGCACTTTCCTAGTCACATGCTGTTTCCTCAGAACTGAACAATACAAAGAGTGCCTCTTAAAATAAAAAATCCTCACCATTTCAGATTTTTGGCGCTTTCTTTAGAAGTAGTTCTCTAAAATTTTGTTCTTCCACTTCTGTTTAGCATTTGGGAGTTTTGGTGTGTTTACAGTGTCATATCCCATGAATAATCCTAACAGATAATAGTTTGTTGATTTTAACTTTGACTGCTCCTTTTATCATTGCGGTTGATAGACAGCTGTTAAAAGGAGCCCTTAAAAGCGGGAACTACCAGCATTGTAACTCCTCGGATGAATCACTCCAACGAAGGATACATTTATTAACAAGACAAGTGTTCTGCAGTTAGCGCATCATTCTCTCTTTGGAGATAAAAAGCACTTCCCGCGGACTTTTCTGAGCCTGTTAGCGCTGTGAACACGGAAGTTTACAGTATGGTTTGCCCCCTCCCTTTATTGTAAGAATAACAGAGGCTTTTCTTAAAGGGTACCGTGTTTTAACACCTGGCCCAGCTGCTAAGTACTGCAAGATCTCGGATTTTACTTGAATGCTTTCCTTAGTGGGACTAAGGAAAGGCAACCATAAGGCAAGAGCAAGCCAGTGGAGTCCTAAATTCAATTTCAGAGCCCTTGAGAAAATATTTGCCAGTTTGAACTCCACCTCATTTCTGCTCTATAGTGCTGGCCTGAGGCACTGTAGCTACTAGGGACTCAAGCCCAGGAGGAGACCTGAAGGGCCTCAGCTAAGCATAAAGTAGCACGAGCATATTGTTGCAATAACAGTATTCAGTGGAAAGGGAGCGAGCCAAGTTGTCTCCAGGCAATGCAGGTAGCAAGCTTAGATTGGCTTCCCAGCCAGACAAGTCCCATTTCTTTTCACCATTTGAACTTGTGCTACACACGTCATTTATTCAAATGTTCATCTTCCCCCCCACTTTGTGCCTTTGGCTCAAAAGCCACTCTGTGACACTGCGGCAATCTCTGAAAAATTCCAGGTCACCGGGGAGGGGAGTAGTGGTGCTCTAGCAAGAGAACTATTCAGTGAAAGAATCACCGCTCCTCTCGAATACGATGGGCCATTACTGACTTGACCAAACTGCAGCGAGGCTTCAGTCATGCCACGGATACTGATGTGCTCAGAAGCCCAGGAAAGATGAGAGCACTGTTTGCACTTGTATGGAGCTCTCTAAGGGCGGACTATGGCAGCTCCTTAGACCTTTACTTGTAGAAACTCTAAGGTGACAGCCCTCCCCGGAGAATGCCTTCTCTGAGTTAGTTCAAAGGATCTAGCCGGCGAGAGATTCCCCTGGGCAGAGGTGAGGAACCACGGGGGCTGGCAGGGAAGTGGCAGAGCTGGCAGTGCTCGTCCCTGAGCTGGGACTCAGAACAGCTCAGTGTGCTGGTGCTTGGTACGACGACAAGGAGCAGGAAAATGAACCTAAATTTAGAAGCCTTTTTGCTACCTGTGCTGCAAACATTTGGGATAAGCAAGAATCCAACTCAAAACATTCAGCAAGGCTTCTTTCTTGTAGATCTTTGCAATAGCCTACAGTATCCAGTAGGCAAAGATGTGGCATGAGATGTCAAAAGCACGTTCAGCAGGAACTAATTTTGGTAGTTTCATTCTGTAAAAAGAATTGCTATGGTACTAGTATATCGTCTATCACTTCACCGCATCTTGGAACTAGGCCACCTTGCAGCCAGACGCAAGAGTCATGGAGCCCGGAAGGAAAGGAGATGAGAAACAGTGGGGTGTGGAGCCAGTTCCTTGAAATTTACATACATTTTATGTTGAGACTCTAATCGGAAAACAAGCCCCCTGTGCAAAAAGACAAGCCCACACCAGTAACCAGACTTCTTTCTGCTGCTCTTGGGCTGACTTTCAGTGATTGTTGTGTTGCTGGCCACACTGTGTGTGCAGCAGGCAGGGGAGGTGCCCCTCTTGCAAGGCAGCCCAGAGCCAAGCGGCTGTTTTCTGGAATGCAGTGCAATTCCTTAACCTGAGTGCGGTTCCAGCCTTTGCTGGAAGGGCGCTTGTCTCCGGGGACAGCCAAGTGGATGGAGTCTCATATTCACTGCGGGTTCCTCCGGGCTGGCTCGGGCTCAGCTGGGCTGGATGGAACGGGCAGGATTGCCCTCTAGAGGGACGTCAGGGGGTCCGCGGGTGTGCGGCTGGAATCGGAACGCCAGCGGTGCCAGGAGTCAGGCACTGACTCACCCAGATCGGGCAGATACTTAAATTAGGCAGCTTGGAATTCACCTTAAATTATTTAGGTATGTATTTGATATAAATAAACTGAATATATTCAAAGAAACTGAATATATTGGGAGAAAGAAAAGAAAAAGAAAAGAAAAGAAAAGAAAAGAAAAGAAAAGAAAAAAGAAAAGAAAAGAAAAGAAAAGAAAAGAAAAGAAAAGAAAAGAAAAGAAAAGAAAAGAGAAAAGTTCCAAAATCTTCTGCCTTTAATTAAAGGTGTCTGAAAGGCACCATTTAAAAAATCGGTCCAATTAACTCATCTGATTTGCAGTAAGATGTGTTCTGCAATTCAACATTTATAAAACTAAAATATTTAATGGCAAATAAAGCAACTTGATAACAAACTTTGCATACCTCCCTCCATGCTCTTCACTGCCAGTCAGACTGAAGGGACATGTATGGACGCATTGCACAGGAATATTTGGAACCTCTGTTGGCCCATAGGCAACAATACTGAACAAGTAACATGCTGTGGGCAATATCCATACATTGCTGTAACCCAGGCAGAAATGAACAGTGGCAGACATCTGAACTTTATTTATATTTTTAAACTTCCTGTGGCTGCAAGCAGTGTTGGAGGGTTCTGCCAGCAAAATACTACACTAGCTGGGAAACACTGGTTTAGAGTGCCAGTTAATATAATTGCCTTTTTTCTCTTTCCCTCAAGAAACAGAATTGTTACATGATACTCTGAGGTTTTTTAATTTTATAGCAACACTGCTTCTTGTTCTGAGATACAAGCATAGATGCCACTGGAAACTTCAAAATTTGCTGTTTAGCTAGACTTCACAGAGATGGGCAAGAGGTATAATTGTGTTGCTTGCTAAATCAAGCATATCAAAATAGAGAATATAAATGGCATCTTTGGATTTTAAAAACAAGTCGGTTCATCTCCAAGTGCATGTGGGTTGGAAATCTTAATAGTTTAGCTCACAGAGAAAAAGTTTCAAAAAAATGAACAGTCATTATAAGAAAACCCTTTTCTAGCCTGAAGTAGCACCAGAGTGTACTGGCAAGACAGCAGATATGTAACACTTGAGCACCAAAGGAAGAAGAGTTTTATATAAAAGCTTAAAATAAAAATCAGATCAAAGCCACAGTGGAAGAGTAGCACAGAAATGTAAAGAAGCTTCAAGAATAGAGTAATTCAACCCAGTGAGCAACCTAAATTCTCTTTCTGTGCTGCAGCAGTTTACTTAGACATCAGTTGCATCCATAACTGTTTAAAAACTGACAAATCTGAGCAACTTCACTCTTGGAAGCATAAGCCTCTTTTAATCTCTTGGCAATGAAATCACAGTTCTCTTTACTCGATGTTAGTTCAGCCAAGAACTGCGCCATTGTGCGCTATTTTGCAGCTTTGCATTTAAAAGGAAGTAATGCTCACTTAATGCACAGTCATCCTATTATCGACACCATAACTAACTCCAAACGATCAAACATTTATCCCACAAAGGTCTGTTTGCCAAGTTCTGTTTTACATCCAGAAGAGGTAAATACAGCCTGGAAAGTCCTTTCTCTCAAAGACATCTACATCTCCCAATCAAGAGCAAACAGCACACTCTCCTTTGTGTGCTTAACACTCAGTTCCATATCTTACCCATTATATGGAGAAAGAATGTCTTGGACCAGTTGCATAGACTCATACCTCATTTAGATATGTAAGGTCAAATGCTTGCAACAATATTAGAAAAAAAGAACTGTGAAGCAATGTAGAAAACTAGGTTTCTTTGAGGTCTCAGCTGGATGATGAGGCTTTTTTTTTTTTGTCTGTAAACATCTGCTTTTCTTAAATCAAAGTAGCAATATTCAGATTGTAGGAATCCTCTTTGTTGCAGGTCCCAAAACTGAAACAGCCTTTCTAGATTTTTTTGAGTTCCAGCTGCTTCTGTCATGGCCAACATGTTACACAGTCCTTTTCACAAAAAACGTCACTGTCTTAGAGGCAGCTAGAGATCCTCCCTTCTCAGTCTTTACCCTCACTACTGTTGGGAAGCTACTCCTGAACCTTGCCCTTTGGATGGATGGGAATCTTCCCTTCTGAATTTGTATTAACATGGCTCTCTGGCTCATGGCTACTCAATGCCTTAATCCACTTAGTTATAACCCATCTAGTATAACCTTGTCATATTGTACAGTAGTGACTTCAAGAACAATCATGAATTTAAAAGGCGAATGCATTTTATCCAACAGAAATTTCCCTTTGAAATTGGTGAAAAGTCAATCTGGACTGAATTTTTAATAAAAACTGTAGGTGCGGGGACCTGGGTTTACAAGAAGCAAAAAAAAAAAAAAACCTGCTTAGCGATTACTACAATATAATGTGATTGAAAGCAATTACTTTTCATAAAAGTTTATATAAGAAGTACTTCTAATCATTAGTAATGTGACCACTTTTAGCAGCAGCAGTCATCTTTAAGAAATACTAGATGTTTAAACCCTGTTTATTTTTCTGCAAAGATAGCTTAGCATATTCCATCTAAAAGCCGTGTATATGGCTTGTGGTCTTACAGCATGTGAGCAGAAGTAGGGACATTCACAGTTTTTATACTTTGGATATAAATAAAATCGTTTGATTAAAAATAAATCTTACTAATACAGACATTTTTTCTGTAATGTTCTCCTGCTAAACCCATTTTTATGAAAATAATGATGCAAGCAACTAAGTGTAATTGTAGAAAATTATTGCTAGCAATTTGCATATGAAACACACACCTTTTACAGCCTCTAGTAGCATTGTTCAACGTGCTTATAAATAGTACAGCTGAAATGCTGCAAACAGAAAACAGTTTTCGATGGGCACATGCTATGAATGAAGAAATGTTCAGACACAATGTGCAACTTGGAGAGCTTTCATCAAAACTAGCCAAGAGGGAAAAATGCCTCATTTCCTAACCACACTATGTTTCGGATAAGCTGGTGACACAGAAAAACCACCACACTCCTCTGCAGAGAGTAAAGCTTTTTAAAATAAGTATTCATATTTTTTTCTGGGAGAAAAAATTAATCTATTGGTACTTGTTTTAGATTTTTCTAATGGCTTCTGCATAACATTTAATTTTTGTAATTTGACATTTAATAACTGCTAAAATTTGAACCTTACAACTGAGGCCAGTCATTTGCTGTCATCATTGAAGGCATAAAAAATTCTTGTTTTAAGATACTGTTTTTGTTGCAAGTAAAAGATTCACTCTTGTGTACAAGTTTAAAACTAAAGATGATGAGCATTGTTCTAATAATAGAGTTTTTTCAGTCTTTGATATTTGGGACAAGGGGAGGAAGACAAAATGGAATAGAGTAAAGAAGGAAATTTCAAAGTAAGATTTTTTATAATGTTGCTGCAAAATCGCAATTCTCCTATACAATATATCAAAATATGCCTCAAATGGAATTTAACATAGAAATTTCTTAAAAATCAGATAAATCTGAGAACTACTGTTTTAGTTATCAGTGGGACACCTGCCTGTCATTATTGGCCAAGAGGAATGTTCTCATATGATGTGATCCCTCTTTTCTCCTGTAGACAGACTTGCAATTTCACCACGTGAAGTCAGTAGAACACTACTGCTTTCCAGTTTAGCAGGTAAACTGTCTCGTTGCTCTTTCTATTTTGGAGAAAAATGTTGCCTTTCCTCAAGAGATGCACACTGACAAAAGCATTTTGCAAATAGGCATGAATTAGTCAGCTTCACGCACCGCAGAGAAGGAATCTCTTACACAGGGGGGAGCCCGAGCATTCCCCAGCTGCTGTCGGGGGCTGGGACACGGAAGCAACGCCGGGAGCTGCGGGCAGAGTCACGCACAAGTGCAAGTGCATGAAGGGGGACAAAGGTGACTGCACGAGACTTTGGTGTATCGATGCCAATTTGTTTGCCACCCTCTTCTCCCCTTCACAACAGCAAGCTATGTACTTTATCTTTTTGTTTATTGTAAAGGCATTTGCTATAAGAGTTTTATCTTAATGGCCACTTTCTCTTAGCTTTAGCCTAAAATAGAAACAAGTGAATGCTAATTTTGTAAATAATTAATAAATTTTAGGGATTGGTTTCCAAAAGGTGAAAAAAAAAAAAAAAGGATAATTTAATTCAAAGACCGTCAAAACAGATGACTTCAGAACTGGAAATATTCTTTCCTTTGAACTGCTTTGAGAGACTGAAAAGCTGTAGCTCTTTATTTTTTGTAAGACACTGTGCAGGTAAAAGACTTTGAAGACTACAAAGAATAAAAAAAGTTTGATGCCTCACTCTTCTGCGAGATTGAAGTAGCTGATGAGAGTAGAGACAACCAGTGCTCTGACCCAGAAGCCACTTCCTCGACAAATCTGCAGCATGGCGCAGTTGCCTGAGTTGGCCTTTTGCACTGATGAAAATTCAAGTACTGCTCAGAAGAAAAAGCCACGGGGAGATCTCACCAGCAGGTGTACCCCTGAGAACACTGGTCTGGCATCCTTAGCACAGCTTGGGGCAAGAAGCACTCCCCAGCAGCTCCAGCGAACGCTTCCTTAATGTCTCCATTAAGCCAAAAAGAGCTTTTTAATCTTTCAGCAACTTCTGTCAAGTTTGACACTAAGTCAAATATGGGCCATGTGCATTCTTTATTGCCAATAAGGCAAGGCACCTGGAGGGTTACATTAAGAGAAGCCAGCTGATCAGGTGTGCCATGTCATCAAATCCATGTAGTCCAATAAACCTGGTAAACCCTTTCCTCCACCTGACCAGAGGCAGGGCCCCTCAGTTCCTGGATGGTATATTCATTATCTGATTCTTTTTCTGCAAACCAGAAGTTCCTCACTGGGGTCAAAGGCAGTATCAGTCCTTCTGCACTGCCTGGGGAACTGCTCAATAGCAACCAGAGTGATAATTCTCCTGTATGGGCCCTTTTTGGCCACCAAAATCCTTGCAATTCCCATACCCCAGCTTCCACATTTGAGGCATCCCACTGCCCCATGCTCTCCTCACAGTAATGCAGGCAGAACACAGGGTGGTACACAGATGTGCACATGGTACCCTCCCTCCTGAGCAGAGAACAGCTCCCTTGTCAGCCTAGATGGTGGCTGTAAGGGAGGAGGGAGACACATGGTCTTTGAGTAGCTGGAGCTGTTTGGGACTGTCTCTCCCCAGCTGAGACACAAGCTGCAGGGGTGGGAGGGAGAGAGATTCTCTTAGAGTGCTGGAGCAGACTGACCAATCTACCCACAGCTGGGGCCATGACATCTGGCCAAGTACAAGCACCAGGTACTGGCACACAGTGTGCTCCACACAAACTTCCACCACAGAGACCACAGGCACTGGATTTCATCCGGGTCTTGAGATGCCTGGTTGTTGATGCCAGGCTGCTGTAGAGTTTATATTCTACCACTGCTAATTCCCTCACACACTGGATACTACTCTCAGTGGTTGTCCACTCTTGCCTTAATAGCTTACAAGACCTTTCTCAAAGGGACACTTCTCCTTCACATTCAACACAAGCTGCCTCCAGAGGCTTTTGATTTTTTCTCCTTTTCCAATCCTTTTGTTGAAGCCCCAGTCCCTCACGAGGGATCCCAGCTGCTGGGCTTCCTTGCTCTCTAATTCCTGACTGTTGGCTCCAGTACCACAGCACTGCCGCAGCCAGCTGATAATTAGCTCACCAGGCTGATGACTATCATATTTAAGTGTATCTTGCAGCTTACTCAGGGATAAGGAGTTAATGATTTCTGCCTTGTTCATGATTTCTGTGTCTTTCCCCTCCTGTTCTTGTGACTGCTCTGCTGCACAGCAGGCTGCCTCTCTAGTTCCTTCTCCTGCTCCCTCTTAGGAGAAGCTTTTTCCCTGACTGAGGGAATTGACTTCTGCCTCCATTGTTTCTCCTTGACTATAGGGGTAACTGATAGAGTTGAGAGGTGGGTCTCTGGCTTAGTCATGGTGCTTTTTGTGTGTCTTCAGACCTAGAGACCATTTCTGCCCTCTAAGGGTGCTGAACAGTTCTTGGCAGGGTTAGGCCAGGCCCAGCACAGTGTGAGAAGTTGCATCCCTTTAGCACAGCCAGAGCATCCTTTTCTCGAATGTACTGTCACTTTTTCAGGATCCTGCACTTGTTTGGGGTCAGGTCCCACACCACCAGAGGTAAAAACTGCTCTAGACACCTTGCCATCCATGACCACACAGTCTCAGGGCACGTCCCTGTGTGGTATTCCTAAATTCTCAGTTAATCCTAGGAAAAGCTGGATACAGATTCTTGAGACACACTGATGTGAACATTCTGATTACCCAGGAGTGTTCAAAATACTGAAGAGTCATTCTAGCAAGGTGGAAAGCAACCACCCTGCAGGAGGTGATGGGGAAGGTGCCGGTGTTTCCTCCACAAACTGTCTCTCAGAGGGAAAGAGAGAAAAGGTGTAATTGTTAATTATCTCCACGAGATGGTTCCCAAAGTACTGGGACGGCAGCACACAGAGCCCAAATACCCAGATTAGGCCCAGGGCCAGTGCTTTCATCATAGCTCTCCAAGGGAAAACACCACCAAGTGCTACACAGCACAGCCAACTGCAGAAGACAAACCCAGCCTTCAACAAGCTCTCAAATTGTCGTGTTTACTATTGAGCATGAAAGGGAGTGGGTAAGGGAACAAATAAACCTGCATCCAGGGTGAATAAGTCAACATCACGGCCAGCAATAGCTAAACAGATGTAAGAGGTTCCCTTTAGCACACTCTGTTCAAACATCTTATTATCTTGAGCCTTATTATCTTTTGTCCCATCCTGGGTACCAAAAAAATTGTGTTGGATGGCACCTAAGCACCTCCAAGCTGCTCACTCACTGCCCCCCACAGTGGGATGTACTGTAGGTTTTTAGTTCTGTATAGACACAGGATGGATACAGTCCCTCACAGAGGTATTTTCTGAGCTGAGATGAAGCACATCTGAGATCAGACATGTCCAACCAGGTTCTATGTGGTACATCCCACCCTCAGTGCCCAGCACAGCGGAACAGGGAGCAGCGTTCTCCTCCATCCAGCTGCAGCAATGTGAGGCCAGAGGCAGGCAAACCAGAGGTTTTTGTATTTGCATGACTTGCTCCTTTACTAAAATACTGAATGTGCAAAATCATTCAAAGGGTGTTTACAAGCAGGTGGGGGGGGATCTGAAGAGTACAAAGATAGTCTGCTACAAGTGCTTTATGATTAGAGGCCTATTTCCCCTTGGTATTTGCTGGTGCTTCAGCTCAGTGAGCATGAGTGGGGTCAAGGAGACTCTCAGACCAGAAGAGAAAGAGCTTTGTACTGAACTACTTCTGTTCCTGGAACAATTTGAGGCTACAATCCTAAAGGCCAAAAATATTATGGGAAACTGAAATTGATGCCACCAATAAACGACACAATTTTAGCAGATTCTTCTAAAAATCCCTAACCATTAACAGCTAGAGAAGTGTCTCCACACTCTATCCCAGAGAAGGGCAACAGAGATAATTTGTGGGTTGAGTTAAAGCCAGTTTAACAGATAAAAGGGGAAAAAATGAAAACAAAACCATGAAAAACAAGCAAGGAAAAAGCAATCACTACCAGTTGATTGATGCCCAGACAGTCCCCAAGCAACAGAACCCTGGAACATCCCCCCTCCCTATCCCCAGTTTTTATTGCTGAGCACGATCCTGTACAGCACAGACTATATCTGAGGTCAGCTGTCCCAGCTGTGCCTCCTCCTGCCCCTTGCCCACAACCAACTCCTTGCTGGGTGTCGGAGTGAGGAGCAGAGAAAGTCTTGGCACTGTGCAAACACTGCTGAGCACAGTGGGTAAGCAACACTGGTTTAGTTACACATCCAAAACACAGGACTCTATACGATACTACGAAGAAAATTGACTCCATCACAAGTAAGATGCAGTAGATCGGGATAACTTTTTTATTTCAATTTCATTTAAAAAGCAGCTGGGACCTTGCCCTGTATTTTGTGCATCTGTGGAATGGTGCAGCAAATCCATAGTGGTAATAAGTTCAGAGGAGCAGCCAACAAGAATGTCTGGTTGAGTAGCTGGGTGACTGAAGTAAATGGTGTGAATGCCCTCCTCAGACCACAGGCCTCCCTCTCCCTGACCTGCTTCAGAGGTAGGTGGGGACAAGGAACCAAGGAGACAAATATAAGACCAGAACAGCCCTAAGGTTACACATTGCTCAAAAACTGTAAGAGGTGTGAGGAGTACATTAGAACATAGCAATGACTAATTCACCTGGAGTCTGACAGACGGGTACAATACTTTGCTTGTAGTTTACCTGGAGGAAACGAGACAACAAAAATTTCTGAAGAATTACAGACAAATACCTAAAATATAAGATTACTTGATAATATTGAAAAGGGACAATTCACATTGTTTGTCTGGTATTATTTTTAATTGAGGAGGAATTATTTAAGAGCAATCAGAACATTCTGGTGATAAAAATACAAAAAAAAAAGTAAATAATTTTTGGCGATTCCCCTTTATTGGTAACAAGTACAAATAAAAACCCATACTTGTGTGAAAAAATAAACGAGGTGTACATAGTTTTGCTGTATGTTTGGTATTTCTTTCATACAGCTGAGATGAAGTGACTCAGAATATCTCCAGCAACCCAAGCTTTTTGCAGCCCTAAATCATTATGAACCAATTAACATAGATGAAGCACAAAGAAAAGATGATGAATGGCTCTTACTTTATGCAATATGTGAAAACAAGAGCCAAAGAAAGCTGAAATATGACCATGGTAGAACTCAGATATTTCTTTCAAGCACATTTTTTATTACGAGAACTTCAGTGAACTTCATGGGTAACTGCCTGGAATAAACCACACTTCTCAGTGCTTCTCTTCTGTCTCCAGCCTTCCTGCTGCAGTAACAACAGTAACTCAGGGAGAAGTGCCAGAGTCTTGGGAAGAGAGAAAATGCCAGGGCAGGCAAGAGAGAAACTGCAAGTAAGAAGAGGTCTGATGTTGAAGTCATCCTCCAGAACAGAGTTCTGAGTTCTGGATGCTACTTCTAAACAAAGACTGTGACTCAGGGTTGCTTATTATACTTAAAATATCATGGTGTAATGTGGGCAGAATGTACACAGAATATTATGTACATTACACAGGATGTATTTTCAGTGTATTTTTAGAGGACAGAGTTTTTATTTATATTTTGCGTTTGGTGGAATGCAACACGCTGATCTATGACAAACAAGCTGAGCAACACGGAGTGAGTGCAGGGGGAAAAGGAGGGAGGAGAGAATTTAACAGAAATAACTCCACTTAGTGTTTGAGCGAGGGATGTAATGAAATCTGTTTGCTGTGCTAGCTGTCTCCAGATTGGGCTGTAATTACACCACAGAAGGAAGAAAGGTAGCTGAGTCTCAATCTAGATCATTTATGTAAACTCAGCCTTCTTGTCAACGGCATTCTCAGATTGCACGCGTGCAAACCACAAAAATCATCTCCTATGAACAAAACAGAGACGGTCTCAAATTGCAGGCTTTTGATACACCTTATAAGCTGTCTGTAATTGGACTTCAATATCCAGCACACGGAGGTTCAAAATTTCTCCAGTATTTTCAGCATTTTATTCAGTGCAGTGACTACTCACAGAGGAGCATTCCCGCTTCCTTTCTGCAAAACGCTGATGTCTAGCCTTACAAATTAACATTTATTTGGCTTAAATTAACACAAGAGTCACAAACATAGGAAATTCTTTTGTGTAAGACTCTGTTGGAACAAAGTGCTGGATCTGAGGGAGGGATATTCCCTCCCCCAGAAGAATTGGAAAAACCTCATTCTTTGACCCAGAGCAACATTTTACACAGGCACAGTATAAACTCCAGGCAGTCAGTTCCCTTAACAGAGCCAAATTAATATTTGATTAAATATTTTAAAGCTCCTACTTACCATGCTTGACACATTTTCTCAGCAAGTTTCTCAAATACAGAACTCATTAGGCACAGGGTAATTTTATATTTGAATACATAAAAAGAGTGTGAGGAGACATGACTGCGGGTAGACAGAGAGGGATTTTCCCCCATTAATCCCCCAAACTGCCCTTCCCCTTGGATAAAGGTACGTTCATTCCCAGCTTCGGCAGCTTACTCTCTCTGGACAGGTTTGAGCGAGTTTCTCGTGACACCTGGATCTTCACGCCCTTCCATCCCTCCCTCCCTCCCTCTATCCCTCCCTCTGGCAGGAAAACCACCGGCCTCCGCCCTGGCGCCGTCCCCACTGGTGCCCAATCAATACCGACTTATTTCCTGTCCATTTGCTGAGGTCACGGAAACGGGACTCATTAATTATTTCTACTGGTGCAGCCTCAAGTGCGCTTCTGGCACGACAAGTGAAAACCGTCTGTGACCTTTTTTCTTCCCTCTCCCGAATTTTGCTGGTGGCGGCAGCAGCGAGCGCACGTTCCTCTGCCGGGATGGGATGAGGCGATTGGAGGTGTGAGGCAGCATCGGTGCCCCCGCCGGGTTGCTTCCACCTGTGGAGGGAGAGATGCTCCTCCCGGAGTGGCAGGTCAGGGAAACCTGGTCACGGCATAGACGATGTTGGCCAAGGCGTCCCTGGCCTCCGAGGGAGGGAATCGTTCCAGGGCTGCCAATGCTCTGTTTCCGTGGCAGCGGCAGAGGTCGATGGCAGAAGTCACACCTTTGCCAGCCTTGATCGCTTCCTGCAGCTGTTGGGAAACACAGGCACATCGGTGTGGGGGGGTTTCAGCCGTGCACAATTATTTCTGGGAGCACAGGGCTTTCACCGCCTCTTCCCGGGGTAAAGGCAAAGCCAAAGCCATCAGACAAAGCCCTTAAATCCTCTCAGCTGCTCTGTTTAGCTCCCCACTACAGCAAAACTGTGCGTAATTTAAACTACAATACCACCCATTACTTCATCACCTGAAAGATGCTGGCTCTCCAAAGGGCACATTTAAATTAAAAAAAAAAATTAAAATTTTTAAATATCTGAACATTTCATACCTCAGCCACTGCCAGACAGCTTTTGTTCAGAACTGGCAAACAAGCCATTTGCTCTCACTCCTGTTTTCTGCAGTGAAAGCCTGCATTTTATGAACACTCATTCCATCCCCTGCTTTCAGAAACCAGCATAGGACGACACAGGTGGAACGACTGTATTTTGTAATGGGGGTTTCTATTTATAGACCATGTGATTACACTGGTCACAGTGGACAAAAGCAAACTTTGTCAGTAAAATGTGGTAAATTATCACACTGAACTCATGCAAACTCCATCTTATAAGTAAGGCTACGGAATTTGACAAAGGCTTGGTGATACACCATATGAGAAAGAAAATACTTTCATGGAATAACCAACATTTCACAGCAAGTTGCTGGAGAGATTTGGCACCTAAAAAGCTTGGGTAAATGATGGGTTAAATTTCCTATGAAATAGTACAAACAAAATTGACAAAATAAAACATGTTCCTTTCCCCATACCTGAACTTAGCAGAAGTTCTAAACAGCTTTTATTAAGGGCTTTTTTATTTTTAATTAGTATTTTTTAAACAGCATTATGAAACTGTCATGAAACAGTATTACTTTTTCTACTCTAAAATACAGATGTTCCCAGACCAACTCCAGCCCAATGCCTCATGCCAGAGCCTGAGAACAAAGGCCAGGTGGATCTTTGAGATTTGATTTTTCCAGAAGCATTACAGCATTTCGTGATCTTTAACATGCCCCACATGGCTTTCACAACTGTCTTACATCACTGCACCAGCTTTTTTAAAAAATGGCTTTTCTTGGATACAGGTACATACCGTAACAAACTGTACAGGGTTTCCTAAGTCATGTTTTCCATCAATACACAGCTCAGTGCCCAAATTATTTAAAAAATACATCAGTATTACCTTACTTATCTAGTTTAAATCATATATATATATATAAAATCCTAGATATGACCAAAGTCTAAGTCACCCACTTTCTATATATACTTGCATTCATACAGAATGAACGATGCTTCCTATCTGAAAGTGGATTCATTATCTGTATTTAAAGATGAAATTAGCTGAAAGCATATTACAGCACTTGAGTGTTCAAGTCCCAGTTCATAAAAATTTTATTCTCCTCTTCAGCTGGAATCTTCCTGCACTGTGTGCTGGAAAGGAACTTGCCCTGAGGCATAAATGCATCACATAGCTAATTCAACATGTCTTCTAATGAGTGGGAATCAGCCATATTTCCAGGGCTCTGCAGCAAAGGTGAGGATAGGTGAGATGAGGTGCTCTAGCAGCAAGCAAAGGTGTCCCTTCCCCTACCTTGAGGCACAACCTTGTAGGATAGTAGAACCCACACATCTTGAAGCAAACTCTGCTGATTTGCTAAAGCTGATTAAAAAGGATTAGCATAACTTCTGATACTTACAGAAGTATATATTGAGATGTAAACAGGAAAGAAAATAGCTCCTAGAAAGTCTTCAAATTGGTCACAAGCCAGAGAAGCTTAGCTTAGGCATATATATGCTCACATATATGTACCATGACTTAGTTGAAAGAGCAGAGTCTGGAAAGGGGGGGAATCCTAACACAAGGACACAATCCCTTTACACGCCTGTCTTGTGTAACCCCTCAGACACACACACTGCTTTGAAGCCAATACAATCACAAAGCTCGTGTCAAACTATAGGCAGAGGGATCACTACACAAAAATCAGACTAATCCGCTGTTGAATGTTTCCCAGCAAAGTTCAAGGAATGTCAAAATGGAAAATACCTGCTTATATGGCAAGTTTTTCAGCTAGAGATCATCCTATGCAATGAACAATTTATAGCCCTCAAAACTTACCTGTTTTATATTCTGTTTGCAGAAGCAGCTGGCCAACTCAAATAAGCATACACAGAGGCAAACCAGGCAGAACTAACCAGACTGCATGCTAGCTCTATCTCAGCTGGGGTTATAAAAGGGAAAATTTGGCTTTTTGTAGTGGGATAGTTCTTAAAGAAATACAGGAAATAACTCCATAACAAACAAGGCTTCAGGAGCCCTGATGTATGCAAAAGCCCCCTAATTTAAGACTTTAGCTGGACTCTTGGTTATATTACAGTTACATTTTCAGTCTCTCAAATTTTGAGCTTCAATAATTTTATGTAATGAAACTAAGAACAAAGAAAAAAAATCAGTGTATCCAGTATACATGTATTATTTTTAAATTTGGATAGGAGCAGCTAATTTTTGCAGCAAATGAACAGAAAAGCAAAATTAACTGCTTTTATTTTTTACTTTATAAACTTTATTTAGGTTGCCTCATTAATTTCTTCTAAATATAATAATCTGCTCTTTTAGTCTCTACTTATATGGCATATTTAATTTTGTGCATATTTCCACTTGTAGGAACAATTTAATCCACACAACGTTCTTCAGAATGATATTCAGTAATTAAAACTGAATACAAGTCAAAACACAGATTGCTTAGCTACACTTTTCTCCAGTTGAACTGCTAGATATGCTGGAATACTGCATTTTTACTTTTAAGCTTTTGTTCAGACCATTGGCATTGAAGCCTTTCTTCATTCTAGAAGTGCCAAGACTCTGAAGTAATCACCAACTGGGTTTTGGTTATTTAAATTCAGCTTAAAGAATAGTCTTGCAATAGCGCAGCCAAGTTTAGGCTCAGATGGGATGTGATCTCCTCCACAATGGATCTGCACTGTTTTGCAATCTGTGCCCTTGCAGATACACAAAACTTAACTGAGCAAATCCATACTGGCTCTACTTTGAGCAAGAGGCTGGACCAGACACCCCCCAGAGGTCCCTTCCAACTTCGATCACTGTATGATTCTGTGAATAGAGTTCAAAGTACCACGTTTCCGAGTCTGTTTTAAAAAGGCAAAGAGAGGATTTCTCATCCATACCACAGAAGTGAAAGATTTGCCTTTCAGACCTACTGCTCTGGATTGCTGTTGGACAGAACAGCTGGTCTGGGGGCAGCAAGAGGTCAAAGAGGCAAGCTAGGAATGGCTGGGTTCTAGAGACTGAAGAACTAAAGGAGTCAAAAACTAAGCAGGTGTTCAAGTACAAAGTCAACTAATCTCAAATCTTCTCTGCTGAGACATTTCTGCTTCATGAGCCAAAGGAAAGAAGATTCCTTTCACACAGTGCTACCCGTAGGGAGCAACAAATTGGGGGCAGGGATGGGAAGACTCACTGAATATGTGGTGAATATTTTGGCTGTAATAGACTTCATATGCAATGGGAGAAAGAGAGCACTGAAATTCCGGACTTTTTTTCCATAGTCCAACCTAGGATTAATTATTTCAGTGGCAAAACACCAAAAGTAACTTCAGATTTTTTTGGTGTTGTTTTAGCAGGATTCTAAACCAGATAATTTGTCATATACTGAAATCTTCGAATATCATGCATTCTCTCTGATCCTGAAGTGAGCTAAAATATTCTACATTTCTGAAGTGCACAGTACTTGCTGAAATAAAAAGAAACCCCAAAACCCAAAATCTAAATTGATCTGTGGCTGAATGATGGAATAATGCTCAAAATGTCTGCAGTGTTCTGCACTGGCTTTCCTAAATTAGTTTTCTCTTTTGTGGAAACAGCATACTCAATAAGCACTGGTGTTTTAGACTGCTGAAATGTTAACCTTAAAAAAGTATCAACATGTTTCATAGGTAGTAGATCAATTTTGTCAATTTTTTTCCTTTGTTTTCTCAAGAAATACTTCTGAATGTTTCAGTATCCATTCTTGTGGCTGGTCATAGGGTTGAGCTCTTCCTTCTCAAAAAAATCCTGGACAAACATTTATTTGCATCACTTCATAACATCATAGGATTTAAATTTTTTTTTTTTAAAGTTTTTGTTGGCTATATGCAGCATGATATGCCAGCTGGAACCGGGGCAGTATTTATCAAATGTTTTCTGAGAAACTTTTTCTGTACAAAAGGTAAAGAAATGCATCTTCAAAGGGCCCAAATGCCCTGCAGAAGCCTCCATTAGTAGAGTAGGATTTATTTTCGTTCTTGATCTAACAAACAGGAAAATTTTCTTTTTACTTCAAACTGAAACTCACACTACATATACAATGAGACTGAATGTGAGGAGGGTCATCCCCAAGAGGAGAGGAAAGACTGCCTGTTTACAGGGAATACTGCTGTTACACAGCTTTTATAATACTCTGCCAAAAAATTACAAGCCATCCTGAGACACTGATTGATTGTACAGATTCCTTACTATTTTAGAAGGGACACCAAAGCCTTTCCATGTCTTTCACAATGAACTTAACAAGACCCACTAACTCTTAAATCTAAACAATGGCAGTTGTGAAGACTCTTTGCCCAAAAGCAAAATTTTCTTAAATCCCACTAATGCAAATAGTGATTGTCAATTGTCATCTTAGCACACACAAGCAATCAACTTCGTATTTATGTTAAAACATGTGATAATTATTTGCTTTAATGAAACAAAAGTTATGCTGGATTCTCACCCCAAAGAAGTGGGAAAATATCCACTGATTACAAACAAAGATGCAACTGATTGTTGGTACTGGATGTACACCTTGATAATTCAGATATTAATTCCAAAAAATAAGAAAATTGCTTCATCTGAATGGTTTTGGATGCTTTTGTAATACTACTAACACATCTAAAAACCCCATGTTCATTGAATCACTGACTATGCCGTGTTTTTTATTAAACAAAACAAAAGAAACTAATGGCAGTGGTTGCTCCAAAACAAACAAGACAAATCTTCATGCAAAACCAGCATGGGTCATAAGCATCTACAAACAACAACCCTCTGTTTTAAACTCTTTGCTGCATTTCAGAAGCATGAGAGTGAACAGCCTGTTGCCTACAGTCCCATGACACACCTCATGATGATTCCCTGGCATGGAAACAAAACCACGGGATGACTGTCCCTTACACCATGGGGCTGCAGACCCACAGCCAGCACTGCACAGGGTGGCTGCAGTCAGCAGCGGGGCAGGGAAGGGCAGCCCACACCTCTGGCTGGCACCGTGCTATTGTTATTTATTAGCGGCCTGGCAGTAGGCTACTGCTGAAAAACCTCCTTGTAACCAAATGTGACCTTTCCCATTTTTCTTCTCTCTTTCCCACCATATGGGAAGTCAAGACTTCAGTGCCATGCAGTGTATGAACAGCTGGATCTACCCCATCCTGACTCGTGGCTTCCAGCACTGTACAAACTCAGCCCCCGGTGTTGATGCAGTGCACAATATTTCATATACAAACCAAAAGAGTATGTCACAGCATGCTATGCCACACTATGCCATGCTTCCCATGCCAGTTTGGATGAAAGGCCTCTATAACAAACAGCAGAGCAAATGGACAGGACTACAGTAAAAAAAAAAAAAGTCTTGCTACATCCTCTCTCATTTGACTTAATTTATCTTTTCTGAATACTGCATTTAGAAAAGTAACAAATCATTGCATAGGACAGTCATCAGCTGCAAAATGCAGGATTTATTTCTTTATTATTATGTTACCATTTTTCCAGAGCCTTGGCCAGAAAACAAGAATTATTCGTAGCTTAATAATTTCTGCTACTAGCTGGGCCTTTGTTACACTCCTTTAACAAGCCTGTATAATACTAAGCCCATTAAGGCCTCAACTTTAGCAGAGTTTTTAATCAATATTATCAAGTGGCAGCAATTAAATTGAGAATTTCAATTTGTTGTTTGAGAATAACACAGCTTATCTTGCATGCAAGGTAGATGTAAAATGGAATAAGGCTTTTTGATTTTAAGAAGTCTGAGATTTTTGCCACATACAACAAATAAGGGGGACAGGAGAGTTGTTTCTTTCAATGACATACATGAAATTTGTCCCTCACATGCATTGGTACTTTCCCTCTTGTTATCTGAGAAACACCACAAAAACAGCTGGAATGCTTTTTTAATCTCTGCAAGAGACTTTCAAACACCACAATGATAGATCAATAATTTGTCTGGATGCGGTGTGATAGTGTAGGAAAATACAGAGTGATAGTAATGTGAGAAAATATATTCAGAACACAGACCTTAATGCTTTTGTGATATTAAAATCCTTCTGGTAAAAAGATTGAGCAAAGTTGGGATGAAAAAAAACCCTAAAAAATTTTGCAGAACATAGTGACATTATTGACATGACAGTCTCAGACCTAATTAAATTAATAGAAAGCATTTCAATTCTATATTTGTGTAAGAGACCTCACTAAACTTGCTAGTAAAATGCAGGTATTTTTTTGTTGGTGAAAAAAATCAGGGGTACCATTTTAATATAACATGTATCAAAAGAACAATTCAAAATTCTTAACCTCAAAATTGAAATAAGACTTTTGTCTTTTAAGGAGGCATGTTATATGTGTGGATCTCAATTTCTCAAATTTACCTTCATTATTTTAATTGAAAACACAACAGATAAGGCAAAACTTTTTAAATTAGGATAACAGCTTTTGTAAATGTATATTTATGAGTTTAACTAAAGAAATAATATTTTTATCTCAATTAAGTGGCATACTGAAGTTCATAATAAAAACTAAGAGAAGAAAAATAATCAAAATTTTCAAAAGTTCTACAGCTAGTTTTGGTGATCTTTGCTTTTACAAAATAAAAGAGAAGATGTTTTGAAGACTCAAAGAGAAACAATCTCCCAGATTTGATTAGGAGTGTTAAAGTAACTGTATCAACTGAATAGAAAGATGAGAAGGGACTGTGATGCTGAGAAGAAAAGACTGAGCAGAGTGCAAAGCACTGACTCTGGGGATGCGAGAGAAAAGACATCACAGCAAAAAGCAAAAAAATAAATACTAATTTGTACAGCACAACATGCCCTCTAATTGGCTGCCTGCATGTGCTGGTCAAGTTATTCTGCTGGGGAGAACTACAGGTTTCTGAGTTTATTTAGCATGGATATAACTGAAGACCATTTTTACTTTAAACCAACAGACAGAAAGGAGGGATGTGATAGCCTAGGTTTTTGAAACTGACTTCTAAAAAAACAAAAAAATATTGTTGTCTAAACTCACAAAAACCATGCAGAATTTTTCACTATCATTACTAAACTCATAATATCTGTGCTTGTGCAAGAGATAATTATCCAAAGCTAGCAAAAATCATGTGTTTTCTGGCAGAAGTCAATTGCTCAAAATACAAAACCTAAAGGGCTTTCTCTCCTTTATCTTTTATTCAAGTGTCCAAATGGCCTAAGTATATTATAAGTTTTAAAATTCCATGTGAAGGATCCAAGGTATGAAATAATTTCAGTCAAAATACAGAATACTCTGACAAATGTTTAATTTAGTAAAGCAAATTTAGATGCTTTTCTGTCCCCTTTGCCTTTTTTTTCCAAAGTATGGAAATGACACTGTGTGGATCACAGTTGTAACAATTAAAAGGAGAAAACCTGTTCTGGACTTGCAAAAGTAAGCAACCTAGCTTAAACATTCACAGGAGTGTCCCTGAGACACATCTGAAGAATAAATTTGGTGCTCTCAGTGGTGATTCAGAAGAAAGAAAACTGATACAACTGTGACTGTTGTAGAGAACAACCTAAAAGCACAGTGATTTTAAGTAGCAAAGTAAGGCTGAGATCCTTCTGATGTTCTAAGAGGAAGAAGGGCAGAGAGGTTTGTTAATAATCCAAATTGCAATTTTTCTTAATACAGAATAATTACAATAATCTGACCCGTACTTGTCTGTTAGCCTTCCATATAAGTTGCAATCAGTCAGAGCTGTAACACTCTTCAGGCTCCACTTAAGAAGCAATTCTCAATCATGCATGTGGCTCAGTAATTTATATATTATTTCCCACTGATGCTGGAGATAACTGACTGGACTTCATGATTTGCTTAAGACTCAGAACAAGTCAGGCTTATGCTCAGTGAGCTGGGGACAGGTGCCATGTCTCTCCCCCAATAAGCATGCTGTGCTCCAATATTTAACCAGGGGAACCTAGCCAGCCATCTCCTGCAGCCCTTCAAGAGTTTTAAGGTGTCACAGCTACTTCCAGTAATTAAGCTACTTAGTTCAGGTCTGCTTTTATTACAGAGAAGTAGCAAATACAGTGCTGGAAAGCTAAAAGTTGTAATGGGGATTGGAAGAAACTGAATTATTGTATGTGTATATTTTTTAATAGATGGCATAGAACTAAGGAGAGATTAAAAAAAAAATTAGCGGTGTACTCTACCAATAGAGAGAGACCACTGATAGGATCTAACCTGCAAATGAGTCCAGGAAAAAAAAAGATAGCAAAAGCCAGCAGAAGTCTGGTTTGAAAATTGAGTTTGGGGAAGTAAATGTGAGAAATGACAGCAAAAATGATTATTCAATAACTACATTATTAAATTACTATTATTAGATACATTATTAAAATAATATTATTAAATAGCTACATTTTATAGTTACAGTACAGCTGTCTATTAGTGGCTTCTTAAAACCAAGAAATTGCACTAGTCATTCTTCCTCTTTTCTTATACATACACAACTTACAATCTAGCTTTAATAAGGAAGTTTCTCTCAACTGTCAAGAATATCCTTGAAAATATTTTATAAAATATTAAAAATGATATATAAATGTAATTTACCAACCTTCTTATAGTCCACAATGCTTCCTTTTCCTTGTGCCTTAAAAGGAAAGAGATTTTATATCAGACACTACATACGACAAACTAGAGTTGCAAGAATAAAGAATGTAATTAAATGAGCTACTACTTCAAACATAACTTACTTTCTTTAGGAATCTGATACAGAAAACCCTAAAATACAACCAAATGTGTTACCAGCTTACACAACATGGTTCTGTTTCAGATGAGAGCTGCAGATCCTCAGTGTAATTTTTAGGCTTTTTTATTATCACTTGTAGTTAAACATGTGGTGAATTCAAAATGTTTTGGTCCTAAGAAATCTTGCTGTCTGCATTAATTAATCTCTCTTATGAGATTCTGAAATAAATTATACTTCCTATCAGCAATAGCAGGATTTATTTTCCTTAAAGAGAACTCTCTGTATACCTACACTGACTTGCAAGAGGCAATAGTCTAGAGCTCTCAAAAGGGGCTGTCAGACCCTGTCAGAGCATTTGGGAGTAGCAAAACTACTGCCAATTACTGCTTCCTTATTTGTATATTCCCATCTTCTTTAATATGCCAACTTTTATTCACCTGATTGAACCTTACAGCTTCTTCAAAATATATCTAGTAGTTACATTGTATATCAGAACACACCAGAAATGTGATTGCCTGCATGCAGATTCACACCTCAGCAGAGAATCTGACAACATGTTTGAGGAAGATGCTTTTCAGCTGCAGCAATACCAGCAAAGGTGTGCTCAATGTGCCTCCTCCTGTGCTTATTCTCATTACCAACAGGAAGAGTATTTTCTCATGATCTGCTCCTGTCAAGCATACAAGTTAATGGCTCTTGTGCTTCTCCAGGCAGCAATCTCATCCAATCTGTCTCCTAAGCCTTCTTTACTACAACTGCACTATTGCTTTTTTTCTTCTTTTATCCTCACAGCAGTAGTTTGGCTCTCTGACTTTTCTGGACCCTCATCTCAGACACATGGATTTTTTTTTACCTTTTACATCAGACTTGGTCAACCGGTTAAGCTTCTGACAGGGCCTGAGTGCACTGTGTGTGCTTTACCAATAAAAACCATACAAATGACACCACACAAGAGGGTGGCTTGTGAGTGTACCCTTATGAGCAGTGCCAATGTGAGGAAGTCTCTGGTTTGAGTGCTTGGCCGACTCTGAATGTCACACAGTGAATGTGACTGTGGATGGTATCTCAAAGAGCTTGCAGTTAATCAAAGAGAATTCTTTCTAAACCAACAAGTCAAGTAAGGCTCCTGGACTTAGTGTTCCACATTATAGTTGGTAGTAGTGGTAGCATAGTAAACACCATGTATAAAGTGTGTATATATGTATTTTTATTTATATATGGATAAAAAAAAAGTCTGAAGTACAGTAGATAGCAAATACTTTTGCATAGTGCATGCCTCTTGGCACCCCTGCCTCCTTCACACAGAACTGCTTCATTGTTTCTATAATGCCCATTTTTGGTATGAAAATTTAGTGAGCAGACAGACGGCACTCCTGGAGTCCTGCAACCTCCTCTAGATTCTGCAGATGGGAAATTGTTTCAAAGCTTTTATACACTGTGCTGAGGAAATGCCATTATTCTCCAACTGCAATAATCCAAATCCATTTACATTCAGCTTGCCTATGAGCCTTGTGTTGTGACTGTTGAATTCCAAAATTCCTCATCACGCTTTATGAACTACCAGTCCCTAATTTCAAAATGACAATAGGTTTGCTTCATTGTAAGATCCCCTCACTCCATACCACTGTAAGGCTGTAGATTCTGCATACACCTCCCAAAATTTTCAGAGGCTGAAGAGACCATGCCTCTTGCTTGAAGTATGTGAAGGCAGGTTAGAATGCAGAACTAGGCAGAGGTTTAGATTCCACATCCTGTACCTGATTTCTGCTTTCAAACCAGCAAAGAAAGGAGCCATCAGCAAGCACATCTCGAATGAATATGCTTGCACAGAGCCAGCCTCTTATTGAAGGCAGCAGCCTTTCTCACAAACTGTATAACAACAAGCATGAATTTCGAAATGGCAGTCATCACTGTTGTTTAGACAGACAAAACATGTCCAACTGATGCAGGAACTCAAGAGAATGCTTAATTTTGGCCATTTTGGTGCTTTCACCTACCCTTTTCCCTTCTTGCTGCTTTCTACAGTTATCTATCTGTGCTTCAGCAACATCCAGGAAGCTATTCATGGACCTTAATCCTGCTGTGGTACATGACAGTTACCACGTAGTTACTTCATTCTTATTGCCTTCCTCATGTAAAAATTAGAGGAAAAAACTAGGTAAATAAGAGAATTAAGAACAAGGGTATCAGACAGGTAGATCTCAAAACTATTTTGTGGTGGTCAGAAAGCCAGGCCCCACAGATCTTTCCGCTTCCACTGAAAATTACTACTCCCAGTGTCATGTTGGCAGAAGGAAATTTGTGCCTACGTTTCAACCACTGTGATGGTTGAAATTCTCTGCTTTAAGTTGCCAGTGAAAGTAGCTTTACTAAGATGTGGAACTGCACAAGCAGTGCAGAGGAACACACATATACTCCATGCAAATGAATCTGCCTGTTACACTGATATACAAAAGTCTGACAGGGCTTGACTGCCAGGTCCCTAAATTTCCCCTTGTTGAAAGTGTGGATGAGAGAGATATTAAGCACTGGAAAGCATAGGGAAACCTCTTGTTAATTTCTAAGTTCTTTTGCAGATTGAAAGTATAGATAGGAAGAAATAAACAAATGGCAAAACCAGGAAATTCTAAACAGTGCTTTATTTTACCTCTCTAATCTGTTTAAGCCATGCCTCCCTTCCAAGGAATTCCTGATGAAGGATTGCAGGAGCAGAATTCAAACTAAAGGCCATGGTGTCACTAGAACTTTCTTTAACAAATGGCTGCAGGTCCAAATGTAGCTGAAAAAGAACACACACACATTCAGTTCCCAGGAACAGTCTATACGCATCCACCCATTCATCAAATTGAGGTCCACATCCTGATTTTACACCTACTCACCACTTCCTACTTTGACACTTTTACTCTGGTTGCACTTTTTCAAGTTTGGGGGAGGGATAGAAAGATGTTGAAAGCATTGCAGTTGTGGAAAGATGTGGTAAAGAGAAACAAGTAGAGAGTCTGCAAAGACACAGATAAAGGACAAAAATAATAAAAGCTTGCAGAGCTGGGCAAGCCATGGGCCACAGCCAAGTAGGAGACTGTGGAGTGGCAAGAAATAGAAAAAATATAAAGGAGAAATGATCCAGTCTTTGGTGGGAAGAAGATCAGGTTTAAATCTGTGCAGAGTACTACATTCTACTTTCGAGTACCTGAGGAAGAGGATACAGTATGACCTTCCTTCTGACAAAGCAAAAGCTACACAGCTAGGATCTTTCTATGAAAATTATGCAATCCTTAATAAACAACTATGTGTCAATGGTGAATGTATTAATATCAAAGCATACACAAATTATTAAGGATATAACTGCACTTGAAGTAATTTATAGGTAGAATTGTACCTAGTAATAGCATATAGTGGCATTTCTGTGGCAGTAAAACTGTGCTTTATAAAACCACTTCCTTCTCCTGTAGGAACTAGAAACTCCATAAATCAACTCAGCTGAAGCAGATGGGAGGTCTGTCTGCCTGTCTCAAGCTACATCTAACCTCTCAAGTGGTGCAATACAGCAGAAGCAGATCTGTGTTTTCCTCTGGACTAACTCTAGTTGCGGATTGAATGTCTTCTAGTGGAGGTCAGAGACCTTGTCCAAGAAATCCTACTGCTGTAGAGGTGTAGGCTGCTCCTGTCCAGATATGGCAACCTCCCTCCTTATCTTCCAGCTGCCCTCTATGGAAGTTCCCTCCACAGCAGGTTATTCAGAGGGCATATGGCTCAGCCCATGCTGCTGCAGACAGCTGAGCCTCACAGTACAAATATCTGCATGGTGGCAGCCAAGACCCAACACCACATTATGTACAGACTGGGGACTGAGATGTTGGAAAGCAGTGTCACAGAAAGGGCCCTGGAGGTGGCAAGGTGAACATGAGTCAGCAGTGCCCTGGCAGCCAGGAAGGCCAGTGGTGTCCTGGGGTGCATCAGGCACAGCATCACCAGCCAGGCAAGGGAGGGGATTGTCCCGCTCTGCTCTGCACTGGGGCAGCCTCACCTCAAGTGCTGGGGGCAGTTTTGGGCACCACAGTGTAAGAAAGACATTAAACTATTACAGAGTGCCCAAAGGAGGCTACAAAGATGGTGAAGGACCTTGAGGGGAAGCTGTGTGAGGAGTGGCTGAGGTCACTTGGTCTGTTCAGCCTGGAGGAGACTGAGGAGAGACCTCATTGCAGTTTTCAATATCCTCGTGAGGGGAAAAGGAGTGGCAAGCGCTGATCTCTCCTCTGTGGTGACCAGTGACAGGGCCTGAGGGAATGGCCTGGAGTTCTGCCAGAGGAGGGTTAAATTGGATATTAGAAAAAGGTTCTTCCCCAAGAGGATGGCTGGGCACTAGAACAGGCTCCCCAGAGAAGTGGTCACAGCACTAAGCCTGACAGAGCTCAGAAGTGTTTGGACAGCTCTCAGGCACAGGGTGTGACTCTTGGGGATGATCCTGTGCAGGGCTGGGAGTTGGACTCTGTGATCTTTGTGGATCCCTTCCAATTCAACATATTCTATGACATGTTTCCTCCTGCAACTCCTGTTAACGGGACAGTGGGTTTAGGAATAATGTAGGAGTAGAGAAGGTAAAGTTTTAAGCTCTGCAGAAAGATATGCTAGAGGGAAGTTAACAGAGCCTTGAATGTATTGAGCTCCATTGCCAGGAGTGCAATTTTGGTAGTTCACAAGCACTGTTCATACCAACAGCTTCTACAAACATCCTCACTCCATACAGCAGCCAAATTTCTCAACACTCACCTGCTGGCTAAAGTTTACAGCATAAGTCATGCAGAATATTACAGAGCTCACGAGCAACACATCTTACAGGCCTTTCTTTCTATATTTGAGCTCCCAGAACAAAAGGAAAAGGTGTACCTTATGACTCATAGACATATGCTTCCCATACTGGAATGCCATGTCCTGGATCTCAGTGCTGTGCTTTGCCAGCTCCATTGCAGCCTGGCAGCTCTTTGCCAGCAAGGCACTGTGTGACAGGAAAACCTGCTCCTTCCACCTAGATATGCCAATATCATCCGTGAGGCAGTTCTCCTGAAAATGAAACAAAGGCTAACATGAAAACACCAAAACTGCACGTGTCAGCTCACAGAAGTTAATAGTGTGGCACAGGTGAGTAACGTCTAGTAAGTAACAAAACAAAACTCTTGTTTTGCCATATAAATTCTTTAGGGGATGAATAGAGGAAAGTATCAGAATAAATCTACTGGCAGCTTCAAACAGAAACCTTTTTCATTTTCTTCTCAAAAAGTACAATGCAAAATATGTGGAGTAGTCAACAGATTCATTTTTAATGACCGTATCATCACACTGAACATTAACAGCCAACTATAGCCCTCATGAGGGACTGGGGAGAAAAAAACCCCCACAACCAAACCTCCGAAACAACAAAACAAACCCAAAAAATACCCCCTCCAGAGTATACCTGCACTTCAGCCCCTTCCCAGTTACCAAAAACCAAGAATCCCAACCCAACTTGAGAAGTCCCAATAATTTCTCCTTTGTAGTCATGAAAAAATCTAACAAGTGTGGAAAATTCTTATAGACTGCACTGAAGAAATGAAGAGAGGACTTGCGAGAGAGAGGACTTGTACCTCTTCTGTTCCCATATTAGGAGTGAGGAATGATGGAAAGTATTGAAAATAAAGTTGCAATTTAGAAGTGCCAGGGATTAATTAACTTTCCCAGGAACTGATAGAGGCATCTCAGCAATGCCTCTACTGTACTTTACCACCTTGCCTGAAAGGTCAGAGATGCTCAACCTGTCTCAAAATATTTTGTATCCCAAGTATTTGTTTGGATTACTTTCCACAGTATTTTATTTAACACAAATCAAATACTTTCTCCAAGAAATCCAAATTCAGCTGCCACTCCTTTGACTCATAAGGTGTTAATATGCCACTAAGTCACTCATGTCTTCAAAGCTAGACATTACTTTAATCTGTCTCACATACTGTCACGCCTTTAGGTACTCTCTAAGGAGGGGGAAAAAATGTAACACCAGAAAAGATCACAGCTGTTTTGCTTAGAAAAAAAATAAAATCAGTAATGAGAAGCTACAGAAAAAAATTAAAGCACAAAAATGTTAAAAATTTTGTAATTTCTCAGTTCAGCTAAAACTGTAACATACACTGAACCAAAAGATAGTCTTTAAAAGAGTAATATAAAAATCCCTCTTATACAACAAACCTTTTCCCTCAAAGTGATGTCAATTAAATTACTTAGAAATGAGCAAGAAGTAATTCTGTGTGACCCTATAGTTTTCTAGCAAGGTATTATCTGTCATGAAATCAGTAACAAATGAAATAGAATCCATCCGTTCAGCTCTAATTTTCCTCCCTTATGGATATCACCCAGAAGTGCTGTGTTACAAGGGAGAGGATAATTTGAGACTAATGGAAAAAGTAGGAGAATTCTGCAATGCCAAGTAACACAGAGCTGTGTCAAAATGCCTTTGCTTTCAGACATACTATTAAGTTATACAAGGAAAGTGAAGAACAGAGAAACCACATGTTTGCTATTATGCATACGACAACTTACAAAGTCAAGCCTAAACTTTCCTCTGTTTCTGTATTTTTGTTTTAATATCTTAACTCAGCCCAGAGTATGTGCAAATTCCCATGACTGGCAAAATGTCAAAATGAGCATTTAATTCAAGTAGTTTCCCATATATCAAGTCTCTTTTTTTCCATTTAGATATAGGTCAATTTATTTTAAATTTAAAATTAGGATCTGTTGGAAGACGAAATACAATCGTTTCCTTAACAACCAATCTGCTCAGTGAAAAAACAGTATTTACTAAAATTTGCTGGATGATATTGAAAATTGGCAGTGATTTTTATAATCGTTTGTTTTACATCCAAATAAGAAAGAAATACTCTAGAAAGGTATCCTAAAACAATTTTGAAGTTAAAGAAAATGTTTCAGAAGACCCAAAAGTTGAAAATGTTTGCTTTGTGGAGCCTTTGAGTAGCAAGAGAAATGCAGACATTATCCAATATCAACAGAATGAACTGAAGTAGCTTAAACAGTCATTGCAACTTAATGTATACAAAAAAATGTATTCTATGATTTGTTACAAAATTATATTCCTAAACAAGTTTGAATTTCGTTAACAGAAATTCAAATGGCAGAAAAAGTTATGGTCCACTACACGAACACTGTGTAAAAGATTCAAGCACCTAAAATGAGCATCTAACTTCAAAAAGCCCACAAGATTTGAACACATTTTGAAGACTGAAATCTTAAAAACATAACTATTGTAAATCTCTGGGCTATAGAAACAGGCAAATTGTAAAAAGGCATTATGTCCATATGGATACGCTTTAGCATATGAACTTGCATGCCAGAATATAGCTGATTTGAATCACAAAACTTCTTATGACCCCATACCCCTAAAGCTTCTGCTGCTTCAGACAGAGGCGGACACATCCTTTCTTCAGCAATATCTTCCAATAATACCATTTCTTCCCAAGCTTAACTCTCATGTTGTATATAAAGGATCTGCCAACCACAGCACATTCTTACAAGGGTATGTAGGACAAGATCTAAACACTCTTTTAGAAACATCAAGGGAAAACCCAAACTAGTTCTAGATTGCAAAGGCTGTAAAATCTGATATCACGACAGCTCTTACTACTTCTAGAGAAATTTTCATTGCTTTGTAAGCTTTGTTTTGTTTTGTCAGCAGTGGATATAAAAGTGGACATTAGTTGGCCCAGAAGACTCCTAAGACTTTCTTATAAAAATCTCTCTAAAGTCAAATGAATTCTAGTTGTAGTTGACAGTGCTCAGACATTTGATTAACTAATGCCTGTGGTGTGACGTCATTCACAAGTTCTGTCACCAAGAAAGGGGTGCAGAACACAAGCACCCCTGATGCTGTCAGGGTGGCACGAGGTGGTAGATGAAGAGAGCTGAACCCTTCACCATCACGGGAAGAAAACAGCCAACTCCAGAGACAGTTTGCATAATATCAGCATGAGAGCACAGGGAAAATATCCAAATCCAGCTCTGTCAATCATCATTTCCAGTGGGAAATAAAGAACAGCTGAGGGTGCTCCCATTTTACTATTGGCAAGGTCAGTTACTGCTTTGTTAGAAATTGTCTAGTTGAGTGGTTTTTTTTAATTAAACTACTTCCATAATTTAAACTCTGTTTACAACAACTGTTGGTTAGTTAGCAACAGAAGAAACATGCGGGTCACAGAGCAGCAGTGGTTTCACCAGGCAGGACCGACCAAAAGCCCTGCCCTTCTTTATTTACCTATTTTTATATGTTTCTAAGGACAGTCAAAGATTGGTGAAAGGGGTCAACACCCCTAAAGGTTTACAGGACAAAGACATGGTCAATAATCTTTCTCCACCCCAGGGAAAGGAATGAAAAACAATTCTACAAATGCAAAACAATCCCGGCCGGTTTAGAAAAATAAGGACCATGTTTACAGAACAAGCATGGGAAACTGGAGCTACAGTGTTACAACTTATGGGGCCCTGTAAAACCAGGGCGACAAACAACCACCTCAGAAAACAAAAAACTTTTAGAAAATGAAATTGCAGGACAAAATATGTGATCATAACCATCAGGAAGGGCAGCTCTTAGTGACAGTACCAAGGATCCCCCATACAAAAGCAACACTTAAAATAACTCAGTTTGATTTATCACACCAAAGAAGATTCTCATATGAGGCTCAGCCAAAAACGTATCAAGGAAATAAGAATGAAAAACATGTCTTAGAAGTGCACAAACCCATTTGCAAAACCAAGCAGGAGCAGAAGTCGGAGACTTTAAACTTCAGCTATAGTGTGTAACAGAGCCCTTCATTTATTTCCATACCATGGCAGCTCTTTCTTAACCATCTGCTGTTGCACAAAATGATCCAAATGTCTGAATCATTCATATCAAACATCAGTTCAGTTCTCAATGGGCAAATAATCCATAGAAACACACAGAAATAATTTTACATTGCATATTCAAAGTTTTAAATTAGGGAGTTCAAAAACTTCTATTTTACATAAATAAAATCCAATGCAACTATGAATCACTGTACCAGCAGCAGTACCATTTTACCAGACCCTGTAAAATATTTCACACATGGTTCACATAAGCTTTCAGCAGATGCATTCATGCTTGTTGAACATGACAGGGCATGTTTTATTGGTCTATTAATACCCGTCTTCACTGCTTTTGGAGGAACAAGGGTGTCTGCAAACGGGTCAATAAAGCAAGCTACTGTACTTTTATCATGACACTGTAAAAAAACAACACCCGGTTTTAAAAGAAAAGTTTGTAAACTTATCATTAAGATAAATATCTTTTCACATCTGTTACTTCTAAATCTCTCTGGAAAAACTTAGTATTTAAAAGAACAAAAGGAGTAAATAAATAACATTGGCCTTCTTTCTAGCTATGCTTTTTTTCCCCAACACATTTTTCTACTTTTTTCAAAGATGCTCTTTACTCAAATTCTGTATTTTAGGCTTTCCTTTTGTCTTGCAACAAAACATCTGTTTAAAAAAAGTGAAAGCTCTGGCTCTGCTGCCCTGCTGAAAGGTGCTTTACATGACTCAAAATATATTTTATTTACCGCCTACAGTAAAATTATAAACGAATCCCTTACTTATAATACAGACTCATAGCAGTCCAGTTGATGGACATGTGCAGTATTCCAAAACATTACTCCTCAAAGCAGGGGCAGGGACCAAACATCAATGAAGTATTGGCATAGCTCACTGCATGTAGCCCATCCTTTCCCAGAAAATAAATTTTTTAATTTTCATTAAAAATCCCTACAGTGGTCTAACAGAAATATCTGTTAATTCACTTCTTGATATAATGAGTACTTGCTATTAATGCATTTATTTTTAAAATTTGTTTTACATATTAGTTATGCACAACTTTCACAAAATTGCATCAAAAACTCCTAACAGCTCTTCTGGCCATCAGTGAAACATGTTGAGAATGGTCCGATCTTACATAATAGCCCCACTTTGACACTATAATGAGCTTTGTTAATGCACATTTATCATTAGTTAGGTATTCTGAAGACAAGGAAAAATCGCCAAAACCCAACCAACGTATTTCCCCTCAAAGTCCCTCATGCTTTAAGATTACAAGAACATTCTGGAAGGTCAAGCACACTGAAGTTCCTCTCTTGATTCTGCTGTTTGACCTTGAGCTTCCTTGTACTCTTACCCCTGTTCAGAGAACTGACAGGAAAATAAAGTAACCCCCCTTAATATTTGTTAAATGATCTGGAATATTAAAACAGAGAGGGTTTATAAGTATTGCACTATTCTCTGAGTTAGCAAACATTTTAGAAGCCTTCAGCTTCCTAAAAGCTGGAAACAGAGACTCAGGGCAATGGGTTTTCTGTTAAAAATAGATAACCATGATCACAACTGAAGGCCAGACTAGACAACTTTCACCTTTGCACTCACTAAGGCAAAATTTTTACTTCCAAATTAGTCCTAGGTTTAGGGAAGGCAAATGGGAACTGGGAAGAATGTCCTTCACTTGCAGAATTTTGGGCTGAGAGGGGATTTAGCACAGAAAACTGTAATAGTTTATCATACCACCTCCTCAGCTCCAGGTTACAGTCCAACATATAAGCTTAATATTGCTAATGCAATATCTTAAATCACAGCAGCTGTTTGTTACTTTGAACATGAGTGACAAGCCTTAACCTTCAGGCTGTGTCAAAGCCTACACTTTGTAGTTTGGATTGTCACTTCAAATAATGATGAAAAGTTAAATATTAGCTTTATCTTTCCTGGTTTCACACACATCTAATGACTTGCCTATGCAGAAAAGATGAAGAATGATCAAACAGACTGTACTAAAATGGGACAGCTGTAGGATTGCACATGGTTGTGCAGAGTCAAAAAAAGTGGTAATGGAGCTGTCAAATAATTATATCCATTATATGTATTCAGGAGTAAATCACGTCAGTCTTGTTAGGTCAAATAATTCTTTGAACTTTCCTACTGTGTCATCCAAATGAAGCAGAATGAAACTTTTTTTTTGTAAACATGAACTTAGGATCTTAGAGAAAAAAGGTTAACTTTGCAAAGATATTTTTGTATTTTTGTCTACCATTCAGGTAGACATTCAGCAAAGTTCAAAACATTTTGGTGCTAAGTAAGTTTATTTTATGGTACTAAAGAGCTTTAAAACAACTGCATTAAGAACATTTAATATATGAAGTACTGTTTTCTTGCCTCAGGGAAAAAAAACCAAGGTGAGAAGATATCCTTCTGCTTTTCCAAATTTAAGACATTCCCAGCAATGAAAATGCCATTACTAGCATCCCTATGCCCTATTCCTAAAAAGAAAAATAAGTCTGACATTCAAGATTTAGTTGTGGAACAGATTAAAGGATTTGTCTTACCTCTGGGAAATGTAGTTCACAATTTTGTTTCAATCCAATTGCAATTAGGGAAGGAGGGAAGATGCACAAAGGATGCAAATAAGACAGACCAACAACTGAACTAATTTATTTGCCAGTCTTTGCTAAAGAAATGTTCAGGACATGAATGGGACACTGCCTCAGCAGAACAGTGCGAGGAGAGCAGCATGTCTCAGCATAACATGGAACTAAACTTCTCAGAGAACAAGCTAGAAAAAATTAAAGCAGATGCCACACCTTGTTGTAGGTCTCATCAGAAGCCACACACTACGCATTATAAAGGCTGCACTTCAGACACTGTCATGTAAATGTTTCTATTACGCCACCACACTAATTGTGTTTTGAGTTAACTGGGTTCCCCCTTAGGAAGGGTACAGTGTACTTTCAACTCTCCTTAGACAGAAATAGTCACTGAAACAAAATAAGTCTTTGCTATTTGTAACTAGGCCAGGGCAGGGTAAATGTCATGCAGCTGCACTTAGTTTATCTCACACTTCCCCTTGCAATCCACATGTGTGGAGGGCTTCAGTAAGGCAACAGAAAATAGAAAGAATTACTAAGAAAGAAAAGATTAACATCTTCTGCAGTGGCAGGAACCCAAATGAGTCCACAAGATTTCTCATTTATAGAGGAGCCATGATTTAAATAAAATGCAGTTTCATTGCTGAGATGAACCTGTAGAGCTTTACTTCTACACATGAAAAAGTAGAAAGTAGATTAGTGTTTTTTAAATATACCTGCAATTTACTTGTATTTAGAAACCTGCTGGAATATAGAAAACAAAAATCTCAAAGATGTCATCTATTTTAACATATAACCCTGAGCACAGTCCTTGGGAGCAATACTGAAGGCTGAGATCAGTTTATCCACAGGTTAAACACAGCAGGTGCAGAAGCACTGCCAAGTTCCCAGCGCTGCCCTCCTGCCACGCTTCCACCCAGGATCCACTCCTGAGAGGTGCCAGAGGACATTCCAGGCATGCTGTCCTCTCTGTGCATCCTAGGGAGCCATGGGCCCAGGCAGCTCCTGAGTGTGCCATTACTGCTGTCCTGCTGAAGGCTCTTGCTCAGCTCAGTAGTGTGATCATTCCCTTCCCAGCTGGTTTCAGTCACAGTGACAGGGATACACCCCAGTGAGGTCAGTTTGAGTGACGTGACTTTGCTGCTGCACAGCAGGAGAGACAGAGAGTGTCCAAGAGAGCAGCACCCTCCAGAACACAGCGCTGTTAGTCAGTGGCATTCTCCACTTGCCCACTGTGGTTTGCTTGTGCAGAAGCATCAGGGCAGGCATCCACTCCAGCAGCCCATGCAATAGGGTTTTACCATGGTATCAATTTTGCTACATAGGACAACACGGCAATAGTAAACCAGAGCTGCAATTTCAGTACACAACACTTGCTGAACCGTAAGGTTCAGGTCTTCAAGGCATGTGAGACAACGCCATTAGAAGTGAATCTATCTACCTCAGTGGATTTCGAGACTGATACTCACATACACACAGTGCTCATCAGTGACTGAATACTTGCTATGATGAAACCTGTAGAGGTCATGGCAACTTTAAATTACTGATTTTATTGCATGTGTTAAGACACAGTCATAGTAAATGAAAAAGATTCTTTTTTGCTCCAAAACGCAAGTCTACTTCAAGAATGGCCTCTAGAAATTTCCTTAAATATTCTAGCAAAGAAAATAATACCTACATCTAATTTGACTAATTTTCACCACTGTTCTTGCCAAACTGTAACACAGAATATCTGCAACTGCCCTTGAAGAAAAACAAGATTATTTATTGTGAAATGCTGGCAGCTATTATCTTGGCCCATGCTGACTTCTGAAATACATGCACAGTGACTTCTGATGGAGAAGAACACAGTGTTACACTCCTAACACCCCAGGACAAAACTCAGAAAAAAAGACATGTAACTTGGGGAAGAAGCATTCTGCAAACCTCTTTGGATTTGGAAACAACAGGTTTGATGTGAAAATATTAATGATGTTGACAACATTGTAATAAATACCTCTACCAGAACCTTGAGTAGCAACCTCTGGAAGCATTTGGAAAGCCTGTAGTAAGATGTGCCTAGAGCTCCTCGTAATGACACATGATAGTATTTCATTAAGCACTCACAAAAACAAAATAGTTCTTCCTTGAGCATTTCTAGAAACTTCTATCAAAGCTTACAAGTGTCATAACAATGTTACTGCTGAAACCCACTAAGACTAACAACTCTTCCTCCCTCTCCCTCCTTTTAAACAGGTGAAAAAGTCATAATATTTACTGTAGTCATACATTAATATCACCAAATGCCTTGGGTACATAAATCTAGTGAAATTCTTACCTCAGATGATTTTGAGTTTTCATAATATATTCCTTGAACTAAGTCACCAATAGCACTTGAAATGAGTTCCACAACCTGTAAAAGAAAAGAAGAAAAAGTCTTACATCTTTAATTATCACCAACTATTGACTAACAAAGCTACTGCCAGATTTCCAGAGAGATAAACCACGAAGAAAGCTAATTGTGAAAGACTTCAGGATTTACTGAGATATATTCTGTGATATGTCCCTGCTAAACCTCTACTACAGTAACTCTTCTATCAAAGTTTTAAGTTAATATAAATGAAAAACAAGACTTGTTTTTCGTACAGTGTGAACTATAGAGTGTATTCTCACAAGGACATTCACAGAACTAATAAATCCCAGTTCATGAATATGAGACAGTACCTCATCTGGGCTTTGTTTTGTTTTGTTTTTTTCCTGCCAAGTAAATACTTCACAATACCTCTCCTTGGGAGCTGTTAAAATTCTAATCTTTGTGGCTAATACAGAAAAGTCAGAATCCATAGAAAGGTAACCTTTCAAACGTGATCATTTGGTATTCAGGTGCCCTGGGAATGCACTGTGGATGTATTTAGTGCATGGCCTGAGGCTCAGCTGTACCACATACACTGAAAGTCTGCAACACGGGAATGTTTAAATCAGATTTATCAATCTGTATTATCTTCAGGGTTCAGACTTTTTATTTTATTCAAGCGAAGCCTAAAAATCTGAACTTGATCCAGAATGTAAAACAAGTAGTCCACGGTCTCCCTGGAACTACTGTAAAATTTAGAGTTGCGCACATGAACTGTCTTAATTGGAACAAAATACTCAGATTTATTGTAAAATTAAATGCAGGCATTTCAAATAAGCACACCTTAAGGCTACCTCTTTGGTTGCTCACAGAGTTTTAATTTCTTGAATGTTTAATTTCCTATGCATACGAGTCTATATCTGATTCCTCTTTTTGCTTCCTAAAATTCAATGTAATTCTTATTGAATTAAAAGATTTAGTTTCAATTTTTATCATTCTTGTAACTGAAGACAAGACGTCGAATGATAGAAGCCCTAACGGAAAGACATTCTAACATTTAGGCGTTCTTTATTTGATAATAAAAACACATTTGTATGCTAGTTTTGAGTACTAGCAGAAAGGTTGTGTTTTCTTTTTTTTAAACACTGGTTCATATACATATTCATATACACACAGCAAGCGCTAACTTTAGAAATGGTGCTGATTAAAAGTCATGTTTTTTCTTGCAATGCATATGGGTTAATTTGCAAGACCTACAAAAACAGCCTGAAAAAAAAAATCACATTGCCCTTTAGGAAACTAGACACCAAAGAAATATTGTAGCAATATGAGCTTTGAAGGAACTGAAAGGACAATGATTCTACAGTGTTACCAGATGTGTTGAGTTATTTAAGGGGGGAAGAGAGAAAATGAGGGGCTCTTTTTATTTTCCTTAAACAACAACCCTCATCCCCCCCCCTTTTTTTTAAGGTATCAGATAAGCCTTATTCCCAAATCCAGGAGGACTGAGTATCGCCAATAGGTCTATGAAAGTCTGTAACTAAATGCCCAGGATCAGATTGTATTACAGTTTATACAAGCAACATCCCAAGATTCTTCTGATGGCTAGGACACATAATACAGATCAATCACTCACTCAAAAATGTTATGGTTTGTGAAATGGTCTGAGCTCAGAGACCTACACTGGTAATACGAAGAGGAATTTACAAAGACACAGAGTCCTACTCTAAATGTCAAAGTGATAGTATGAACTTTTAACAATGCAGCTGGCTCTGGATAACTAGACCTTTTCCTCTCTTGCCTGAAACCCTAGACTGAGCAGGACCCTGTTTTGGGGTTTCTTTTTTCCATCTCTCCTCCCTCTTTTTAGTGCAACTCTACTCTCAAAGGCAATTTTAACTGACTTAAAACAAGCTTAGTGAAACATTTGTGAACAATTGTACCTCTTCCTCTTAAGAGTTTATAAAATACCTTAGGAGAATTACACATCAGCTATTTAGAAGAATCCTTATTATATTAAATACCATTTAGTGACATATTGAACGGTATATGTTAATGAGAATTTAGTATTAATATTACCCCCCTTCTTTCCAAATATATATATAAAGAATACTTCTAATGTAAATGTAAGGTGATACAGATGACTACCAGGAATGAAATTCCAATTTCAAGAGCACAGTGGGAAGCTTGCGTGAGGCTCTGTTACCTCACCACCCCTTAATCTGATCTATGAAAAGCATCTCCTTCTTAACACCAGTGGCTGGGGGTCCTGAGCACTGGGGAAAGAAATGAGAGATGAAGAAATCAGGCAATTTTCCTCTGCATCCCAAAATGACATAGGGAGAAAAATTATTACGGATTCAGTAGTATTCATGAAATGATACACTGTCTAGCTCTTGTGTAGCACTTTTCATCAGAAAATTTGAAAGCAATCAACATCTCCCGTTAAATTTATTCCCTACTGTTTTATATAAGGGGGAAATGGCAACAGGAAACTGATTTTCCAGAAAATCATGCAGTGTGCCAGTGTAAGAGCAGAAAACAGTATCCAAGCTGCCTTCATTCTCATTGCTGCCTTTCTGCCTGACCAGTGCTGACATTTCTGAGATGCAAGTCTGAGGAGAAAGGAAGTTAAATGAAAAATGAAGTGCTCTCAACTGCTTCTCTTCTCATTTGACAGTTGAGCTCCATTTTTAAAAGGTTCAGAGATGAGGAAAGAGAAGAAAGGATTGCCAGAACTAGCGTTTGAAAACAGCATCGCAAAAGAGACCAAAGGCAGCTTATTCATAACCTCTCTTCACACTATTTTCCGCTCCTCAACATGGTTTGAGAAGCCTGGTTCCTCATAGGTACTCAAGATGAGCAGGAGCAACCTCACATTGAGAGAAAACAAACTTCCACTCTATTTTTTTCATTTTCCACTCTGCATCAGCATCTTCCAAAGTGCTGTTTTCTACTCCTCCAGGATCCCTATGACTGGACTTAGCCCAGGGGATGACCCATTACTTGCATGTGACAAATGCATATGCAAGCAATTTTACACCCTTTAAACATGTTTTGCAATAGCTCTGCCAGTGTCTTTTCTTTTTTTTCTTAAGGAGGTGTTACTTAAACACTTTTTGTAGGGATGTGATCTCTTCTGCTTTTAAAAAGTTAACACAAAAGCCATCAGTTTAGGATGAATACAGGGAAAAGAGATGGACTGTTAAGCCAAAATCTCTCCTACTATTTAGGCAGACTGAGTGTATAACACAATGTAAATTCTGGACACAACCATTTGATTGCTCATTCCACAGCAAGGTAGAACACATGCTCTGACCTTTCCAGTCAAATATGAAATAGTACAAAAGACTGTGCTGTGTTTCAGTTCCAGAACAGCTCCACAGGGTTAAAGATCAGAAATTTGGTGAAACTTAATTTACTGTTTTCTGGTGTAGTAATTTGTTTGTCAAAAAGTCACAGCTTCAACACTCTTTAAATGTACTTTGAATCTAATTACTGAAGCTCAAAATTTCTATATATTCCTTGAAGAAATAACCAAAAATATTGGCAATTCACTTAGTTCAGAAAATTACTCAGGACATCCAACCAATCACTTAATGAATGTCCCCCCTCCTTTTCCTGAAATCAGAATTTCGTGTAGTTTGCTGAGGACTTATCTATAAGGTAATTCAGAGTTCAGAATTCCCAAAGCATCATACATGGTGTCACAGAATAGGGCCACATGTTCCCTGCTGCAGGTACAACAGCCCAGTTCATGACTGCAGTTGACTGTCCTGGGAGATTCAAGTCTGTCTATAGAAAAAGAGGAGCATTTTAATGGAAGTGAAACTCTATGCTAGGAATGCAGGGAAATCACAGAATAGAAGACATTTTGGTAGAATACTTTCTCCAGAGCTAAAAGACATGACTCAGACTTTATCAAGCACAGAAAAATAATGGATTCCGAGCCCCACTCAGCCTTCACGAGGTTTTTAAACAACCTGGACGAAAAGATGACATTGGTGCCATCAATTTAGCAATTCAAGCACTTTGCTCCCGTCACTTGTCTTCAAAATACTTTGTTTAAAGTTTACTGCAACATAACACCGCTTACTTTTTTTTCCCTGGTTTTCCTTCTAGTTTTCAAAAAGAAGGAATCTGAGTTTCATTCAAAGAATGGTCATTTTATTTTAAATTCAGCAGCTGAAATGGAACTGATTACACAGACCAGTCTGTTTCAGAGTAGTAATGTAGTGTCTCTCCAGACTCTATCGGATATTTTCAAGGGGAACATCACAGAAAGAATGAAGCTCTTGTGGGAAGACAGGAAACAGTACTAGGAAGAACAGCAATGGGTATATCTTTGCTCTTCATCCCTCACAGTTTCTATTTGACAAACTTCCTTAGCTTTGCCAAATTCCTTCTGAGAAGGACCACAAGTAATTCCTTCCATCCTTATGTTGAAACAATATCCTTTCCTCAAACATCTGCTGTGACAGACCCTAATCCTCGCTGGTGATGTGTAGATTTGAAAATGTAACAGGACTTCTCCACACAAATAAAGAAGAAAATTAGATGGTCAGGAACCATTAAATATACAGATAAAAATTCCTTCTGCTTGCACTTCCTCGCCAAAAAAGCACTAATTTGGGAAATACTCCAACACTCAAAAATTCCACAGAAAGGCCTTAAATATTCTAATGCATCTGATCCAGCAACATTGCAACACTAGGAAGCTAAAGACAAAACCTCAGTAAAGAGCTGATACTGGATTACGATTGTTCAATAATGCCTAAAAAAAAAAACGGGAGGAGGGGGGAGTGAAAACTGCAAAAAGTTCCAAAAACAGTGAAATTCAATTTTCTTTCCTGGTAATCTCCTCAAACATCATTAGTCATACAGGTAACCAAGTGTGCCAGCCTACAGAATGTTTTTTTTAATCTAATGTTTATTGAATCCTATTGGATTTATTATTTGAAATTGTCTTGAGCTGTACTGTTTTTTGAAGCTGGCTCTCTCTTAGTTGAAACACACAGAAAGGATGATTTGTGTTCTAGCATGATTTAAATGGTCTTGGAAAACACAGTTAGGGTTTTCTTCATTCTGTTAATGATGAATTAGTAGCAAAATACAATACAACAATACAGTGTAAATACTTCACCCAACCCCACTACTTGTTAAAAAGGTGCTTCTAAGACATAAAAAAAAATCAGTAGCTGTCAGTTTGAAAATTGCTAGTATTGTTAAATATCTACCTTTAGGTCAGTCTGCCATAGGGATTTTCACCAGTGTTAAGTTACCCTTTTTATGCTGATGCAGCACTATCTACAGAATTGGATTTCATCACTATAAAGGCTTTTAGTGCATAATTCAGTCATTTTCCTTAAGGACAACATAACCAATAGAAGAAATATCGTTTTCCTTGTCTACCTCCACATGATACCTTACACAGTTTCTTAAAACCTTCACAGACCCAAGGCAGCAGATCCTTGCACTAAAGTACTCAACAACTACTGCTGAGTGACCCCGGTTAGAGAAATAACCTGACTGCTTCAGCTTGACCCTGTAGGATGGGTGATTTCATTACACCTTTCTTGTATATAAAACAGTGAACAAAGATGGTATCATACAGAAGGGCATGGTTATGAAACACTGATCCCAGTCACACTGATGCAGACAACCATTAAACTGGGATATATTCACAAATGAATTAACGATTAAAGTGAATAACACAAATTGTACCTGCAAGTACCATTTGCTATTTTGAACAGTATGTACCTGAACAAATGTGAATCAGAAGTAAGACCATTTAGTATCTGACAGATGGAATCAACTTAACGAAGCTGCAGATGTTTGTTAAATTAGCAAATCAACAACCTGCTTTACCAGAGTAGCAGCATCAGATTCTAGACTCCAAGTGAAATGCTGTTGAATTTCAAAACACTAATATTAACAAGCAGTTACAGTCTCAGAAATTCAATATTCTTGCTAGCCAACAATAAGTCAAATACGTCAGCATTTTGATTAAAAATACAATTAACTCATTTATATCACTGCTAAAATTTAATGCATTTTACCATATTATTACACTGAAATCACTCCAGATGTAAAGGCACTTTCACTAAAAATTTACCATGGAAAGGTTCATTTTAAAGACAAGGTATACAGCAGTGAAAAGAGAGGGGAAGATATATCATCTATTGCCCTATTTACATGGCACATCTATTTTAGCATCTCCTACAGTACAACGGCTATAAACACCTGATGGGAAGGAATGCAGAAGGGGGAGCAAAATTCTCCTCAGCAGTGCCCCCTGACAGGCTGAGGCAACAGGCACAAATGAAAACATGAAATGCAATCTGGATACAGGAAAACAGTCTATTGTGAGGGCATCCAACAATGGACCAGGTTGCCCAAAGGGGTTGCAAAGTCTCCATTTCTGGAGATATTTAAAAGCCATCTGGACATAGTACTGGGCAACTGTCTCTAGCTGACTCTGCTTGAACAGGGGCCTTGGACTACATGATCTCCAGAGATGCCTATTAATCTCAACTATTCTGTGACACCAGTAGCTGCTGGAAGAGGACCACAGCTCATTTTACATATTTACATCTGCAGCAACAATAACAACTTTCCTCATCTTTGAAATAATACTATCAAGGTTATAGAGCGGGTGACAAATACTCTCTTAGGCAAAAGTTAAGTTTACGGATTGTACTAGGAATAGGTTTCCCTATTATAAATAGCTATGTTCTTGGGAGACTAAGAAAGGCCATGCAGACTAATCCTAGATTGTTATCGCTATAGCTAACAGCTTGGAATTGCAACCAAATCATCACAAAAATATATTTTCACTTTTAAAAAGCGTATTGCCTGCTGAAGCCATACTCCAGATGGACAGCTGACTATATACTAACCACTGTAACCTCCAGTCCCGCAAAACTGCGTATTAACTGCCTTGTCATGAAAATCTGCCTCTAGAACCAAATACCATGCATCCAAAGATGAAAGTCAGTATATGTTAAATACTCACACACATAAAAGGTCTGTTTCAGATAATATTGGGACAGCATTTCTCCCAAGACAGATCTGATTTCTTTTTATCCTTCTGTGTGCTCTCAATAGAAATCTTGCTATGTTTGAGAAGTAGATTTCAAATTAAGCCAAGAAAACAAACTTGTGATCTTCCACGCCTTCAGCTATAAAGAGACTGAAGCTGACATTGCAAATATCACTTGTGGAGGACATCACCTTAGAATCACAGAATCATTACATTAGAAAAGACCTTTAAGATCATAAAGTCCAAACTAAACCCAGGACTGTTAAGTCCACTGCTAAACCATGTCTCTAAGTGTCACATTTACACATCTTTTAAGGATCTCCATGCATGGTGACTCCACCACTTCCCTGTGCCCCCTCTTCCAGCGCTTTTGCTGAAGAAATTTCTCTGGTACTCTCATTTCATGTACCTGCTCTGTGAAAATTCATTTTCATTTCATAATGTAAGTAAGGGCTAAAGCTATTTAGCAAGGAATTCCTCCATGATGATAATTCAGTTGTGAAAGAAAAACCTGTAACAAACATCTCTACTTCAGGAATGCAGGCAGTGCCAATACCTTTTCTAATTTAGTGGTGAATGAAGTAGCAGAACTGCTGCCTCTTGAGAGCCCTTTCCCACAGCATGCATCTCACACAGAATAAAACATTATATACACAAAAGTTTTCATTGCTTCAATTTCTCAGAATAAATTTAGTTTTCTTTTGAATATCTATTTGCTACATATTCTGGCATTGATTTTGGATACATATTCTTGTTAACAGTCACAGAATTATTAAATACAGACACTTTTTAATGTTTGTCTTAAATCTTTCAAAGGCAGTTTCTCTGAAAAGTGAGGGGGTTTGACTTAAAAAAAAGAAAAAACCCTTCTTCCAAAATTTGGCTTTAACATTCAGTTAAATTTATATATATACATATATATATATATACACACACACACATAAACATACACATATGTAATACGTACATATATATCTTAAAGCCTGTAAATATTTTTGACTCTTGAAGTATTTGTGTTCACCACCAGACAACTGCCAATTCAGTGCCATACATTATGGGAGCCAGCATAAGAGGAACAGATCCCAACTACCCAGAACTCATTTGCCAGGTATAGTGATTGCCTTTAGATGTTGAATGACCTTTGACTTTCATCAGATTAAGCCTTTCTTCAGTTTCTTTAGTTTCTATCTTCTGCCTCACTGATGCTCAGTTATCTCTGAAAAGCCCCCTCTTTCATGCAGATAGCCTATGAGTATTTTCCAGACCATGCTGTTAATTATGAGGCAAACAGAAGTTCTGTAAGAAAAAGAATTACTAAACCAAGTGTTAGAAGCAGCTGTGCAGTTTACCTCCGAGGAAGACAATATTTACCTGGAATAATGACAGGTATTTGGTTCACAAACTCCAGCAGTAAACACTGACTTTGGTCTGCTGGGCAGACCAGAGAAGCAGAAAGATGTGTCAGATTGCTATTATGAGGAAGGAGAATTCCAAAGTAAGTTGAGGAAATTGTTAGCGAGATGATTCAGAGGCAAGAATATTGCATGGACTTTGCGCAAATTGGTGTAAAGATCTTTGGTAGGCCACTGAAAATTCATCAGAACTGAATGGAAAACTTCCTGAGACTGCCAGTTGCTTGGTCAATAAGACATTGAGGCAGAATCTCAAACACTCCCAGTTCTGTTCTCAACAGCACCATGCCTTGATGCTTTAAAAATATCCTTGCAGTGTATTTTTGGGCAAGACTTTAATCTAGACGATGATACAACCATACCTATGATGACATATTCTGCTATCAGTCTTGGTTTCAGTCTTCCCATGTTCTGCAGCAATCATTCTGCTACAAGGCACTGTTTGTAAGTCACAGACGACCATGAGGGAAGTGGCAGAAATCACTCTTTCTTTTTAGAAGTGTTTTTTCACGCAGAAGTGGGAGGACAGAAAACAGATTGAAATCTAAACATAAAATTTTCCAGTAGTGCCGTGGCCAAGAGTCAGAAAAATATACTCTTTCCATATAGAAAGACACTAACCCCCACGGAGACTAACTTTGGGAAAGCTTAACATAAGCATTAGCTTTAAAAACCAGTACAGGTGCAAAAGGCCACTAAGGTAAAGGATAAACCTATTTGAGGAATGCACTGATTAGGAAGCAAGGCAAAGTTAAGCAGTTTTAATCACAAAACTGACATTCATTGCCATGCAACAGGACTCTTACTGATCTAAAAGGAGACTGTTTCTAACATACTACCACAACTACAGATTGTCTAATCTTTAGAATTTTAATTGAACTAATAAGTTAATAAGCTGTGTCACCTATTTCTCTAATTTAACTTCTCTAAAAGATTACTTTTCAAACATATAACCACAGCCATTAAGGTAATGAAATTTTACTAATATTCAATTATATTACTGGTTATACATAGCAAAAGTGAAAAGAAAAAACCCTGTGAAATATTCAGAAAATGGAATGTTTTGTTTGCTCAGTTGTTATTTTAGAGGCTACTTCTTGAGAATAGTGGCAAAAGATGCACTTGCTAAGAAACTGTTCCACAGACACAAGCATCAAAAGAGACAATGGGAAGAGTACAAGGCAATAATTAGGAGACTCACTAGCATCATTCTACAGTTTTATTGTCATCATCAATATCATAAAAGCTGTTGCCTCTAACGACAGCAGAAATGCCAGACAAAAGTTTTACAGCAGTAGTGTGGGAAAAATTTGATTGCCAGGTACTGATTCCAATGGATTTTAACCTTTTATCTCTAACATACAAGATTCCCCCCCCCCAAAGCTTCAATACATTTATCAACTTTTATAAAAATTGCCTTTTTGCTACCAAAGGAATTTCACATGATTGTCAATAAAACTTTAGTAAAGAAATCTTATTAAAAATCCAATATTTGAGAACATTGGGAAGAAAAAGCAATACATGTCCATTAAATGAACATGAAGTTTTTATTTCAATTACAATCTTTTTTATGCTTTACTTTACAGTAAACAAAATCTAAATTTACCTCTCAAAGAGTATGTAAATTAGTACATTTTGGTGCTGTCTAAATATAATAATTAAAACAACTAACACTTTTCTTCATTATTATTCATACAAAATTACCAAATATTATGTATTTCTCGGTACTTAAGAGTGTGTTTGCATTTTCCAATAAAAGCTATGCTAAGTTGTGCGACAATATTCAGTTTGTATCTCAATATTTTAAGATACATAACTGCTTATTTAGGGCTGCCTAACGAAGAGCTTTATTATGTAATAATTCAATCATATTGGCTGTGTTGCCCTGTGTCATCTCCCATTAATTTAAAGGTTCAAAAACATTGGACTTCTTCCTTGGTTTTCTTCTCTCCCAGTGTCCAGACAAAGCAGTGCTTCTTAAGCATACTTTTCCACAAATCAATTCAGAGCTCTTTAATCCTATCTTTATTTTTCAGTAGTGCCTGATTTTGAGACACACCCCTGTGGCACTCTAAAATACTAAACTAAAACAAAAATACTCAACAATATAGATACTATTCTAATCCCTATGTCCCAGTACATCACCATGAAACAGTGTCTCAGGGCAAGGTACAGCAAGGCAGACATGATAAAACGCTTCAGAAAAGCTCTTTATTCAGCTCTCTACATAAAAATTTGAAGGGGTTTTTTTTCTTCTTTTTTTTTTTTCCCCTCAAGAAGATAACATCACTAGCAAACTTCATAAACTGTCTCTTAATCTAATTTTATCTAATCTGATCTCTGCTTCTTACCAAATTCCTGTCACCTAGCTGCTCTGTAAGCTGATCATTTTAAAGATAACAATCTCCAACAGCAGCTTGTATTAGGGAAGAAGAAGAAAGTCGATATATGAGCAAAGGCAAAGAGTCAAAAACAATTAAAAATACATAAAAGATTTGAAAACAGTTTTATCACCAGCTTCAGTTTTCTATATGAGTACTGTAACTGGGAGCAAACACATTACGTATGGTTCTCAACATTTCTCCATGATTTTTTCATCCTGCCTTCTCTGATCAATAAAGCTACTGAATACCAGTAGGAAAATTCAGATTATAAGGGTCTCTGTTTTATGCAAAATATAATAAAAACATACACTGTAAATATACTTAGCAGATATTTATGGTTCAAATCTTCCACCAGAGATAACAACGAAGAATCTCTTTCAAAATAACTTCCATTGCTCTGAAAATAACTCATCTCAACTACTTTTATGAAGGAGGATCTCCTACTTACCTCAAACAAAATGAGGCACTGTTCTGAGGGATGGTAATTTGAATCCATTACAAGTCAGTAGCTGCTAATGGTTGCCTTTACACTGGCAACTATTAATATTTAGTTTCCATTAAAAAAGGGTAGTTCTTGGCATATTCGTGATTGGTCTTTTTACAAGTTTATGTTCTTCTCTTCAAATAGTTTGGGGAAAGAAAAAGTCTGATACAAGTAATGACATGTAAAAATTAAAAATGTAGATTCCACCTGACTTGTTTGCCAATGCTCAAAAACGTCAATTTACATCAAAAGAGCAACTGGCGACATTTCAGAACAAGGATATTCCCTGTATCCTTCACTGGACACCAAGTGACCAAGTTGCTTAAGTTTCAAACTGAGCCTTCCCCATAGGACCACAGCTGATGCTACAGAAGTAGAAACCATAGCTCATGATAAACAGTTCTTATACAAAGAGAAGGGCACCTTCAGGCGGTTGCAAAAGGAAGACATAGGAAGATTCAAATGAGTAACGTATTGATGTTTATGTAAACACAAGGCTTATTTGATAAACAACACACTTGTGCCTTCAGGAATACATAAACTTAACATAAGGAAATGGATCCACTATGTAAGTACTACATCTGTGCCACCGCTTATTTATGAACAAATAACGCTTAATAAAACAATGCTCTACAATGTGGTCTTCTGGCAGAGCTTTGCATTGACAGACAAGATTCTTAAACTCAATTCCAAGCTTTCAGCCTGTAGATTTTGAAGTGTTTCTGTGAAGAGTTTAATCATTTCAAGAAGAATTTACTGAACTATAGTGGGAAAAATTGAGTCAATTCTTAAGATTTCAGTAAGAACTACAGAGAACACTATCATAACACGTACTTCAGGTTTTTAGGATAGGCTTTTTCTTCTTTTGGGGAGGTCTATTTTTTGTTTTGTATATGTTGAGTTTTGGTTGTTTTGTTTCAGTTGTTTGGCTGATTTGTGGGTTTTCTTTCTTTAAATACAAAGGGATGCCCTCTTATCAGTTTCGGGAGTCACAAGAAATGCATTTGCAGATTATTTTATCATTTTCTAGGCGTTGCACTAAAATGCACCATTTCAGCCTTCTGAAGTTCTATGCATCACTCACTTTAGTGTGTAAGAGCATCAAAACTGGTTTTAATTGTCTTTTAAGCACCTCCTCTATAGTTTTATAGGATAACTGATGATTCAGATGCCCAAGGAAGCACCAGCCTTTATGCTGTGACAAATTTCTTCCAAATTCTGTGTTATAATCCCTGAAAAAGCACATTATTTGATAATATCATGGTCAGTCAGTATCCACACATCACTTATGGCAAAATGCCCATATCCCACATACAGCTGACAGGTGACAAAAATGCCAATTAATGTTTGCTACTTTTACTATGTTTGCATCTGAATGCCAGCCTAAAAATATTATAGGAAGTACAGGTTACTTAAGCAGAAATCAAAGACAAAACTAACACTTTTTGCTACCAGAGTCAAAGAAGGACTTTCATTTAAATGATTTGGTTTTAGCAGTTTCATCCCCACATCCTTGGCTAGGCAAAGCAAGATAACAAATGTTAAAGATATACTGTCTTCATGTGGCAACAAAGAACCACCCATTAAGCAGATTGTTTTACACTTCTTAATAATTTATTAGCATGTTTATTTAAAACTGCTTATGTTCACATATCCTACAAGATAGCTGGGAGGTACCCTATTTTGTTAGGCAAACACTATTTACTTTTCCATCACTCTCACACCTACATGTTTACAATGACTTCCACATATATGTTACATATATCTTATCACAATCCTAGTATCAGAGCATTGCAACCTCAATATGGGAAAACCTATCAAAATAACCCTGTCATCCCCTATAAACACACCCCAATCCACTAAGTCAGCACATTACCAGACATTACTGCATTGATAGTTAGGTAGCAAAACACAAACATGCCCTTCCTTGCCAACGGTTCACCATTCCACTGCTGACATAACAACTACTAAAAGATCCCAAACCAATTCATCTTTGGGCTCAATTCTGTTCTAAAATCCATGGATTAGCAATAAACAATCTGCTACAGGATGCAGTTCTGAAGTAAGGTTTTAACCATATAATTTTCAATCAACAACATAATTTATCATTGCAATCAGCAGGCCAAGAAAAGTCACCATCCAAAAGGTTAGTTTATATAAGGTGATCAAAAAGTGAATGCGAATGTACAAAAGAATTGTTAATACATGTGATCTGATCAATCTAATGCTTTGTACTATAAAGGTTTTTGAAGAAATTAGTGTTCATTTTCAACAGTTTTTATTAACTTAAAAGATGTAGAACTTTGCCATGATTACTAAAATGTAGCACACACGTGCATCTGCCCTTCAGTACTTTAAGCCTCAGTTGACACCAACTTTGTATCCATAATTAATGTACCATGATTTCACAAAGCAGAAAATGAGAATGCTTTCTTCTCAATTGTTATGTGTTCAAAAAATAAAATTTGCAATGATTTTGTAATAGCACAACAGCAGAGTTTATCTTACAGAAGGCTTTATAACTGATATTTCAATAAAAACAGAATCCTTGTACCTCAGAAATCAAAACCATAAAACCCAAAACAACACCCCAAAACCTTCTTTGGTATAACTTTAGCAAACTTATGACAGGGTATGAGCACTAGTTTAAATGAAAATCCTGAAAACACAAACCCTGAGCCCTGATTCTTGTTAACATCATTACAGTTATATTCTACAACAGTAGCAAGAAGAGGAAAATTACTATGAATTAACAACAACAATTCCTATATTTAATGTTATTTAAAAATCAAAGTGTTACCTAAGGCAATTACCTTGCAGCCTTTTAATATCTACAGGGAAAAGCCTAAGGGAAAATAATTGACTTTGCTAATTTTACCCTTGGCAATTATAAAATAGCTCTGCATTTCATTACGACTACAGAATTTCACGTCTAATTGTCAGCCCCGAGAGAAGCAGAGAGATAAATGCATCATACACAAGCTCAGACAAGAATTTAACAGCACAATAAAATTATCCTGGTTGCAGTGAGTTCAGTTGTGTTAAAATCCCCTTTAATTTAAATTCTGGTCTATACAATAGCTGTGCATGTCTATGGAGGTTATGGCTACCATGGTCAGTACCATGCATGATAAGATGCTGCTCATTTCATTAGCCAAATTGTTAAATGCCAGCAAAAAAAGCAGTACAGCGATTTTTACTTTTTACATCAAAGAACACAAAACATTATGAAGGAAAAAAGTCACAGTTATTTCACACTGCTAAAAAACAGATGCCAGATTTGAAAATTCATCATTTACAAAAGAATAAATACAGTATGTTTAAATCATTGCACCTGTCAAGAGATTTCTATAGCTTGTACTTCAATTTTTCTAACTTTGCTCGTAGGGTTAGACGTATGAAAAAGAATAATTTACTAAGTCAATCAGTTTCCATAATGGCATCCCACTTATCGTATGTAGAAGCTATGAAAGTATTTAGATGTCAGAAAAATGAAAAAAAGTGCTAAAATGTTTTGGCAGAATTTTCCAACATGCAGTATAATGATTGCTTTAAAAAAAAAAAGTATTTTTTTGCACTTGTGCTTCATTTCACTGTAGGCTTGTTTCCTGGCAAGTCTTCAGGGATTATACATTCCTGCTGCAATACTTAATGATGTACTAAATGCAAAGTAATAGTTGCTACATTTTATAAAAGTTTCCTCTTATGTTGAAACAGAAAATTGATGTAGGGTTAAATCCTTTGGTCTATCTTGAGAAATTTACAGGGTACTAAAAAAATGAAATTATACAAATTAATAATAATTACTAAAATCAATTACATTCCATTTTGGTTATGGCATGCACTAAATTTTTTTTCTAATACCTACTACCAGTTGGCACCATAATGGCTTAACCCACTATTCTAGTAGACTGACATCTAATTTTCTGTCTCTTCTCTTGAATCTCAGCTCTGTGTTAGAAAATGACACCACTTCTGAGAGAAACTGTCATACTCATGATCAAAGGAGTACAGAAATACTCAACTACTACAAGAAGATTTAGCCCGAGAATCTCAAAAAATAGACTCCTTAGGCTCACAATTACAACTATGCTGATTATTGACAATTGTACATGACAAATATTTATTTTACATTACAACATGGCAGCAATCTTCAAAAGCATGAAAAGCACCTCTGTAAAAAAGTACTGTTTCCTGTTTCCATTGGAATGGCACACTTAACTCTCCAGCAATACACACAGCTAGGTGTTACACTAGGCTGGCACAGGGATGCCCTGGAATCTCTCTCCACCATGGGAGGTTTTAAGAACAAACTGGATAAATGTAGGTCAAGAACGATTTTGTGTAGCTGATCCTATCTGGTGAAAAGAAGAACTGACTAGATAGAGGATCTCTTAGTGTCTCCATCAGTCTCATTTTCTAAGATAATACATATACACAACTTTCTCATTAAAAACATCTCCCTGTAAAGGTTCAAACAGTTTGGGTGAGCAGCTTCTAAAGCTGTGCTTTAGAAGCCAGTACATCCACATTAGTAGGGCAATCCAATATTCAGGTGCATCCAAATCCCTAACAATATTAAGAGGAAAAAGTCACCTGAGACAAAGCAATAAAGCCTTTTGCTCCCAAAATTATCTAAGACAGAAAACCTTTCACAAATCAGAAAGTAAAAGAAAATAAGATCAAACATGTCCTCAGCTGGAAGTTTACCAGAGGTGTTGTAGCCTGACATGTCATGAAGGTGCCACTGCATATGCCTTAAATTCACCCATCTATTACTACAGTGCTTCAGAATGTATACTAAAAACCTCATCACAGTAATTCCATAGGAGAGTGGTAAACAAGTTCACAGCAGCAGCAGCCTGTCAAATTTACAGCTATAATGTAAGCATGCTGATTTTTAAATGATGCTCCATATATACACACACATAACTGCTGATTTTTTTAGGGGGTCTCTCTTTAAAAGACTTGCTACTATTTACTTGCTTTGGCAGTAGAGGAATATTTTTCTTTTTACCTTGGTGTTCTGCAACTGCGCAAGGCTTGTGCAAGCATTTGCTAGAAGAAAATCTCCACTCAAAACAGCCATTTTATTCCCAAACTGCATATCCTTCAGTGGGCCGTCGCAGGACTTGAGCTCACCAATGTTTACTATGCCACGGTGCACCAGAAAGGCAGTATGGATCAGCTCTGTAATCTCAGCCAGACTTCTTTGACTGAAAGAAAGAAAAAGCACAATTATCTTTGATGCTATGAATAGAAGAGAGATTCTTAATGGAAATAAACAACCACGTGTGCTAAACAGGTATTTTATTATCATGTAGCTATCTATGTACCTCTAGAAGCCACAACCAGGAGATGTAAAACACAGAGAACTGTCACTAAGTATTTCCAGGCAAGCCACAGGTACCACAGATTCCACCTGGGGGAATGCTGCCCTTTGAATTCTCTCATAAAGTAAAGCAAAATAATCAATATAGTCCTCATGGTGACTTTTTTTTCTGTTTTGTCTACCAGAAGCTTGAGGGACACTGACATGAAGAAAATGCCAGGCAGAAAGTAATGATGGAAAGAAACAAAAGACGTATCAGCAGAGGAGTCCTGAGTGAGCCAATCCAAACAACCTAAGAATGCTGCAGTCAATGACTGCTCAAATTAGAGTTAAATTAATAACAGAATACCTTGCAGTTCAATACTACCAAAGGGGAAGGGCTCAGGCAGGAGAGGAAAAACAGCTGAACATTTCAGAACCGTGTACTAATGGTATTTCACCGGTGGTTTTAGTCAGAAGCAGCAACAGTGACTGTCTAGCAAAGGGGCCAGTTTTATTGGATAGGTTTACAAATCACTTCTGATTCCAACACATAGTGTGCTACATTCTGGGTTTAGGGGTTACAAATCCCTATGAGACACTAGCCACAGAGGTTATTCCATAAAGGCTTGCTCTCTATTTTAATTTTTTGGAAAAGGCAAGAAAAGCACAGCCCTCTCCTCCCCGCCTCCTTCCACAATTCAACCCTGTAGCCCTCAACAGTGACTGTCACTCCAGGAGCCCAGAGATGTCACCTTGGCTCAGAATGACAATGGGGTGTTGAACAGACATAATAACTGAGCAGGGACAAGGGGAGGGGAAAGAGAGCAATGCACTGGAGCATCCTTTTAATGCTAGATACACACAGGACTCATTCTTACAAAATCTTCAGCACATTCACATCTTTTCTGACTCAAGCAGTTCCCTTTATTCCCTTTATGGAGATTTCACTTATGAGCAAAATGCAATCCACACCCTCAACTAAACAAATGACTAAAGGCCTTAAAGTTCTAATTAATTACAACGTAATACAAAGGTGTGTTATGTTCTCTGTGCTTATTCAGAAGTGGCCAAGCACTGATTCATTGAATAACTGAAGTGTTCCATAGCTCCACATACAAATATACCTGCTGATACATGATCAGGTTAGATTCTGCCTCAGTACTGGCATAGTGCTGAGCAAATTAATTCTGTTTCTTCTGGACAGTGCACACATGTTCCAACTGCCCCAAACCACATTAATCTAAAGTAACCTTCTGCCCCAAATATATGTGACCTGTGAACAGCCCCAGCAGCAACTGTTTCTGGGCAGTGATCAGTGCCAATTAGCAAGAGAGAAGAGCTGGGACAGTCACGTGGCCTGGGCAGGCACACAAAAGGCAGATGAGCTGGAGGGAGAGGATAGAGGTTCCTGATGTATTTTGCCATGCACAAAAAAACTAAGCTGTTTTAAAAGCTGCCTTTATAATTCACAAATTGTTGGCTCCATGCAGACATAAACAATTCAAAAACCAAACAGTCATTCTCCATGTAGACAATAAATCTGAGGGTTGAGGCTGCTTTTCAGACGTGAGGGAGAAACCCAGTGGCAGTGTTGTAATCATGCTTGGCTCAGCTCTAACAAAGGGTTAATAAATTTTCAAGCTCGGAGAAAAAGACTAACAAGACATCCTGATGCTCCTGCTGTCATTGTCAGGGCAGCCCTTGGAGGAAATGTCCGTATCAATTCGGTTTATCAGATGGACAGCTGATCAACATTAAACAGACTTGCTCTGGGCAGATTGAGCCGAGCTACCTGTTATGAATAGCAATGAGAGCCCTCTGCTCCCCGCTGCCGAGCTCTGCCATTTCCGACTGCCGCAGATCCCAGGACATATGGGGATCCCTAGTGACGAGCACATAAAGCTGCAGCTAACTCAGGCGACGGCTCATTTCCCCCAGCTGAAAGCAGGCATTAATATCCTGAGGAGACCAGGCCCGCCTCTGTGACCCCCAACTATTGAAGCAAAACAACGACTGTCCTATTTCTTCTTTAATAAGCTTTTAATGAAGGAAATCAAAACCCCCTCTTTGACTTCAGCATCGCTCTTCATGAAAAGGTTACACAAATACATCAGTGTCATGCTTTCCAAATGCTCAGGATCTGGATGTTTTCATTTCTTTTTTCTATAATGCATTTGTTCTTCAAATAGTATTCGTATTATTTGTGCTAACAAGAACCATATTAGGCAGATAATCTATGTCTAATTCTGATCTTACATACTGCTCTTCCACTCTCTCTCCCTAGCAGATTAAAAATACAAGAATCAATGCTATTGCAGAAATCCCAGGCAATGCATTTTTTAATGCTTTTTGTGATAATCTCTATAATACCCAAGCACAATAACAAGTCTACACTGCTGCAGATACAGGAGGATCCTTGACATGACTTTGTACAGACCAGAGCCCAACAAATAAACACTGCTATTATGAAGTTGCTGCTAAATGGCTGAAGAAATACTATACACAGCTTTCTCCATCTGGAGTACAGTTCAGTGATTAAATAATTCGGTATTTGAAAGCAGCCAATCCCAACATACAAAAAAATAATGTTTAAGCAATACTGGACATAGAAACAGGGCAATGGGATGACAAACTCTGACTGCTTCAATCCTGTTTTCGCTCCAGAGCCCAGTCACAAAACTAGGAAGTGGTTCCCACAAGAATTACCTGTACTTACCTCAGAACAAGTTAGTACTAAGAAAACAGTCAACATTTCTAAATATAAGAAGGTCCTAAATGGAAGTGGGCTAAGAATCAGGAAAGCTTTTTCACCAAATGATAACACACTTCCACGCCTTTCACCTCTGAAGCAAGAATTCCCTGCAAACCACCACCAAATGCCCCAGACTCCACTTACAGGCATCATGTTTCAAGAAATGATACTATTTTGATCTCCACACTTCTTTCTCGCTTTCCAAAATCCAACCCACATGCACATGCAGAAATACACGCAGCTTGGACAACAGCTGGGGCACCTTACTAAGAAGTTTTGATGGGTCATAATCTAACTGGCTGCCATGGTTTAACACTTGCTTCTGATTCCTTGTTCCTGCACTTTCAATATCGGTGCTCCTAACATAACCCTCTGTTAAATGCTTGCTATAAAGTATCTCTTAGATTATGAGCTTATCAAGCTGCAAATTATCGTGGAAACACAAAGGAAAAACTAACTCCATGAGTAATTAAAAAACTGTACACCAACCTCCATTGGAGCTACACTGACACTGAAACACCAACCTGCAGGAAAATACTAGGAAAACAAAAACAAAGTTTTATAGACAATTAGGTCCTGCAACAAGTAAAACAAGTGCAATTTCTATTTCCTCTCTTTGCTACTATCCTGTAATGAAAGCACAGAGATCACTGACATTTAAGTATGCTTTGGTGAATTTTGATAAACTTCTAAGCAGCCTCCAAGACGCCAGTGTGATTGCTTCAAGAGTTCTTGTGACATCAGTTCCTAATTTCAAGTCCTACTCTAAAAAGAAATAATAGGATTCTGTAAAACATATGATTAAAGAGACATATTAAATACTACAGTTGTATGGAACTTGAATTAGTTTACCTTTCATTATCAGCTAACCATCAGAACTACACAGGGCTTCTTAGGGATGACAAGCTATGCAAAGAAATATTTATTAATTAAAAATGTCATTTTTAGGCATGATATTTCACAGAAACGGGCCAAAGACTTAAATTAGCCACTAAAAACCATATTTGAAAATTTTTGCAGCAACTACAATGAACAAAGATAATGAAACTGATAGATCAAAAATTCTTTAAGAACTCTTATCATTGAAGCTTTGAATTAAAGTGACTAACAGTACACACCCAAGATTTGAACATTTCCTTTGTGACTGTCAATTCAATAGTTTCCCTTCAATACAAAAAGGATTAATTTGGATGAAAAGCCTTACATTCAGGATTTAAAAAAAATTTTAAAAAATACCAGCATCCATTCCATTTCAGTGACAACTGTAATAATCTATATATACACACACCTATGAATCTGAAATAAAAAGAAATAGTTCTTTAACGGAAAATTACATATGAAAAACCATTAACTAAAGAATTAAAGTTATCATCTCAGGTACTGGCAATATATTTGGGCAGCACTTGGTATCTGATTTTACTTTTTTTGTGGACAGTGAACAGAAAGAAAAGTTCTATGGAGATAAGAAGGTGTTTACACTACATTCAAGCTGATCCTGTGTGCTCTGGGTACTAGCTGATGCTGCACTGAGATAGCCCACTTAGTTACACAGCAAGGAGGGGCAGTGATTTTTACAGTTCTTTCTCCCATTCACCCAAAGTCAATACCACGGTCAATAAACCATGATTACAGGCACAACGCATAGTGAGTAACAAATACCACCATAGTGATGGGAAGTCTTACTCCCATCTTCTGCACACAGTCTCTTTTATAAGAAATTAAATGGCAGGGGGGCAGGTGTTTAAGCCAGTCAACATGTATGGTACATGCTGTGATTTCACTAACAGGAAGAATGTTCAGGGTAAAGCAGCAGATTTGAGCAGAGCACCAAATATTCACCGCATTACCATGACTCGTGTATCTGTTATCCAGCAGAAAACACCTACCCACTCCTATCCTTTAACAAAGTTAGAGACTAAGATCTCTGCGGCTCCTTCTGTCATGGTCACTAAGCTACTGTAGGAACGTATTCCACCTGAGGGATAAATTAAGTTGAAGGACATCAGTTCTATGAAGGTTGTTGAGTATACTGTTTAATTGCATTCCTAACAACCAGTTTGTTTTTAAACTGGCTGCATATCCTACCTATTTCCTCTCCTTCCCTTCCTAATATCACAAAGTTTTTGAAGTAAAATTTCTACCAATACTCCTTCATGTGTTTTTCTTTAATTTTGAAAAGATCTTACATTTTCACTCTCTGTCGCCCCCATCACTGATTATTGCTTAGCTTCTTTTCCGTAATTTGTCTTAGTAAGATCTTCCCTCAGCCCATTATAGGATTTGAAAATGTTTTCTGATTTTTAGTGGGCAGAAATTCACTTGAACTTGGCAAGCCAGTTATCCTAGGCATTGTAGGTGGTTGACAGTGGAGAGAGAGGAGCCTGACTTGAAGTCAGGAAATTCCCTTCCTTAGTGCAGGAATTTCGAAGAAGGGTTTTTGCAGTTCTTGGCTTCATTGTTAGGTCTGCCACAGAACAGCCAATTCCCACTTTATGCTCCAGACAGCAACACAGAAGTGAACCAGCTTGCATCAGTTTCCAACTAGTGCCACTGATGGGCCAACACGGTCACCACTATGTCACCGTAGGGTAGCCAGGAGCCCTCAAACCTGGGAACCAGCTACCCATACCAGACTGCAAGAATCCACCTTTGCACCATCATCCCCAGCAAAACAAAGCCCTAACTGGTGAACTCCTATAATCAACATCAGTGGTCAAAGAACAGTGACCACAAGCTATAGCACATTTTCCTTGGATTGGATGGCCTCATCATGGCAATTCCCCTTTCAATTCACACAGCCCAAAAGAAAAATAATCCCAGCTTGGAAACAAAAGCATCAATTATGGAAAATAGATGAGAGAATCTAGACAAAGACCTGGTACGGATCACTACCTCAAGCCTGGTTTAAAAGGAAGAAGTGTTAATCTGAAAATCCAGAAGGAAAATACCACCAGAATCACTAAGTCAACTTGATGTTTTCCAGTTCCCCGGGGCAGGCACACAGGCAGGTACCAATAAAGAAGGGAATATCAAGAGGAAATCTGCTCAGTAAGAAGTAGCTACCTACTGTAAGATGCAGACACCAGTGACAATGCAGCCGTGTGAACAATGAGGAGCAGGCGGGCTGGGCTGACATGCTAAGAATCCAGATACACTCACTGTACAGACAAATCTTGTCATGTTGGGACTTTATTAGCAAGAATACAAAGGACATTCTGCAAGGGACAGGTATTAAAAGAACAGGGAGATGTGCTGGCAGGCCTAGGTATGTTTTTAAATCCCCACAAATCAGGATATGAGAAACTTAAATAGCTTTGTATCTTATTTCAGTTATTGCAGATTTCATAAGCACTAGAAACCGTTAAAAAGAGATATCAATTACTTTTCTCAAAGATCCTTCCTACACTGCTAGAGAAGAAACAGACTCGAGACATGAGCCAGTACTTACAGAAGTATTGTTAAAAAATAGTTTTACAGCTTAGGTTTTATGGCTTTTTATTTTTTAAAGGAAGGATGGCTAACTTAACCTAACTGATCAAACCAAAGGAAAAAGCATGAGTACTCGCCTGATGATAAAAAGAAACAATTAATAAGTTATCTGAAAAAGATTTCTTGGATTACTTGAACACTGATGCCAAAAGTCAATAATAAAATTTAGAGTTACTAATTTATTAGCATATTGCCAAATTTATAAAATCACGTATCATAATCACATTTTTAAATCACTGGTTATCCCTATAGGAAGCTTCATATTTCCAAAATGAAGTAAAGCTGTCAAATGCAATATTGTGTTTTTATAAGGCAATTATCAAGATTTAAACTTCTAATAAAAGGCAGGTTGAAATTCCAGTTGGTATCTGCTATAGACTATATGAGCAGCTATATAGGTTATATTAAGTACTTCATCAGGTAGTAGCACGAGCTAAAATGTTTACTTCTTCAAAGATCTACTTCTCTCATTTTGTAAATAATGATGCAGACATTCAGTGCTCAGTATGCTCATGCAATAATGTATATTGGCAATAGGAAGGTATATTGGCAATGTATTGACACTAGGTTGAAGTCCTAAAGGGAATTTTGCTAGCTCAAGAAATTTTGCATTTAACTTGAATTCTCTATATTAAAGATCCAATTTGCTACAAAGACCTCATATTAGAAAGAAAAATTTAGGTACAAGTAAACATGGGTTCAATACATTTGTCATATGAAAACAATATCATCCACACCAATATACAAACATTCTTTATAAATGTGACAGATAATATTCACAGGCATCTATTATACATGAGCAATATATTCAATGATAAAACAAGCTGAATCAGTTAGATAAATTAAAAAGAAAAATGTGAATACTTTTTGGAAACTCTTTATGAATATTTCGCTATATAACCAAAAAGCCACAAATCCCCAATTTAAAAAAACTAAGCTGATTAAAAACAAAACAAAAGGAAAAAATATTGTAGTTTACACAAAGTTGAATCAGCTATAATTCCTTTCCTATCTAGCTTAGACAAACTGAAAAACTGATAGGAACTAATACAAACCTGAGAAACTAGGCAAGGAAGGAAATTCATAAAGGACTGGATGAGAAAACGCAGAGATGGACAGGGAGCTGAGCAAAGGCAATTTAAAAAAGGATATACTAAAAAACCTCACAACGAAGAACAACTTTAAGAACTGCAGTGGTCCATTATGTAAGGTTAGGCAGAAACAAAATATAAAGGCAAGGCACTGTAGAAAGCCTGTTACATTTTAAGCAAAATATTTACAGAAGCAGGTGTTTATATGTCTGAGACCAGAAGTGAATAATATTGCTCATGAACAGCAGCAGTGGGTAAGATTTTACAGTTAGCAGGTCCAGAGAACTTACATTCAGGACAGAAGGCAACAGAAAAGGAATAACACAGCTAAAAAACAGCGAAGAGAGTTAATCATCCTCAATACAAAACTCAACTGAGTTGGTTCAATATGCTTTACTCAAGTTAAAATACGCAATGCACAAAAAAANAAAAAAAAAAAAAAAAAAATCAATCAAAAGGTCTCAGTGCAGACCACATACATACAGGACTAGAGACTCTTCCAAGAAGCAAGCACCCAAAGTTTGGGAAAGGGTGGAAGAGGAGTAAAGGAACAGGTCATCTGAGATAATCAACTAAGATACCGAATGCAACTGTGGTCAAATAGACCAGCAGGATCCACAGATGATTTAAGGGAAGAATATCAGCAAAAACAGTATTTCTGCCAACCCTGAGTTTCTGATACCAGTAAAAATCATTACTTGAAAACTTCAGTCAAGAAGAATTTGAGAAAGGACAAAAATGTTGAGAAGAGTCATACTAACAACCAAAGCAAAAAAAACAGATGAAGTGAGGAACAAAAGCTATTTTGTCCATGGAGAAGGCTGATATTGAATCAGTAGATTTGGTCACAGACATTTAAAAACAGTTTAAGCATCTATACCACAGAAAACAAAGTCAAGAGAATATGCTGATTATCAAGCAAACATAAAATAACACCCATAACCCATAAAAATAAGAGCCTGAATCTAAGGAAATCCAAAAATAATAAAGGGAAGGCACTTTCCAAAATCTCTTACAAAGAGCAACAATGGACTCACCATCAACAGTGCAACTGAAGGCAACAGCTGATGAACACCATTACACAAGTATTAAAAGTGATTAAAGCTGGGGAAATCCTATGTTTTGTAAGGTAAGCCAATATGACTACATGAATGGTATCACTTAGTTATTAATATATGAATGAACAGTAAAGGCAAGGAAAGGAAACTTCAGATAATAAACAAAAGATGACTAGATTTGGCAGCATATGTTGGTCCCTGTATCTGAAAACTTACCATTGGCCAGAAGCCCATTTTCTTTTAAGGAGGTATAAATACTTTCAGCACTGAGATTTACAAAAGCACTTATTTCAGCCACCTTCTTCAGGAGAAACATCAAAACCAGAGCCATTCGGACCATTAGAGTTATCGCCCATTCCCAGCGCAGGAGCACATAAAGTCACCATCAGGCAGGGAACCTGTTCTATTACAGCAGGTATATTAATTCTGTCTTACAGTGCATAGAAAATAAATATTTTAAAATGTATTTGAAGCAAGTTCTGCAAGAGGAAACAACCTACATTCAAGATTCATATCTGTCTTCATATATTTAGGTATCCACACCGGTAACGCAGTACTAACCTGGGAATATATACAGGTATTCCCACTAAGAACAGGAGACAGAGAAAAACAGAGACCTTCTACAAAATTATTTTATGGATATAAGGGTGTGTATTTTACATAAGTATACATATTTTATTTAATTACAGATTTCCATATAACCATTAGGAGGTTCTAGCCATGCAAGTCACATTTATTAAAGGCAGCATGTCAAATAAGAGTTGACAATTACAGGCTATATCAATACACATTATGCCAGATGGTAATGAGCCGTACACAGAGGGCCAGCCATCCAAAATAATCACACCATTTTCCACAGAAATGTTGAAGAGGTTATGGTTTATTACACAGTGCTCATTAGATATACAGTGGCAGCATTAGCAATTTTTCCTTCATTTGTGTCTCATTTAAGACTCTGCCCCCACAAGCCTATTCAAATTAGTACACAAGGTTAAAATCATAATGGTCAGTGGGAAAAAAAAATTAAGTTTTATTTTTATTTTACAGTAATGGTGGATCAAAGGTCTCTGAAATGTATTATTCTCTCAACTATTATCTAACAGAATACTAAAAGGAATGAAATTCACTGTCATGTGCTGTGAAGAAAGATAACCAATTTTAAATGCATAAACTCGGTATTTCTTAATTAATAACGCTAAGTGAAAACAACAGTTAGGTTGTGACACGAAGTGACAGAAGTCAGAAAACTAAAAGTTGAAACTGAACTTTCAGCCTTGGCTTTGAACTTTCTCATCTGCTTTTCAATCTGCTGCTTTAACAGCATGGAAATATTTAACTGTCCAAAAGGCAACTCATCCTTCACAGTGGGTGGAAAAAACAGTTGTCTCAATCACTAGAGTGTCATCTCTGAGAAAACACCTATAAGATGATTTAAAGTACCTTTCTAGTCAGCTGCATATGTTGACTTCCAGTTAGAAAATTACTGTTGGAGACATTTATTTTCCTGTCTTTTTGTTTACAGATGGAATGGCAGTGAAAAGACGTAACAAGGCAAAAGTGAAAATTTGTCAGCACAAGCAAGGATATGTTAGTCGCTTAAAAACATGGCAATGTCCCCCAAACTTCAAGAGACAGAAAGCATTTGGAAGTCATAAAACTGTAAAAGAGAGGCAGAACTTAAGAACTGGATGTACCACCTGACAACCCAACTGCAGAGAACTGTCTTTCCAGTCCAAGCTCCTCTTCTGAAGCACGTGGAGCATCACTCAGAAATCTGGGTCTCCCATCAGGCAGCCACCCAGCTCTCAAGGCCAGGGAATCATAACACCCTCCTTCCTGAGCCACTCCTGCTGAGTTACTCTGCCCTTACACAAAACCTTGAATTATTCATTCAGCCAGATGGCAAAAGAGTGAAAAAAGTCAGTATCTAGGAGATCATGGGAGAGAAAGGTGGGACACCTGGACTCCAGATCCTGCTCCGCTAAGTAAGTTATCAGGAGTAAAGTAACATCACAAACTCAGACATTCCTGACCTAGATGTCCAATATCCCTGTGTTTGAGAGATTTTCTGAAAATTCAGACAGAGGAGTACTTTTGCATCTTTTCAAATTCTCACGAAAGCTAAACCTGGACTTCTTGCATCCTCAATGAATGCTTAGTCAGTGGCTAAACCAATGTTAACAGCACATCTCCAGTCTGATAATCCACTTACAAAATTTCCTAGTTAAACTGACCAACAAATTTTATCTGTGTTTTGAAATTGTTTGGAAGACAAAAAGCAAGTTTTCTTTAACAAGATCTTAGAAAAAATGCTTACAAAATTAAAAAGAATTCCATTAATTCCACGCAATGCCAGTCTTATGACAACTGAACAGGTACTCTGGTAAAAAAACCTTTTTGCTGTATTTAGTTAACAACACTATTTTGCAAAAAGGTCATCCTACTACCTGCCCTTTGTGCAACTCATTTTATTACTGATAAACCCACTTACCTTAACAAGGTGGCACTTTTGCAGGCAGACGCCAGCAAATATGAAGCAAATATGTGCAATATGAAACAAATGCAAGCCCTGATTCATTATAAAACCAAAAGCACATCAGCTAATTTAAAGGTCTAAATAGAACATAGCAAACATCATGCAGAAGTTTTATAGAGTTATTTCCATGCTAAGTTTCCAGACAGTTCAGACTAACTGACAGTTCAGACATTGACTGCAATGTTAATTCAAAAATGAACACCAGTGGCCAACTCCAGAAAAACTGCTCACAAGCAAGCCCACCTCTGCACAACTGCAACTGGTTTAGAAACAACAGAACAACCACTTTTTCCTTAAAACAAATGTATTATCTCTCTAATAGTTAAAGGTAAAAATAAGACATTTACAACTGATGGGGTGAAGGAGGAGCAAGCCAAAAGAAGAGTTTACAATGGAGTTAACATGAAAGCCTTCCTTTTGGCTTACTGAAGTGAGCAAGTTTTAGGTTTTATAAACAAGAGTCAAAAAATGGCAAGATAGGAGGCGATCAAAAGCTTTGGCAACAGCTGCTGTAGCATGGCTTTGGGAAAATGTGATGGTAGGATGCACGATGCAAGGACAGACAGTAAGACTCAGAACTGAATAAGGTACATTGACCAAAACCCTCAAAAGATGAGGTATGAACCAAAGGATTCATTTGTAGACTGGATGACCTTGCTATTGCCACAGCAGAAATCAAAAGGAACATGATGATCAGAAAAATCACATATTTTGTTATGGAAATGACCAGCATTCCTTCCCATATGATGGCAACATGTGTCAGCCAGACTGCTTGTGGGCACCACCCAGAATGCCCATCCATCCAGGATTACCCATATTTGCTCTACAGTCCCCCAACAACATGTATCCTCCAATTACATCTCATGCATCTATTCTATAAGAAATATTACATCGTGTTTAAAAAATAGTTTTGACTACTCTGTGGTTTATTTAGCCAAAATACTTGCACTAAAATACTTGCACTAAAACCACCTACAAAGATATGAAGGGAAATAAAAGGTCTCACTTGCAGGTAAATGCAAGAAACAGGCTACTAACAATTTAATGAATTTTACATTTTTATTAGTTGTTTCTCAGCCCTGCAAGACTGAAGCATGTCTATAATTTTATTTGCAGTGACTATGGGAGACAGTTTGAACCACTATTAACAGAAATTCCCATTCCTGTGCACTGTCAGCTATTCTGAGATCACCAGCTTGACTTATTACTTCCAGTTTTTCTCTGAAATCTCTCTGAAGAGTTTGTCTGTAATTGTATTCAATGTAGCTGAAAGATAAGGTGCACTAACCTTGACATTAAATCTCTAGTACTAATGATACCTGAAATACATGCAATCCTTTTATGTGAGAGCAAAAAGAAGGTAACCTTTCTTATGCCGTGAAGAACGAACACTTGACAAATGAGCAGTCCTGTTAAGAGAATAGATTGTTCATATGACCAACTGCACAAGAAAAAGGCATTAAAAAACAAAATGTGAATCACCAGAATACAGTGTACCAGATAGAGTTGCAGTTTATTTTATAACTATATATACATATTTTTATCATGCTCATATAACAATTACTGTGTATTCAGAAACACCCATAAATATCCAAGACACAGAGAGGATAAAAAAAAAATCTAAACATATACTGCTTGCACAATCACAGACAGCTCATACTATGAAGTAAACCTGTTGTCTTCTGAACAGTTGTAACTACATTTCTGTTAGTCAGCAATTAAAATTATGGTTAATACAGCTGCTCTCCTCTCTCCTAAACCTTCAATGTTTGGACTTGGATAGGGACATTAACACCATACATTAAATTGGTTTTTTATGGGAATACTTCTGTTTTTCACAAAGCAGAAGTGTGCAGCAGATGGGTATTGCCTGCCATGTACAAGGAAAGAGACTAATAGCTAAAGGGAGACAGCAGACTTCCCAGAGACCTTGTCCCTTACACCAGGTGTGTTGACAGAATTGCCAGCAGGGAAAGGATAATAAACCTTTTGGAGCAAGGCAACGACTGCTGCTTCTGGGACCATATCAGCATAGTAACAAGCATTTGGTGCTGTTGAGGTCTGCAAAGTTTTGTCATTATTATTCGTATATACTTTATGCAAATGGGGTACGGTGTGATATTGAGAAAAATATGTCCTTTGATTTTAAAAAAGACTTATTATTATACCATTGGCACAATTTCCATCTATTTTTAACTTATTAAAAGCAATTCTGTAAGGTATCTGAAAATTTCATGCTTTCATTTTTTGGTTCTTTCATCCCAGAATGATTCAATCTACACACTTTAAGAAGGGATAAAATGACATCAACCAATTCAAGCAACATTAAGCCCAAGTGAGTGATGATGGAGAGACAGCTATAAGCTAACAAGCCACCTTCAAGAACAAACTTTCTGCAGAATTCCTACCAGAGTCCAGAAAATAGGATCGTTTCCTGACTGCAGCCAATACTGGAGCGTTACTAAAATTTAATTTGCCTACTGGAACAGCTATGAGTGTAGCTGAACTTTTTGTACTGGTTTTGCTGCATGGGTGTCAAAAGCCAGAATGAAATTTCAGCTGTAAGAGACTGAAGCAAGCTTTCCAGACAACAGTGTCTAGGTGAAACATAACAATTATGAGAAAGAAATCAGAAATACTATATAGTATAAAACAGAACTTGTTTATGTTTCTTTCCTTTTGGGCAATAATAGATGCATAATTTATTTGGCTGCATCTTGTCTTTCCACAAAAATGAACACAAATGTGGCCAAGTCTTTGGAAAAATTAAAAACTACAAATCCAAGTACTTAAATGGACTTCAAGAACTGGGCAATCAAGCTAACGAAATCTCACATGTACCAAACATGCTCCATAATCCTGCTGGCACTGCTGATCAGAAGTTTCCAATTGTTACAACTCCTATAAAAATCCATCATCTTTCTGATTTCTCTTCTGACTACATAAGCACCTTCTCAAATACAGCACAGTGAGAGTACCATATTGCATTCATATTCTTGAAATCTTTATCCCTGGTTCTCCAACTCCTTATTCCTCTTCTCAAATCATCAATTACTCTGATCTATGTACTCACACATGTCCCTTTATACTGGAATATATTACAAATAACCGAGTTTTGCTGTCCAGGAACACAGTGCCCTGTCTACACCACAGCATATCACTGCTACCTTTCTTTTTTATTATTGTTTGCTCTAGAATCATCTCAGAGCTGTCAAATTGCACATGAAAATCTACTGAAAGTTAAAGGCCAGATGCCCATGAAGCCACAAGAAATATTCATTCACCTAATGTGATTAGGGTCCAAAATATGCCATTATTTCAAGTGGAAAAGAAAGAACATTGTATTATCTTTCAACAGTCTCATATTTTCATATAGATATATTCATGGAGTAAAACGAAGACCTTCTCAATTCCACCCCAGCAGATGAAAAATGTTGTAATATCTTCAGCAACATTATATCAGGCTGAATCATGCTAAGAAAATAAATTAATTGGTGCAGTATGCCTTGTAATACTTAACTTCATATTGCTGCAATTTTCCAAGAATTGCAGAGATTTGTATTAAAACTGCTTAACTGCATTGTACAATTTGTCAAGGGAGACATTAGTAGGACAGAAAGAGCATAGGTTGTACTTCAGCAGGTAGAAAAGCAAGGGAAATATTTTGGGACTGTAGGAGAAAAATTATATAGGTAACAGTTATTCAAGAACTTGGAATGAAGAAATTGGTCACACTGATGTCATAGTTCTGATGGATAAACAGTCCCCAAAGCTGTTGTGTGCTTTTATCATAGCACTGGATTGTACTTAGGAGATGGCTGGAAATTTCTCTTCACAAATACAATTATATGTTTTGTAAAGAAAATGTGGAAGTTCTCAAGTAGAAAATTGTTTCAAGAGAAAGATTTTACAGCAAACCTAGCTCTGGTGTGTGGCCATGCCATGCCCCAGAAAGGCTGTGCTAGGCCTTGCTACCCTCAGGTCACCTGGCCTTACGCTGAAAAGCTCCCACTGGGGTGAAAGCAGGGCTTTGCTGCTCCTGACCCATGGCAGAATTTCACCAGTACTGCTCTGGTTTTGTATGCTGTGCTGCACATCGTGGCAGTCCAGTTCTCACTCCACAAGCAGTGGGAGGAAAACGCTCCATGAAAAGGGAGGGCTGGACACACAGAAAGAGGTGACATTACAGTTTCTCCAAGGTAAGACATGCCTACCATGCTTTCTCTGATACTGAAAATTACTTGCTTTTTAAAATGGAAACCAAACACACTTTGTGATGTACATGCTGAGTTCACCTTGCTCAGCCATCTAGTGCTATATAGGCTTCTTTTGAACAAATTTGAGCCCATATCTCTGAACAGTCTTGGATCAGCTCTAATGCAGTGCCTTTTTATTTATTCCACAACATAAGGAGAAGAGCTTTTCTTATGGAACATATAACTGCTGTATTTGCACATGCTAAGCATGCTGAAAACAATGAAAGTTAATGAAGGAAAGTACTGGTTGTAATGAATTAGTAACACTGTTAGATTTGTATTTGGAGTTGATTTTCATTGTTGTGGATGGAAGATGATCAATAGGAATATGTAATCAAGTTGTATGTGCTTTTCATCTCCTGAGACTCATCTTGTAAATGAGATGATGAATCTCAAAGGGTTTATCCTAGAGAGAAAAAACTAAATAGAATAATTTAGAGTAACTGCTTGGATTTTCTCTCACTAAAAGCTATGGGAAAGCTACCAAGGACAGGGAGACAAATTTATATATTTCTTAAAGATTATAAAAGACATCACTGCTCATATTCTGACACACTTTTCCCATTATCTTTCAAACAATTTTGTCAAGAGCATTGTACTTCTTAATGTACTTAGATATTGAATATTTTAGGATCATGCATTTTCTCTACCAGGTAATTAGCTAAGCTTCCAAAGTACTTGCTAGTTGGGATACTGTACCTTTCCTGAAAGCCAGCCTTCTAGAAGATAGAAATAAGAACAGTAAGTCCCAAAGGAAATCATTTTTATGATGAAGAGTCCTAATGTGCCCCCAGTAAAGGTGAGGATTGATTGTTATGGCCTATTGTTACTATAATTAGAAGTCAAACACCAATTAGCAGTTCCATTAATAAGATTAATCTCTGCAATATCTGCAGCTGAGACCCAGGGCTTGTGTGCAATAAGCCAGTGTGAATTTAAAGTGCAACAGCTATATTGCACTAAAATTCTCAGGCTAAGAGTTTTATATCACACAAAAGATAACACTTCTATTTCTTCGAGTTTTGAGTTCCTAAACATACTATTGGTCTTACTACATTTTTCTCATTTATTGCTTTTTATTTTGTTTAAACATGTTCTACCATGATTTACCATGATTGACAGGGATAGGTGCAATGGAGCACAAGGTCTCCCAAACTTTGGTTCACAGCCACTCCCTCTGCATTGCACCAGGTCAAGATAAATTTAATTTAGTTTCCATTACTAGTAAACTCAGAAAAGTAGTAATGGAAAAAAACCCCTAACTTCTTATAAATACGAAAGTACTCTTCACATGATAGAAGTCCATTGTAGAGTTAGGAATCATTTTTTTAATTGAAAATATGAAGGTAAGGAACAGTCAAATCCAATCTCTGAAGTTAACACCCTATGCAGTTCAGAGTACAGAAACTGAAAGAAGGGCAAGATCTGAAATGAGGTGAAGAGTCACACACTTGTGCTCTTTGTATTTTTGTAGGTACTGAAATCATAATTTGTATGGTCTTTCTTTAGTTTTATTTCATTTGTGTCTTGCCTTTTACAATAACTCTCAAAGACAATTTGTCCACAGATATACCTACACCATGCAAGATAAAAAGAAGGCTTTTGTAAAATTTAATAGCAAATAGGTCAAAGCAACCTCTAAGTGTCATTTACACTCTAGCAATACAATAAACCTCACCATCTTCACCAAAATTTACTCAGGGTTCCCATGGCTAATTAGCCAGGAGGCTTTATAATGGATTTGCTTTTCCCTTTCTTTCGTTTTTTAAAGGGGGACTATCTGATTTCTTTCCATATAATTAACAGATAGTCAAAAATAGATTAATGTGGAGACACATTCCAGTTGGAAAGCATTTAAACAACTATTTAAAGTTACAATCCTCTTTAAACTTATCAGCAGTAGAAAGGATCTGCTGACAAAACTTCATTGGTGAGCTGAGCAAATGAAGATACAGCTTACACAGCAAAAGACTTGTTTTGCCAGAGCATTGACCTGTTCCTAAAGAAGAAGGCAGGCCTTCACTTTTGTAGCCATTTACTCCAACTGGAGATGTGACAGTCATCTGAGCATTAGCATCTCTCAGCTGTTTGGCTGCATTCACAGGAACAGGACAGAAGCTACTTGCCAAAAACTGGAGCTCACAGGGAATGCAGAGCCAAAGGTGCACATCCTCGTGCAGTATTTATTGCGTTTTTCACTCAACGTGGAACACCTTCTACATTTTCTCAATTTCCAGAGAAGATGTGCTCACACCTCATATGCTGTTATGCGAAATACATAAAGCAGAGTATTGCCATTTCAGATCCTTCTCACCCATAAAATCCCAGTCTTATAGCAGTCCAGGCCACAGGCATAAGTAAAGTCAACCAAGTTATGTTCATTTGTTTATATTTTTGAAGGCTGCAAGTCTCAAAAGCATATTATAATCAGAAAATTACCTCTAAGTTTTTGACTACACTAGTCCATATTTATCTTAGCAGACTGAAGTTGTCAAAGGATCATCATTCACATAAGTTTCGATTCCCTGGAGGCAGCCTAAGTGCTCCTCACGCATACAGAGATTAAAGACTGCTCTAACAAGCACAGCATCACCTCTGTCATGGCTGCCATGGCATGGGTTTTGGAGAAGAACAGATAGAGCTGCAGATGGTGAGCTGTCATCTGTGAGAAATAGAAGAGATTCCTAGTGTCCCCATTAATACACAGCAATTTGTCCCTAATACACAGTGGCATATCCCTAAGACAGACAAGACCTTTACATTGGTGTTCTCAAAGCAGGCCATGACAGAGTCGCCATTTTTAATTTTGAAAATCTTGGGATGGAAAGGTCTTTAGATAATTCAGTTTTCATATGACCATAAAGACACCTAACAGGCTAAATTATGCCAACATCACTGTGGCCTCTTGTGAGCTCCATACTCATGAATGCACACCAATGACAGCATTAGACACAGAGCATGAGGCTACAGGCCGGGGGTAAAATGCTCACTCATCTGTTAAAAACACATCTTGCTAATCACCTTGTGAAGAAGACTCTGTTCTTGAAAGACCTGACCTTCATGAAGAAAGCTAGGTAAGTCTGACCTCAATGCTGACTCTGCTTTCAGAAGAAGGTGGGTCTACAGACCTCCTGATACCCCTTCCAACTTGAATTATCCTGTGAACCTAGATGTACTATCAGCAGCATCTGGTTAACCCTAAAGGAGGTTAATGGAAGGTCAAACTTTCTTTGAAGATAGCATAAAGCTCTTTGGAATACAGGGAAAGGAAATTGAGGGAAAGCTTTGTTTTTGTATCCAGCAAGAAGCTGGGAGAAAGCTATATAAAACTGCAAAGGGACAGAGCAGTCCTCTGTCCTTACAGTCCTTCAAAAGGCACCCACCTCACTGACTTTTTTGCAACCAAAGAAACATTGAGAGAAAAAGCAACCTAAGGGTGAATTAATTCTCTGGTTAAGATCTGGATATAAGTTTTAAATGTTCCTTAGAGTAGGTTAGAACAAGATTACTTTGATATGGCTACAATGACAAAGAGCACGTGAAATCAGACTCTGTGAACCCAGCATGTGTGTTTGCCTCCAAAAAAGGGTACTCAGGACAATTTACTATTGGTACATGACAAGCAAAAGACCCACCACCACAACAAGGAGTTGGCACCTACTGCAAACTTCCTTTTAAACTGGGCTTTCATTGGAAGCAGCATCAATGCTGGTTCCAAAATCTGTAATAAAACACTAAGGAAAAGGAGTCTGTGTTCATGATTCCTGTCACTACAGTATTGCCACCACTCTTCCAAGCAGCGGGAAGGATTCTGATTTAGAGACAAAGTTTATCCAGTGAGTACCTTCTTGTAGTAAAGCATGTTCATCTTGCAAAGTGATGAATTCCTGGAGCTGTAAAGGTCAGCTGCATCATCCTGAGGAAGAAGGTGCAAGGACAGAGCCCAGTATCAATAGTCCAAATCCAGCAATCTGCTGGATTTACCAGGTTTTAGTACAGAACTGAAATAGTACTTTCCAAATTCCAATCTACATATTGATTATTGCTTGTCAATGACCATAGGATCCAGCAGTGTGAACGCACAGGCAGATCTGACTGAAAAAAGGATTGTTTTAAACCTCTGACAAGCATCCAAGGAAACCTGCAGAGCTGACTCAATGGATGTCAATACTAGAGGGTATTTTTAAAATCAGCACTAACAGGGAAAAAAAACCAAAAGGAAAAAGGCAAAACAGAGAGAAAAAAATTACTTGCTGTATTAAAGCCAAGGATACTGAGGGCTGAAGAGATGGCCAAGTTTGTTCTTTGGTGTCACTTGCATTTTAAGCTGCAATACAGAGGCTATGCCAGGCATTCATTACTCAGTATAAGGCCAAGGAGATCCCTCAGTCCCCAGGCAGTAGTGTCTGGCAGTGCCAGACATGAACAGAAAAAGATACCCCTTTGGGTATTTTGAGAGAGGACCCAAGCCAGTCTTGGTATCTTCAACTGTGAGAATGTAGCCCCACTATGAAGCATAAAGCTGTCAGTGTTCAGAAACCACATGATCCTGGAGTTTCAATTGCAAACCTCACTTCTAGCAGCAAAGTAAAATAACAGCAAGCTGAATACTTAATATTCAAGTGGGTTTTGCTCTGAGAGAAGGCAATGCAATGTCAGACTCTAGCATAATCACCAGTTAGGAAATGGATCTCAAAGCCCTTATGAAGTTCTAGCCTCCTGTGTCACATATGAGGTACTCTCTGATACTATTAGCATGATAAATTATCATTAATTCGCTTCTGTGTAAACCCAAACCTGAGTTCTGCTTTCTCTTCAGCACAGGAGTGAGGAGTTTCAAGGGAATATGGGATGCACGCTTTGCTTGAGTACAGGCAATGACATCAACTCTTAAATTATGCTGTTTGCATACTCTGTAGTGAGCACTACAATTGATCCCTATATTTGCAATGCTTCTGTAGCCAAGGAAATATTTTCTTTAATGCTAAGAGACCAGCAGAAACTTTCAATTTAGGAAATCTGTCCAGCAGCTGAAATAGAGCTGTTTATCATGCCGCTACTTCTCTTCATCCTCTTTTGGGATCACTGGTGCTGAGCTGGAAGTAAAGCCAGGTTCTTTTTGCCGCCAATAGGAATAAAGTCAGGTTGCTGCCAACACGATAGGGAGGTGGCTGTACAGAGTAAAGCATGCCAGGCAGGCTTTTATAACACTTCCTCCCTTATCTTCAGCATGGCTCATAAGGCAACCAGCAGTTACTATGATACCCTTGCATACAATGACCCCCATGGCCCCAGATTAATGCAGGCAGATCGCGAGTCTTGCAAATTATGAAGTGCTAAAGCTGAAGGCAATGCTGGCCAGAGGCAGTACCATTTAACTACACTAGCCCTGCTCCTGTAACTACCTAAATGGTAATCCTCATTATTCTGGAAAAGATTGCTTTCTGGTAGCAGGCATTGGTTTTGTTCCATTGTGTACCAGTGAAAAACAGATGCCAGCTAGGAAGCTAGATAATCTATTTTTATCCATTTAGGTCAATTGTCCCTTGAATTGACATATCCAGAGAACAGAGAATAGAATAACTTTTTTTTCTATTCCAAATTCAGCTCTCAGTATCTTTTGGTTTCAATTTTAATTTTTGTCTTGCTTTATTGTGATTTAAGAACAAGAAATAGTGAGAAGATGTTATGCAGAACATGCCAAATTCCAGGATGAAAAGGTCCACCATGTTTTTTTAAGTTAAGTGGTTATCAGAGTGTTGCATCTTCCTGGTCATAGATGATACATTTAGTGTAGTACCAGTTACAGAGGACTGATGTAACCTGGCTATCTACTGCAGGACTGAATATTTAAATACAGCACAAGAACTGGTTCCAACACAAACACTGAGGAAAAAAAAGACTGGGCTGGTGCAGTTGCTGACAAGTACTGGAACAACTTAGCTCATGCTCAGATTTCAGAAATGCAATTAATTAATCACTACTAAGTATCCTAAAATCAAGTGAGCCATATCCCAGCTAATAGTCCACAATATAATGTTCACAGCACGTAAGTATCAGGCAGTGAAGATGCTCATTACACTGCCAGAAATAATATTTCCAGCAAAATATTATATATGAAGATGAAGTAATTATATGGCATGGCAACAAAAAGAGCTGTATAGATTACAGCTGAGCTGAAAATCTGTAAGAATCTATTTCCAAAAAATACTATCCGAAGCTGGAGACATATAAACAATAAAGAATTAAGCATATTTCTTCACTTCATATCACTGAGGGATATACTTTGCCTTTGATATATATGTCCAATATACACAAACCATACATAATTACATTGCAACCAAGACAGCAGACAAAAATGCACTAATGGAAAACAACATCCTTTTGTTCTTCTTCAGGAGAAGGCAGTTTGTAAAACATTACTTGTAATACATGTTAAAAATATGACAAAAGCCCTTTAAGATCATAACTTTACAAGCTGCCTGCTTTTTTACCTATATACAATGGAGAAATGGAAATCAGAAATTAGACTCATATTTAAAAGTGTAAGTGGAAAAGTACCTTAAATAAAGAAGTCCAAAGCCAAATCCCACAGCAACTTCAGTAGAGGGCAAGAACTGACCATTATGACACAAAATGAAACAATGCAGTGGCATATTTGCTTATATTTACACCATGCTGCAGGACTTAAAAGTGTCATTGAAAATCCATTTAAATTGACAACTCCACAGTCATCACTTTTACAGACAGTAATGAACCTTAAGTGAATCTGTGTGGGTGTATTCCAAACTACTTCATTTTTGGAGTACCTTTGTAACTCTGAACTAGATATTATAATGGCTATTGACTTACTCAAACTTAGATTATTAGGCTAGATTTCAGCTGGTTGAACTGGCATCATTCCAGTGATGTTCATTTACACCAAATGGCTCATTATTAATTCAAGGTCTTATTTGCTCCTTAATGAATACTTTCACTAGTCACCTTCCCAAGGCAGCTTTAAATGCTCAAACTTTACCTCCATGGTCAGAATCATCACACCTAAGAACTCAGTTATCAAAAAAATAATGCTTTTTCTCTCCTTTTATGAGGCATACTTAAGGTAAACTTTTTTAATAATTTACAAAACAAACTAAAATACCTTCTGTGCCATAATTAACTAACTACAATTATGCTTTCACACAGCATCATTTGCATATAAATATAAAAATTTTACAACCCTAGGGGGATATTACAGATGAAACAAAATAAGAATGGAATTAAACAGCTAAAGGGACAACACAGCCCTCCATAACAAGCCTGCTTTACAGCTTTGTCCTGTTTCTTACCTATTGTTATTTCTGCCCATACCAATCAACATATATTTTTCTTCCCTGCTATTTTAAGATACTACATATATTTTAATATTTTAATTTGCTTGGTCTTTTCAATTCTATGATACTATCTCTACATTTTGAAACAAATCAGGATGCAAACATGTCACTAAGTTGGTGCATCTTCATTTAGTATATTACAGAGGTCAGAAACACAATAAAAAATACAACAATCTTGTTTCCTCAACCAAGCAACACACAATTTTTCAAAAGGATTTTAAAAAATTCAAATTTTACAATTTTTCAACAGATGTCATTGCTTACTTCAGTGGAATAGTTCACTGTCAAATATACAAAGGATAGCAACCACAGATTTTCATTACTGTTCTTACTACTATCAAGAAATTTAATTTAAAAGCTTAAAAAATATTTAGGAACTCAATGAAGCTGAAATATCTCAGTAAGAGCCTAAGGAACTATAATGGTATGCTCAGTAAATCTGCTGTGACATGTGGGAAGTAAAAACTTTATTCTACACTCATTCTACACTGCTGCATGGGAAAATATCCCTCAAACAGGCAATACAGAAACTTTTGCACTCAGTGAGACCAAACTGGTGTCCCACAAGTCTGGCATCTCACTCTGAAATTTCTAGTACACAGGTGTACCTAAATAACATTGGAGCAAATCAAAATTAAAATACTCTATTTAAAAATATTTTTAATATTTTAATATTTTTTGGGTGTTTTTATGTTCTGAGTACTTTTTAATGTAAACTTTCAACTATCTCGACCCAAATATTTTCAATTTGGTTGTGCCCAAAAGCCACAATTAAGATATAACAAAGAGTAGGAAATAGTTTTCACTGTGGAAAGCTTACAATATACCTGAGGAACAAAACTTTGTGATTAGGTAAGTACTGATTTTCCTTAAGAGGTGAACAGGCCATTTAGGATGCTTTGATACCACCAAGAAATTGCCCATCAAATATACCTTAGCATATCATACTACATACCTGGAATAAATTCCACTGACCATGTCGTGCTGGAAAGAGAGTTCTGCCGTGCTGGGTCCAGCAGCTTTGGAAATAAGCAGTACAACCAAACCTCGCATCTGTAAATTGTTTCGGCTGTCGTACACAAAACCCCTAAAAAAGGAAGAAGAAAAAATAAAAAGGCTTATTTTCACAATCCGTGTTCACTGGTTGTACCAAAGTGGAAAAAAACCTTAGACCTCAGGCTGCCATCCATTCATCAAGTCTTTAATATTCATGTTTGCAGGGAAATAAGTTGCAATTATGAATCATGATCTTTCATCATTCTTTACCTGACACTTACAATGAAATCCTACCATTGCAGAGAAAAACAAGTACTCAAGTATTCAGGATTGAATTAAATCTTGATTATTTTCAGGGAGCAGCATGTCTCTTGCATTTCATGTCATGTCATGACAGGAGTATTTCAGAATAATTCAATTTAATCTACTGTAACCGAAACATAAGAGCTTTCAGTTTCTTGTCTGAAGTGCAAAAAAAAAAAAAAGCCAAAAGAAGCCTCCTACTTCATAAGAAGAAAGGCAAAGGAGGGAAGGTACAACCAAAATCTATAACCTGCTGAAAGGAAACTGTTTAGTGGCTGTGAACAGAGGGCAGAGTACATAAAACAGGTCTAGCTATAGTAGGAAAATAAGGAAAATGCAGAAAGTGATGGAAGATGTACAATAAAAGCTAGAGATAAATGAAGTAGAGATGAGCTGGTTTAAACAAAAAAACTGTTTCAAATGCCACAACTTTAAATTTGGGGCCAGAAGGAAACTGCCCCCAAAATCATATTTGTTGAGAGCAATTCCAAATGACCATTTAGATATACCACCTCAGAAGTTAATTTGTTTTAAAGTGAGGTTAGCTTTCCTTTTCGACTTCAATGTCTCCAATTCTATTCCTCCTGTCCTTGCCAAACTTGCTTTCTACTTCCTACATTCATCAATACAGCTAAATAGCTAGACAAAAGGATAATACACTCCAGATGTCATTAAATTTGTAACCTAATTTCTGATAAATAAGAGCCTATATCTATGATATAATCTAAATATTTGTTAAATAAATCACATGAAGAACTACATCACAAATTACTAAGCACTTTAACTCATTTTTCCCAGTGTCATTTTAGTCTTAATGGCTAAAGGAAATCAAAACAGCTTTAAAAACAGTCTTTAAATCAGCTGAATGAAAACATCTAAGATGTTGCTCTTGCAAGTATGTTTGAATAAAGAAAACAGTGGATGCAATCTAAAGTTTTGTTCAGACTTTTGTCATTACGTGTACACTGCACAATGCAAGAGTATCTTTTGTACACTATTTCATTAACACAGACACATAAACATGAAGAAGAATCATTTAAATAGCACCTTTCTGTGTGAAAGTTCTTGTGCTACTGCAAATAAAATCTTGACTTCTTGAGTCTTTACATCCTGTTTTACAGTGATGAGGAAATGGTCTGAACTATGTTCACAGGAGAATGAGCAGGACCACCCAGGCAGCTGGTGCTAGTCACCCTCTGGGATTGATCTTCACACCCACACTCACACACCCAATTCCAGGCCAATACTTCTCCCTCTAGAGACGCCCAAGCTCCCACTCAGTGCAGCTACACCCTACAAATGCCATGATCAATTAAGATAAGAGGTGGCCAGTATGGCTTTTTACCACAACCCACAACACTTTTAGCTCTGGTGAGATCCAACTAGCCAAATGAGGCCATGACTTCTGTGCCTTTATAATCTGCCCACATCCTATTTGCTTCACCTGCACGCTGACAGGCTGGCCCACCCTGCACAAGTCAGATGTGCCCAGGGAGCCTGGCAGCTCAGGATACCCCATGCTCACAGCAACCCTGACCAAAACAACATAAAAACCAGTAGAAGGGAGATTCTATATAACTTCCCAAAGAAGAAATTATTTTTTTTAGTTCAGTCCCCCATTACTTCCCAGCCAATCAAACCCATTAAAGCTTGCACTGCTGCTCAAGGACACTGTGGTCTTGTGACATGCACCTTTATTTTGTTTACTGGGTACATTTAATGAGGGATTTTAAGGAGAAGGGGGACAGCTGCTTGCCTTCAGCGTTTTGTGAATTTGTAACCTGCATATTTCTATTCTCACCAAACACACAAGTATATAATTTGTTTCTTACCATGCTGCAGTTAACAGAATGCAGCTGAGACAGTTATACACTTAACACTCTATAGATTTCCAAAGTCAGAGCCACATTAAACTACCCAGGAAAAAGACAGAAAATACATATAATGAATAATGCATAGTGTGTATGCATCCTGTATACAGAATTCATAATTGGTTTTGGTGGTGTAAGTACTTCTCTGGCTTGAGCCTCAGTTGACCACATTACTCACAACCACAGAAGTGATACAGATGATGCAACCAAATTCAAACATATTTCCTCAACACCATTTAAAACTTCATCATTTTTAAAGAAAAGTGGTTTTAGGAAAAAATTGCTTTTTTCCACATATGAATGTGGTAAAATCAGAATGTATGACTAAAGGCAGCGATATTGTGAGAAATGAATAACGCTTTTTAAAAAAATTAAAAATTATAGTGATACTTTGAACAAACAGAACACTGTTTTTTCATGCCCAGTGCTCTACGGCTTGTCAAGTGACAAGATGTTACAAAAGTACAGATAAGAAGTGTTCATCACAGGAACGTGGAACACTGGCCTTTAAATAAACCACTGGCTAGACAGACACTAGAAGAGAAGCACTTTTACCTGATTCAGACTAGGTGAGGAACAGAAGAAGAAAATTACCTGTGTTGAAAATACTCAGTCTGTAGCAATAGCAAAAACAAGTGTTCAGGGCTGTTCAGGGCATTTGCAACACCACTAGCAATGAATACCTTACATTCTTAGCAGAAAACTCTTAATGAAAAGTGCAGGCATGGGTGGGGGGGAAGAACAGAACATAAAAATCAAGCAATAAGGAGCAACATGTCTGTCATTTCTACACCTAATCATACAGCCTCTACGTTACATATAGTTTGGATGTAATTTAAGACGGGATTTTCTATTAATTACCAAACCAGTAGTCAAAGTTTAACTCCATTTTCAAAACATGTTGTGTTACTGACATGTAACATACCCACACTAAAGCAAACCGCATTCGACTTGAAACAAATAAAGCCTCGGGTGATCATCCTTTAGACACCAGAAACTACTGCAGCTACTTGACATGGCTTCAGGGGTCACATTCACATTCTGAATTAAGCTCCCCAGAGACACCCCGCACAAGTAACAGCAACACAAAAGTCTTCCAGATGGTGCAATTAGTCTTGATGGGTATGTGGCAGGAGACAGGTGCCTCCAGGGAAAAAAGTGAAGTAAAAGCAACCCAAGTGAAATTGCGCACACAAAAAAAGATACATCAAGCTGACACTCTTTTGGAAAACCTCTGCTGAACAACACAAGTGCATGTGCAGGGTACCCCAAAAAACCCCCCTCAATCATTAGCACAATTTTGCTTCCTCTTAAGTTTACAGGCTGGGTATCTGCAAATGACATACTTCATCCTCGAGGGACTGCATACCAGAAAAAGGCAGGCAAGTGAAACACCTCTCCGATTCCGTTTTGGAATTCAGAATTTGGGGGAGGGAAAGGCATTTACACTAGATATTATCCGTATGACAGAGTAACCCAGTTGAAAACTGGTAGATTTTAAATACAGCCCAGTGTTCACAAAAAAAAAAAAAAATCCATCTTTCAGCCCAGGGGAGAGAGAAGCGCCTGGCTCCAACACATGCGCGCTGTGACACCGCACACGCACAAGGGACTCACACCACCCACTCAGGCAGTGACACTGGCTAATAGCTAATGTGCTGCAAATTACACCTCCCACTACCAGAGTCCGTCTGCTGCACAGAATACATCGAGCAAACATTCCACTTGGTGCTTTGTTTATTGCTCCACACGTGCAGCTATTTCAGTAGAATTTTAACCTCCAATAACCGTCAGGTTTAACTCCATCGGCAATTTACACTTTTCTTAAAACAAGTATCTGCTATTCATTGCAAGCACAATTTGTATTTAAATATTTAAATACCAAAAAGATTTTAAAATTATTTGCATGTGACAGAACCACGTTCCTAGCACTTTTTTTCATGATCTTAAATTGTGAAATTAAACAATAGAGAGGAAACATGGTAGCTGTAACAGTTACTGTAAGGAAGAGCTGGACATAGGGGTAATTTAATGGAACCAAAAGGTAGCAAAAAACCCCACACAGGCAACTGAGAGGTCAACTGACTCTGCAAGTGAGTGTAGCAGAAGAGACCACACTCACGGGTACCAGTGCTAATTCAAATTTAATTATGAAGAATGAAGAACAAATTTCCCAACAAAACTGATGTGATAAGGTATTTCGGGAGGGACAGAAAGGGGTTGTTAAATGCTTAGATAAACGTTATTAATATTTCCCAAATGTTCTGCTCATGACTCAAGCAAGCAAGAGCTGTGGGGTTTGCAGCCCTTTCATCAGTTACCCCACAGGAGTCCCTCGACCCCCAGCCAGGCGTGTTTGGTGGCCCAGGCGTGTTTGCTGGTAAGGGCTGAAGTGGACAGATCGCTGTCCTCCTCACCACCTCTGGTGATTTTTACCGTTCCTTTCCATGCATTCTACTGAAGGTGTCCCACTGACAAGATCAATCGTTTTGTTTCAGGCCATAACACAAGTCCCATGTAGTTACAAGGGAAAGGAAAACAGAGAGGTACTCCGTTCCTCTAGCTTCCCTGTTCAGCTATCAAACAAAAGGAGGGGGAAAAAATGATCTGTTCACGCAGCTCTAATAAAAAGTAGTTGGGAAAGTCTATAACACAACCAAAATCAATTACACTGATGAAGAAGATTTATACGCATAGGGTGGTGTCATTAAAAACCCAGGCTATTTTTAGGCTAAATTACAAACTATTCTGAAAAAGAAACCCCCCCTATTCAAACTGACAGTCCCAGATGTGACAATATAAACAGTTGTCAGTCTGTAACATCTCAGGAAAGTACCTTCCATTTTGCTCAATAAAGAAGGGTTATCAGGATGTACTCGTGGTTACAGGTGCATTTAAAAAATATTTAAAAAATAACACAACCCACTTTTTCGAAATTAATTATAACTGACAATCCTATATCTAGCACAAGAGGTAACGCATGGAGCTACTTGGCAAGATTCTTGGCTCCCTTATTAGAAATGCAAGAAATACCAGCCTCAGGGCTTTTATCCAATTTGCTTTATTAATGACTTGTCAGAAGTAAATAAGAGGAAACTCTCCGACACACTCATTTTTTAAATGGATGTGAAACCACTGTATTATTGATGTGCATATCTGAATCATAGGATTCACCATCTGACCATATGATCACACTCAAACATGCATATATTTAAATACTGAGAGCATTCAATGTTACACATTTGGTATATGCCAACAGCAGTCTATAGCAAATTATTTTCACCTGCTACTCAAGTTTTAAGTATTAAATATCCTTCTGCATATCAGAACACATTGAAAACCCTGGCCCATTCCAACATCTATAGACAGATCTGTAGAGGAGAATCAGCCTTGTCATGACACATGCTTTGAGCATGATTCAGAAGGCGAGAGGAGACAAACTTCACATGGAGAGAACAGAATTTAAAAATGGGATTCACATTAAATACACAGGTCACAGGAAATGATAGGAGGGATGTTCTGCAACCCACAGGCCATCTCAACTCAAAAGCCCACTAGAAGTCGCAGATGAAAATGTTTGGTTTAGAAACTTATTCTTGGATTAGGACAACTAAACATCCCGTTGCATATGGAAAATGAGTATTGAGGTTTGGGGAATTTCCTTACCTGAAAAACAGGCCTGTGAAAAATGGGACAGGACTCATCACCATTATGTAACTACCTAGTAATCAAAGGGTTTGTCCAGTAAGGGCAGACTTGTGTACTGAGTTACACCAGGCCTGGAGGAATTGATATTCCTGTCCCACTTTGCAGGAATATGCTCTTTGACCAGGTTACAAGGGAGTCTTTTTAACAGCCCTCCTGCTCCACCTGCCTCTGAGGAACAAGGGGTCTCACCCCATTAGCTTTGTGAAGCCAATCACAAAGAAACACAACATTTCACAGACAAAAAACCAAACACAGCTCTGGTGCGAAGATGACAGGGGCCTGTCTCTGCACTAGTTTTTCATCCAAAGGCAAAAAAAAAAAAAAAAAAAGGCAATTTAGAAGTGTGGCCTTCACTTAAAGACAATGAAATGTTTGAATAACTTCAACCATTATGTGGTGTGATGCTTGGAGAGTAAGCCAAAACAGTAAATTAGTCATGTGCAAAACAAGAATGGTTGTGTTCCAGTGAGGAAGTACTTGCCTGAAATTTATGGGTTCATAGCTACACATCTACAGGCAGAGTCACTGAAAAGCTAACACAGAAAATGTATCTGTGCTTTCACTTGGCTGCTCTTAGACTTATGAATACTTTGGAATGAATTGTAACCAAGGTCTTCAGTAAGAAACAGGCCTCAAAATGCTCAATTCCACAAAAGTTGCAGCATTTTTTGGGATGCAAAGAACTGTATAAATTTGGGTACCTTTTCTTCCATTTATGAAGCCTCAGACACCAACTTGGCTGGAGAGAGTAACTGAAGATCATTTAAAATACAGCTTCTATAAAATTCAGGTATTCAAGAGTCACAGAAATGATAAAAGTGTGTCTTTAAAACATTAGATATATTTTTCACAAACTGAATAGAAACATAACGAAGATGATCTTCGTTGCCTTATCTTGGAAGAAGGTTGCAAAAGCATACCTTCTAGGACAGAAAGCTGTGGGAGGAAAATTCCTATGGTCCTTTCCAACGCAAGTGACTCCAGCTGCTCAATTTTCATGCGATATTGCTTACAAGGAGAAATATTTCTTAAATAATAGTGAAAAATTGCACCCAAAGTTTCATCACTCTACTGCTTATTAAATGTGATCTTCACAGGGATCGGGAGCATGGAAAACTGCAGTCCCAGGTAGGAGGCAGGAGGCATACAAAATTTGGGGTCAATTGCATCATTCCCACAAGTAATGTATCATAAGATAAAGTCTTGCACATAACTTTTACAAGAATCTCACGGAAGAGCCACAGCACCCTTCAAGTTTAGAAGAGAAACCAATCTCTTTCTGGAGCTGCTACATGCACTCATTTCTTCAGGCTTTAGTAACTATCCCAAAAACTGCACTACTTCCAAGAAGAAAATTCCAACAACTTCTAAAACACAACAATTATCACAAAAGATGGAGCCTTCCAGGAAACTATAAAAGTCAGAAGGTTAAATAAAATTGTGGAGATTCAAATGGGCAAGATCCAAATCTTTTTCTCATGATAAAGTTTAAGAAACTACAGGTTTTTGATCAGGCACAGAAAAAAAAAATACAGATACTTGGCCTTGGTAACTTGGAGTTAATTGTAACTGAGCACTTGCAGCTCCTATAAATCAATACAGGCTTCAGATTCTCGAAATAAAAACCCCTAAAGTTTCCCCTGGAGTCTGTAGAGCCCTATTTAGACACTTTTATCAGTCTACCATTCAGTGCTACTAGGTTTATTTGATTTCCCAAAGAGGCAGAGGTTATTCGAATCATTCCCCCATGAAGATCAGCTACATAGATGCATATTATTTTCAGGGGTTTTGATGCACTTATTTCCTTTAGGGTAGGATATTCCCTAGGATCAATGGGAGGAGTTACTTTTAAAAACAAAAACAATAAACAAACAAACAAAACCAATCAACTAAAAAATCCAAACCAAAAAAAAAAAAGCCCAAAAAACCACCAAACAAAAATCCCCAACAACAAAAAAGCCCACATGTTAACAACTCCCTTTTTCAGCAAAACTTATGACCAGACAAAGACAAAGAGGAAAAAGATTTGCCTGGTGAGAAGAACCAAATGCACAGGAACAGTTTGAAACTTAAGTGTGAAAAACACTGTTTTGAGGTTGCACGATCATCTAAGATCTGAAAAATACCTACTATGGACACTGCAAAAACCACACAGTAAAAATAAAGGACAGCTACAATCAGACATTTGTCTCAAAGATGTTGATTATTCAGTAAAAAAGAAAAATTATTTACTATTATTAGTTTAAGTAATTCTGTCCCCCACTCATGAGATCCTATGAGTGGTAGAGAAAGGGCAAAAAGGACCACCTTAAGGATGACAATAAAGGCACCACACAGGAAACAAACCACCAAAATGTATTTTTAAACCAACTGCCAGTCTCCGCTGTTTTTCCTGGTCAGCGACTTGATTTGGAATGTGATGTGGATAGCAGGCAAGCTAACATAAAAAAATGCAGTTAGTATCTGAGTGCAATTACTTTGACCAGGAGTAGCTTGTAGGCCTGGCATCCTTATTTTTCTAACCACAAATACTCAGACAGAAGCCTAAATTCTGTGTGTCTGAGTTCTCCATCAATATTTGCTTTATCTAAACTTTGTGGGAGGTCTAACACCCCACTGCCAACCAGTATCAACAGGTGGACTCAAGCACAAGACTACTTTTCTGGGAACAGGCTCTCTCAGATGTAGGAATAATTTGCTAAGTGAAAGGAATAAAAATGTTTTGGAAGAATTCAGTGAATGACAGAAAGATTATTAGCTTCAGAAGGCTAATGAATTCAGACACCTCTGGAGGTCCAGTGTCACTTCAGCAATATTGTAATTGTAGAGCCTGTCATAAAAATGTATTTTGCATTAAATAAACTTTACTAGGAAAATGTAACAATGAAATAGGTCAACTCCTGGCCATTATCTCAGACTGAAAATGCTCACAGCATGTTTTACAAATGGATGAAACACAAAAAGGCAAAAATGTTAGGCTGTGTATTGCCATGACAGAATGATATAAAAAGTTCTTTTAACCTTCCATACAGAGTAAGATTTCTAGATAGCAACTTCACTGATTTTCAGCATTATTCAGATGAATTCATTACAAATATTTCTTCCCTAAAAATACCAAAGGCTCTTTACTAGCAGTGAGAAAGAGCTTCCAAGTTTTGTGCTTCAATTGACTGTTCCGCCTTCAGGCAGCTCAAGCCAAATACAAGCCAAGAGAGCCATAAACAAAAAGCTTTATTCTAGATAGAAATAGAAAGTAGGTGGTTGAAAACCAACCAATAGCATTATTTCAAATGAAGAACCTCTACAGTGTCACTACCTAGTAGAGTTAAGTGTTTATATAAAGCAGAAGCCTTTTGTAAGCTGGTGAGGGGAAAAAAACCATCTTAAAACATAGTGGATGATTAGTAAAAGTACAAGGCAGCAATATGACCATATAGTCTCTAATAAGAAAAAAAATAAATACTCCCAGATTCTATGACAAATGTATATGCTTCCAAATACTATACCTTGAGGGTTTTTCAATAATTCCAGGTAATCAAAGAAAACTTTTTAAAAAAACAATTTCAAGCCAAGAGTGGAGACTACAGACATGCTTAGACCGTAACTCTTACCAGTATTATTTTCATTTGCTGTTTTTCTCTAGATTTCTGATTATAGTTTTTTTTTTTCCAGTGAGACCCAAGTGACTAACTCTGATAATTGAGATGAATTCAGGTTTTTACTCAGGTTAAGAAATATTTTCAATGTGACCTCCACCCAAATTCCCTATTTGTCACTCCACTGTGTCGATATCACAATTGGGCTTGTTCATCCAAGTTAAAACCCCTCCTTTTACAAAGATCAACCTAAAACCCAACAAGTATATGTCACCTTTTTGTGGGATTATAGTAGGCATCAAATAAGCTCATTAAGTTACCAGCAGCATCCTTTAAATTTCTCAAGTCTTGAAAGAAGATACAGTGCAAAAATACTGAAAGTATTTTACAGCAAAACAACTGTTAGGAAATAAAAATCACTGGAAAACTTCAGATATTTTCAATTCTTTTTTACCTCAGAAAATGCAAGACTTTAGAAGGCCTGAGATTTAAGCAAACACTTGTGGTTTTGGAAATGCTGGTTTCCATGGCAACCAGTAAGGTCTTCTTTATATAGCATTATAAACAGATGGTAAAGACCGGTCATGTTTGCTTCTTTGCCAACGCATCAATAGAACTGCTTTACTACTCTATTTCTTGTATTAGAGTTATTAAGTAACTTGGGCATTTAAACAACAAAATCTACAAATCAGACTTGCTCAACTAGTATGGGGTTTTTTCATAAACACATGAAGATTCCCAACAGTAAAGTCACTGTAGTCTATATAGGCAGACTTCTTTGGCAAAGCTTTTTATAAATGTTTTCTCAGCACTCGCCACGTAGGGTACATTACTACCACAAATATGAATCTGACAGGGATTAAAATATTGAATTCAAACAAGAAATAGAAATTTGACTGTTTACATCCACTGGTATTAGAGTGTACTAAAGAACTCTTGTATTGTATTTGGAATTATTCAGAGGAGATGTAGCAAACTGTAAGTTCATCTTCATTATTTCATAATAAGCAGAGGTTCTTCTTGCAGGTGATTTGTAAAAGAAAGAAAACCTCTTTACATTTAAATCTTTTAGTTATAGCTATGGCACACCATATACAAGTGGGTTTTTTTCCACAGGTGGTTGGTAGTACCACAAGTGGTACAGCACTCGATTTGGTACCTTTCTAGAAAAGTCTGAAGTACCAACTGCTGGCAGTGCAAGCTAACAGATTTTTGCTACTGAATTCAGCTGATTCCTCCAGTGGTTTAGCTTTTTAATATGTTTCATGCCAAAAATGAGGGGAAAAAGAAAAAAGTAGAGGAAAGGTAGAAGCAGAACTCGCATCAGGTTTTTGACTGCATGTCAGGAGCCCAAATCATACATTTCAGATCAAAATATCCCCTGTATTCTTACCAGATTAGAAATTACTTTATTATCAAAATACTATTAAAATTTCAGTATTTCTGATCCAACTTCCACTGAAATTCATGCCCTTTTCATGAGGGCTGGCACATAAATTCTCTATTGCTTATTTTTGTTAACTACTTTGTGGGAACTTTGTGGTTTGGTGGGAGTTTTTTCACTAAACAGCAGCATCTCAAGGACAACCATAGTATCTAGAAACTTATCTTTATAGCAAGAACAAATTTCCAGGTCCACTCTTATCCAATCTGCTCCCAATATCACAGCAGTTATCACTAATAAGTGAGATTCAAAAAAATCACCACACAAACCAAAGTTCTCAAAACTGACTCCACTTCATAAAACAACCAATAATACATTTCGGAAACGTGTGAACTACTAAAGATGTGAATATGTTTGGCAAAGATCAAGAGGATAACAAGCATTCAATATGCACAGAGAAGCCAGCAATGTGCTAGGGTATGGAAGAGAAGTCTTCCCGCACACCAAATGAGACTACATTAAGCAGCAAGCTCTACAGATAGATAATCACACACACATTTCTGTGTTGGTAGTTTTATGTTTTTCTGTTTGGTACCAGGCAAATGATACAATTTAACAGTGGGGTCCATTCCACCGAAATCCCAAGTTTCCAACAGTGCTTAAACTGTAGATACCTCACACTACTTAGCATAAAATTCCTAGGGTGGTTTGGTTGCACAGCCTGTTCAGAAGCACATTCAGATGACAAGTCCCTATTGTTGTCTGTGTCTTCAGGGATCAATCCACTGGCCACTGCCATGGTCAACATTCCAGAAACCTCAGTATATCTTTGCCATTTCAGGATACTATTGTTCACCTGCTGGCTACACCAAAACTCACCATTTCCATGCTCCAGGTGATTTAGCTTCATAATAACATAAATCCAATTTAATCTTTGATATGTAAGACTTGATCAATAACAGGTGAATGAGGGTAAGGTTAGGGAACTTTTAAACAAGTCAGATGTGCACTCTCAAGTGCTCAAGAAACTACCTAACATTATTGCCAGGTCACTCCATGATCTTTAAAAAGTCATGGTAATCAGAGGAGGTCCCCAAGGACTGGAAGAAAGCATCACTCCTACATTCAAGAAGGGCAAGAAAGAAGCTGGAAAGCTACAAAGACAGCAGAAAGCACACAGGTAGGGTAAAACCTTTAGCTAGTATTCCAAGTAAATCAGGTTACAATTTAACAGAGCCCTTTTAAAAGGGGTGGCAGTGCAGAACAAGCATTGTGTGAAGGACCTGAACTTCACTTTGGCAAGCATATGGAACAGCACTATGTTCAGAATGGGGTGGAGAGTGAAAGGCAAAACCATGTTTTTATCACTCAAAAGAACCACAGGCCTCACCTGTAATATAAGACAACTGAGCCTTCAAACCAACTGCTTTCTTTGCATTGGACATAACACAAAAAGATGGGTCCCAGTTCCAAGGCAGAACACCAACACAAAGAAAGAGAGGGAGCTGCTTTACTGAAGTTACAAAGTTACTTGGGAAAGGTGTTGGCGGTACTGACCACCCCAGTTTTTCCTAGACTTCATGGTGCCAGAGTCTGAAGGGCAAGTTAAGAAACTTAAAAGTCTGTAGGAATATCTGGAGTCCACAAGAAAAAAACTGGCAAGAGGAAGTAGTGCTGGAATGCAAAGCACGAAACTAATTTCTCCCCACAACTCCCAACGATTTTGACAGCATGGCAAACAAGTGGAAGGCAGCACTGCTAAAAGAGGCGTAAAAAGAACCACTCTAGAACTGCCAAAAGAGAACACCTTACTAAAATGTCATTCTTGGAGTAGAAGCAAGAGTGAAAAGAAAAATGAAAAATGAATGCCATGCCATGCTTTGTCAATTTACTTTGAAAAAAAAATCTACCACTTCAGGTATTTACAGTACAAGGAAACGTTATTCATTATATATGTCAGCCAACCCTGGAAAAACCTCCAAGTAACCATTGTATAGGAGAGGTGAAAATAGAGGTAATCTGAAATAAAGATTTTCCAAGGTTCACCACCTAGGGAAAACTAGAGAGCCCAAGGTGAAACTGCCAGAAGCAAAACTGTCCCAGAACTAGGAGTCACAAGGAAGGAAATTTAAGTCATGGATCTGATCCTGCCTCCAAGAGATACAGAAACAAATAAAAATGAAATGGCAGGTTCTGACAAAGGAGTACAGCACTGATATGAAACATTTGCTGAGACAAAGTGCAGTGGGAGTGAAGAGAGAGAAACCTGAGACATACAGGAACATTACTAATTTTTTTTTACATTTAGTTTACATGTGGGTTTTTTATTATTACATAGATTATCCAGGTATTTTACTCTAACCTGGCACACATCTTGCCATGTAGCCCACAGCAGTAATTGTTTCTGCAGTGACTCAGAATAGCACTTGCATTTTCAGCAGTAGCTTAAATCTCTAAATCTTTAAATCTCAAATGATGATAGAATTTGTTACATGAAAAATGTCAACTCTAAGTGCTACAGGAAGTCCATCTTATTTTGAATAGTATCTATTTCTTCTTTAAAGACCTAAAAGCATCTTTATGATTAGTATTAATAATCTTAAATCTCACAATCTTAAAAGATTTCTAATTTGTCTCGAATGAAGATCAAAAAAATGCTGCTTTCAGTCATGTAAGGTAGTATTATCCAAACCAACACCACCCTACCAACAAAAGAAAACAAATCTTCTGAAAGTAATTCTGTATGTATTTTACATATTCTTTAGTTATACCAAAAGCACACTGTTATTATTGTCAATGGCAAAAGGCACCCATGTAAAGCTATAACTCACTTGAAACTATGACAATTCCCAGGCTTTTTATTCTCCTGGGTGTACTGACATTACAAGAAAAAAATGAGCAAATGCAATTATGACAAAAAAGAGACAATTATTTCTAGTATTCCATTATTTTATCTTTTAGTTTTCCAGTTATGGATAAGCTCATAAATACTCTTCCAATACTCTTCCATAACCACCTCTTGCAATACTCTCAAAAATTAAAGCNAATACTCTTCCATAACCACCTCTTGCAATACTCTCAAAAATTAAAGCAGAACCTTAAAAAAAAAAAAAAAAAAAAAAAAAAAAAAAAAAGCAGATTCAGATAAATCACCACCACCCTCTGAAAAGCCAAGTGTTCCAAAAAACTTGTAACAACTATTGAATAGATCTGGCAGTGCTACATCTCATCTGAGGTAAAAAATTACACAAATGTCAGATTTCAGTATCTTTTTTAACTTCCACCCCAAATTCATCAGGTACTACGAAACAGTTTTTCCCAAATGATGCTTTGTCAATATAATAGAGTGCTGACTTGCAGAAACAAGTTAACAAGTCACTTGTTAAAATCAGTTTTTCCTCCACCAGTTTCTCAGCTGTTCCTTTAGCTAAACACCAACTATGCCTGACCTCACTTAGTTCACATGAGATCATGGAAAAGAAGACAAAATCCAATATACACATTGCCTGATGTACCGTGACTTGATTAATCACCACAATGATGCTAATGACATTCTGCTTATGACATGTAACTACAAATGTTCCCGTAAGTAAATATGAATGAATTTGAGAGAACTACCATCTCAGCACAACCAGACAGCCTTGAGACTCTTGCTTCAATTCCTACATCATTCTCCAAGATTTCAGCAACAGCCATTTTGTGCTGCTTACATATAAAATCGTTTTATTAATTGAGTTTACGCTTGATAAGGTGAATGAAAATCATCACACATAATTTCAATCTGGGAAAAAAACATTGACTGCACGCTCAAGATTTTAAATTTATGATGGGGGCCAGCCTGTTCTACTCTTCTATTTGGCTATCCTTGGTCAAAACAATACCATGCGTTCAAATAAAGTTTTCTTAGCTGATGCCTGAAAGATAGGCTGGAAATAAATCCCAATAGAATGATGTCTATAGAGCAGGTATTTGTTTATTGCAGTGCTGGTGGTGAAGAGAGTTTCTCCTCCTAACTCACCCACCTTTGTTCCAGTGCTGTGGTATATTTATACAGTGAGTATTGCTTAGTGTTACTTTGTCATTATAACATAATCACATACCCGCCGGAACTAATTTACATAGTATGATCTCATTATAAATAGTTATAAATGGTTATAAATAGTTATAAATAGTTCTTTTGCACTATGCTTGCACCTCCCCAGTTCAGGGGTCGTCAAGGGTCTTTGATGAAGGCTTCTAAAGTCTTCTTTGCACTTAAACTTTCTATCTTTGTCTTTGGAGCATGCGCAGTTATGGTGTTCCTCGGTCTGTCTGGTCCTAACCAGCCTAAATTCTTTGTTTTGTCGCTAACTGGCTTTACACTTGCCAATGTTTCATTAGTACTACACTTATCTATCTCTGAAACTATCCACCTGGTAAGTTTTTTTCTTTGTTTTTTGTCTATTCAGCATTAAGCAACTAGTTAACCATATACTGGCCATAACATGTATAAGAAGTTATTTATATCAGTTAACAAAGGTAAAAAAAAGCTATGATTCAGGTTATATAAGTATATAAAGTTATGATTCAGGTCATATTGATATCAGGTTACATAGATATCTTATAACTCAAGCTATATAAGCACCTTGTAACTTTGACCTAAGTTATATAGGCATCACAGCACTACACTTCTTGCAATAGTGCTGTTTATTAGCTCTAATGTATAGATGTCCAATTACTAAGTTTCTTTTAGAACACGAACATCAGGGCAAACACTTCAACAGAAAATGCTTCTCAGATACTTGACTTATAAAAAAATATACTTTTTAAAAATTAAGAGAGAGAGCATGACAAAAGTGGCAAAGAACTTTTTTCCTTCTATGTTACCTTACATCTGAAGGACAGAACTTAACTTTGGACCACAGCCAAAGAACTTCTAGCAAAGTTGCTAAGCTTTCACCACAAATCCAATAGTCCAGTTATATCTTTACTGCAGTTTGGTGGCAAGTTCTCGAGTATGGTAACTGTTCCTATCATGCCAACAGCGGGATACATTTTAATACTTTGAGGAAGCATATGCACTTTCCTTGGGATATGTTAACACAAGAAAAAATGAGAAAGGTCGTTCTCATAAGTGAGCCTAATTTGCACATACAAGCTTGCAGCCAAGGAATATGTTTGTGTGCTACAACATTTTTTCCCCCATCCCACTAAATTCTTTTTCCTGTACTCAAGTTAAGCACACTTCATCTGTGATTTCAATTTGCCATTGAAAAAAGCGTATGTAAGATGAGCTGCAAAATTACAGGATCGTAAATTTAAATGTCAAAATGTAAATGAAAAATGTACAGATATCCAAGAAGCATGCCACTGGAATTATACACAGCTTTAAAAAACAAAAACCAACCCAGTACCACTACCATTATAATATACAGAGCTCTCAACAATTTTCTTTGCCTATCAACTTTGCCTTTGCTAGTTGGCAAATACTGCTTTTTAGCATTGGTAGATGCCAATCCAAAAAAACTTCAGAGATTTCATTTTCTTTCCTCACCAGACTAGGAGGTAGCCAGCTAGAATGCTAGAACCTTTCAGTGCCTCTAAGTCTGTGCTCAGACATCTCCTTCCTGCTGATGAGGCCAGCCACAGCGGATCCTGAGGTTTCTAAAATGAAATGTGATTAGCATTTTGTGGTGAAGTACGGGAGATCAGAAATAAAGAATAGGCAGAAAATAAAGATATTACATTCTCCACTAAAGCCCAGTATCTGTTTCTGTGCTTTATTGTATTTTGGCTACGCATTCCTCTATGAAAAAAAAAATTATAGATGTCCTTCCTTTCATGACAAACTTCTGCAGAGACATGCAAACCTGCTGTGAGGAAACTGAAAACACTTTTACTTCATTGAAGAAAGTAGAAACTAAAAAAAAAATCTCCAGACACAATGAACAGTCTGACCTACAGCAGGATATAATTCACAAAAATGTCTGTACATGCACTTCTGCCCCTCTACATTCTTCCGTAACACCTGAGCTTCTAGTGAGATGCTTCTGTGGAAAGACAAGTGTGGATCAACAGCCTCCTGCCACAAACATTATTCAGTCTCTCAGATAGGTAAAAAACACCCAAGAACACACACAGATAACTGTTTTCTATAAACCAGATAATTCTTTAGATACATCTACAAAAGCCAGTCATAAAAAAGGCTATTCACTATATATTGAGGCTTAGCCTGACTTTTCTGTATAACCTGCAAGTTGAGCTTTCAGTTCAACCCAACAACACTCTAAAAGTACCTTAGTACAACTTTAATGAGAGGCTGACAACAGTACTGCAAACTTTTTTCCAGATTTCACGATTACCATCCTCCTTTACTTTCCCAAATTTTAAAAATTCAAAGAACAAACCCGGTTCTTTGCACACATGTTCACTGCAAATGGTCTCCACTCCCAAAGCAAACTTGCAAGAGCTTTGTTGTGTCAGCAGACCAGAGGCCAGACAGTGCTTCCTCAGCTTTGACAAGCTTCCCAGCTTACTTCCTTTTTCACCACATAATAAAATACTGAAGAGCAGGCTTTTAGTAGCAAGCCATAAGAAAAAGAAAAGAAAAAAATAAGCAAACCAAACCTCAACCCCCAAATCCTTGAAACCAGTTACTAGTCAGGCCTCCCACTCTTTCAGGACTGGAGCAAGACAGTGAAGCAGATAAAAATCAAATGGGATCCTTCAGGCCCATGATGGGGTTTGCTCACCTTTGGAAGTCCAACATCCTCTCTATAGAAATACACTTCTGCTGAGTAGTGCTACAGAACAGAATGATGGTACCATGGTGACACTTTTCAATAAGCAGGATAACTCCCAACAATAACATCTTTGGAGAGAGCCACAGTTTTGCCCATCTTGGACAGAGAACAAACTTCAATTCACTGACATTCTCTGTTATATCACAGAGAAGACTATATGGTTACATTAACTTACACAGAACAAATACACAGAGAACAATGTCCTTAAGCAAAAATATTTCACATTCTCTACTACAAATACATAGAGAATCACCGATAGCTTTGAAAACGAAGTAACTTCTGAGGGTACTTTAATATTATAGTACGATCTAGAACGATACTAAATGCTAACTAAATTTAAGGACAACAGTAGTTACTAGTTATATTCACTGAGCAGAACTTGGGATCAAATTAAAGTGTGTAGTCTTTAAATAATCAGATTCTCGCTCTAGACTTAATGACTGCAAATGAAAATTCAACTGTCAAGGGTACATCTGACAGCTATAGGTAAGTCAGCCATCTAAAAATAAGAACTTGGAAATGTTAATAGACTGTGTATAGAAAATGTCAATCCTGGTGCAAACTCTCAACAAGTAAAGATTAATTAGCTCCCCTTATTGACCTTTTTAGAACTGACTCCACAGAGCCTATCTTTTGATAAAAGAATAAAAGCAGTGTATTCGTCCTTCATATCAGACAGAAGTTGGGTGGCTGTGTCAAGAGGAAATTTCTAATGCCATCTAGGGATTCAAATGACACTGTCCTGATTTAATGTAAATGCTTCTTCCAGATGACAAAAGAGAGGACATGCTAATTCTTGGTGTATTACATCTGCCAATTTTAACATAAAATTGACTAAAATATACTGCCCTCAACCAGAGTTACAGTGTATTTTTATGCATTAGAACAAGTTCTCTTTCCAAGACTTCCTATTAAGGTAAGCCAAATATCCCACCTCTTTAACCTGTATTTGCAAATACCATGTGTGACAATGATTTTGTAGAACTGGTGTTCCAATCTTATCAGGTCTATAATGCTTGCAGCAGCACCAGAACCACAAAATTTTAAAATATTCCTTCTGTAAAATAATGCAAGAAGCGTATGACAGCAGTTATATGATAACATCTAAATATAGAACATCTCAATTCTCTTTTGTCAGTCAATAATGCTGCATCAAATTTACCACAACACATCTTCAAAATCCATAAAAACAAAGACTTTGGAATTTGTAACACTTTGAGTTAGCTCTGAAGCAGAGGAGCATATGAGACAGCACATCAAGCAGAAAATTCAAATGAGCTGGTATAAATGACAAGTACCATACATAATACGTAATTCCAGGTATATCCAGAGTCATCAAAATGTCAGACTCTGATGACTTAAATTACTTCAATTGAACAATTTATATAGCAGCACAAAGTCTTTTTACATAATTTCCATTTTTCATCATATAGAACTTATGCAGTATTTTTATATCTGCATAGACCAAGCTTGTTATAATCAAATATAATAGTAGCCATGAACATAAACACAGAACAGAGTTTTACTCTTACCCTATATTCTGTTACTAGAAGTGCTGCAGTAAATACACAGTGTGCTAATGCAAAAAGAACTGACTGCAGGGCTTTAATTCTTCTTTTGAGTCAATGATCTTCTACCAATTTCACATGCAAAATGATTTGTAGTGATACTAGCTTTCCAGTTTTAGGACTGCCCAACTGAAGTGCTTCTGACAATCTCTTAGAATTCTCTCTTTCTAGGGAAGTTTTCAATGTAACTCACAAGATGAGCAGAGACAGGAACAAATATTCCCTTGCTAACCTTGCATTTCCTTCCAATTTTGCAGAGACAGTAGTGGCATCCTGTAACTCTAACAGATCTAACAGAGTGATGAAGTTTGTATGGTTGCAGTTCTTTGCAGGACTGATTTAGCTAAAGGATAAAGTACCATTAACAAAAGAAAATGAGCTCTTTCCTCAAACAGCAAGGACTTGGTGTTTCTGGTACACTTTCTTGCCCTTGAGGATCTGCTACAATCCTATTGTTAGTCTGCAGCTAAAAAGAATACCAAAAATATCTGTTGCATTCTATTCTTTCATCTAAGAGGGTAGCATGACTATTCCAAGAATATATATAAGACTACAAGCACAACATCAGCAACTCCTGAATATTGAAGGTCCGATCACATATCTTACTACTTACTCTTATTTTTAAACAAAAAAAAATTTACACAGAATTTTCCTGAATGTTACAGATAAAGGGAAAAGAAAAAACTTATTTAACTACATATCAACAGGACACTGTTCTTGTAAATAACATGTAGTAAAGCACACAAACTCAAATTAGATTTTTCCCAACACAACCTAAATCTTTTTCCTGCCTCTAGGAAAGTGCCTTTCATAACCAAGGGTTATGAAAATCCAAGGATGTTGGCTAATGTTACAAGCCACAGCAAGTCAGTGATCAGCAATCCCTTTTCTGTGCAAAATAATTAAAATGTTAGTGATGGGCAGCAGGTAAGTGTGTTCTTAAGCCCTACTGGTGATGTGGGACGTCACCATCCAGACTAAGGAATCAGGCAAAGAGATTTTTTTTCAAGGGGGACCAAAATATACATTACACATAGGCACAGCTGATGTTCCACTGGCTTTCCTCCTGAACCCTATTCACAGAATTCTCTATTCATCAGGGCTTCTTGTACTGGAACATACAGAAAGGATTACTTCAGTTAGGCATAGGGAACTACATACCACATCTTGAGTATCATCAGGCATCAACTGAAGAAATGACAACTGTTTTCTCTTACAAGAAAACGGAGTAAATTGAAAGATGAAGTTTATCACCAGGAGCTAAAAAGCAGTAATACAAAACATTTGCTGACCCAGGAAAAATGTTCAGCAAGCTGGCCTGCAAAGCGTTATCACAGTAACTTGCTCTCCATGTCAGTATAGCAGTGGCAGCATCAGTTTTGACTTTTTCTTTCCCAGGGCTACAAAGAATCACACAGACAAGATGTTCACAAGATGCTGCTTTGGGGACCACAGCTACAGGTCTTTAAACTACTCACATCCACAGTTATAGGGAAACACCACTTAAGAGAGCAATTTTAAACAATTGCACTGTTCAGGAAGGACCATAATTGGGCTAGAATAAAATCACTTTTATTCTGTAAGAGAGTCTACACCCTACTCCAAAATAGCTTCTTGCGCTATAGCTATGCCAATCAATTGTTGTGCATAGATAAAGCACCACCACTATGGAGGTTCCTATTAAAAACCCACCAAAATTCTACTGCCAGTAAAACATGCACAAGGTCTTGTGTGTTAGTTTTATGTGGAGAGTGGGTGTTATGAATAGGTTAGTTTTTCATTTAAGCAATGGATAGGCTGATCCTTCTGTCTCCTAGGCCAAGGGCAAAATACTGTATATTACTAGATGTACACTGCTATGTCAGCTGCAAAGTGCAACAGAAATTTTTCCTGATGAGCAATGAGCAGAATTCAGATAAAAAGTTATTATTGGAAGTATCAATGAATACAACAGAGAGGCAAAAGCTCAATTAGAACTTAAACTGGCCACTTCTGTAAAGGATAATAAAAGATGTTTTTATAAATACATTTATAGCAAAAGAAGGGGCAAGGAAAACTTCCATTCTTTAACTGGACACAGTCCTGTCAGCCTGACCTTGGTGCCCAGCAGGATTACGGAACCGATCATCTTGAGTGTGAACCAATAGACAGGACCTACAGGACAGCTGTGGGATTAGGCCAAACCAGCATGGATTTAGGAGGGGCAGGTCCTGCCTGACCAACCTGATCTCCTTTTATAACCAGGTGACCCTCTGGTGGATGACGGGAAGGCTGTGGATGTTTACCTGGACTGCAGCAAGGCCTGTGACACTGTCTCTCACAGCATACTCCTGGAAAAGCTGGCAATCCGTGGCTTGGACAGGAGCACTCTTCACTGGATCAAGAACTGGCTGGATGGCCGGGCCGAGAGGGTCATGAATGGTGCTGCCTCCAGTTGGTGGCCAGTCACCAGTGGTGTCCCCCAGCGATCTGTGTTGGGCCCTCTCCTGTTTAATATCTCTACTGGTGATCTGGATGAGGGAATCATCAGTAAAGTTGCAGATGACACCAAGCTGGATTCGAGTGTCAATTTGCTGGAGGATAGGAGGGCTCTGCAGAGGGACCTGGACAGGCTGTATCGGTGGGCTGAATGCAACAACATGAGGTTTAACAGGACCAAGTGCCAGGTCTGCACTTTGGCCGCAACAATCCCTTGCAGCACTACAGGCTGGGGACAGAGCGGCTGGACAGCGGCCAGGCAGAAAGGGACCTCAGNCAGAAAAGGACCTGGGGGTGCTGGTGGCAGAGACTGAACATGAGCCAGCTGTGCCCAGGTGGCCAAGAAGGCCAATGGCATCCTGGCCTGTATTAGGGATAGTGTGGCCAGCAGCACCAGGGAAGTGGTTCTTCCCCTGTACTTGGCACAGGTGAGGCTGCACTGTGAGTACTGCATCCAGTTCTGGGCCCTACAGCTTAGGAAGGATGTTGAGGTGCCAGAGCATGTCCAAAGAAGGGCGACAAGGCTGGTGAAAGATCTGGAGCACAGATCCTATGAGGAATGGCTGAAGGAGCTTGGGGTTGTTGAACCTGGAGGTTCAAGGGTGACCTTATCACTCTCTACAACCACCTGAAAGGAGGGTGTAGCCAGTTGGGGCTGGTCTCTTCTCCCCGGCAACAAGTGACAAGAGGACACGGCCTTAAGCTGTGCCAGGGGAGGTTTAAGCTGGACATTAGGAAGAAAGTCTTAACAGAAAGGGCAATTTGGCATTGGAATGGGCTGCCCAAGGAGATGATGGAGTCACTGTCCCTGGCAGTGTTGAAAAGACTGGATGTGGCACTCAATGCCATGCTCTAGTTCACATGGGGGGGTGTTCAGTCATAGGCTCAACTTCATCTCCAAGGTATTTTCCAACCTAGTTATTCTGTGCATGGGCTTACACTGCTTTTTCTTCAGCTATAGACCCTACATAAGTCTCAAGAGGTGTTGAAAATACTTCCAAGTAAAGCTGTTACAAATGAAAACAGAAGGCTGTTTTTTTGAGTTGAAAGGAAAAAAAGCTGCAACAAACTACAAGTGTTCTGTAGTTCAGACTTCACCCACATTTTTACAGAAACATGTTTCTTCAGAGTTAAACTAGTTATTTTCCAGATATATATATGTTTTCAAAGCAAAGTCAAGGAACAGGAGAACATGGATGGGATGCTGGCCATAATCTTAACAAGAAAAAAAAGACTTCTGTTTCTTAAAATAAAGCTAGAAGGTTTTCTGAATCTTTTCAATAATTCCCCAGGCATGCTGCACACATAGCAAGTGTATCATTAAATCATCCATATCACATTATGAAATATCTCATATGTCCAGAGATACAAAGAATTTTCAAATAATTCATGGCTAACTTGCTAACATAGTTTTGAAGTCCAGTTATTAGTCAAGACTTTCTTACCTCACTTTTCACTTTGTCATGGCTGCATGAAAAGCTATGGCATAAATACATTCCCATTTGGAGGCAGTTTATCTGGGATATTTATTCCTAGCTACAAAAACTAGACTGAAGTGTTGGAGATTTTGAACCACACTCAAAGGCATAAACACACTGAGAATACCTGGCACATACCACCACTAGCTGAACTAAGTTATTTGGAAGCGTGGGGTTTAAAGCTTCACACAAGGAATTTTTTAATAACTTGTGAAACCCAATTTCATGCTAGTTACATGCCATTTTGTAAATTTAGAATGTAGCTGTATAATTCTTAGTTTCATTACCTTACACATTACTTCAAACAAGGTAGTGAAATTCCTGCTTTTCAGCAACACTGGTGAAAAAATGAACTTCAAAAATTTGCATGAACTTCTGGACGTGACTTGACAGTACAAGCTACAAATTTTTCAACTGGTATCTCAAGCTGCAATGACCTCTCACTGCAGAATACACGGTATGGAAAGCACATACCATGCAAAAAAAAAAAACAAAAAACAAAGAAAGAAAAAAAGCTGCGGCTCACATTTTGAAAGGGAAAGTTCCAAAAGTGCATTGCCACAACAACTACTTCAGCACACAAACTGACAGTTTATTTCTTAAGCCTATCTAGAGTACTTTCAGAGCAAATTAACAAATCTATGAATTTACAGAACACAGAAAAAACAACTGTCTCAAAATTGAGTATTTCTTTGTTCTAAACTTTAAGCCTGGAGCACTGAAACCCCAATTAAGTGACGTTATTTGGAGTCAAGTGAAGGAAATGGACTTATGAAATGAAATCACTGTCATAATGGCTAATAAAAATTACACAAGTTTAAAGAAATAGATGTGATATTTAAAATGCAGTTCACCCAATACCACAAAGTCAAACAAAATTAAAACTTAAGAACTACACTTCAGACACTAGTGTAAGTTTTGACCCTGCACATTTACAATTCAGCTTCATTTTCTCACAATGTCAAAAAGGGAAAAAGGCAAAGGAGCAAAATGCCCCCAGTGATGCTGATACAAAGTTACTGATCCCTGTTTATTTCGGGGATTGTTCCTAAAACTATTTGGACTATAAGTTACTGAAGCCCCTGCACAACGCTGAGCAGATGTTTAATGCTGAACTTCAGCTTAAATTTATAGCAGGTGACCACCACTGCTGCAACAAGCTCTTTTGGTTTCTCTTCCTTTTTTCTACCCCCAATTCATTGCTTCACCCCTAACAGCACAGGATGTAAACACAAAAGCAAGTTACAAAGAGTTAAAAAGTTACTAGCAGCCAAGCTGTGATTCCCGTCCACTTTTAGCCTGAGGCAAATCTAGGCTAATTAGACTGAGGTTAACCTGCAATGAGAAAAGGTCAAGCTACATTGCATTATTTTGGATTTGCTTTGGGCTACATGAATGCATATTATTCAGTGTTCACAGCTCCTCTTACAAGCAGTAACCTCACTGCACACCCTTTATAAACAATTCTGGTTTTAAGACTCAATCCCATGTGTTGAGACAAAATACAGTTACAGTACACTACCACTGGCAATACAACAGCCAGAACCTGAAAATATATCACGAAGTTTTGCTTTCCTGGTCCTCAAAAAAAAAAAAAAAAAATCCATTATTGTGCAGCTAAATACATGCTAAAACTATGGAAGGAATGAATTTCCACGGTAAGCGCCACTGGGAGTCTGTTTAACATCTGCCCACCTTGTCTCATGTAGGATTTAAATTTACTTTGTTGTTGAATTGGTACAAAAAAATGACATTGTTTTTGTAAGTGAATATTATAATTTCAAGTGAGATACTCCTACAACCTGCACCCAAATGAACACTGAAATTAATTTCATGACAGCTTGGAAAGTTCCACTTAAAGAGAACCGACTTTTTTCCAGTAAAGCATCCTTCAACTCTACCAGATTCACATGTCCATTTTATAAGTATTTTATTCTATATGGATCCACACATGTCTTTAATGGTCCCAAGATAACTCGGTAGTCCACAACCAGGAAAAATCTCCTCTGTTTCTGGTCAGAGGTCTTCAATTTTCATTTTGGAAAGCTGTTGTAGAAATGTTTTGAACAATATGCAACTGTTGAACAGCAGAAGGTGCTGCAGAAAAAAGAAGAAAGAATGGGAAGAGAGATAAAAAAGTGAGAAGTAAAAAGTATCTTAAGGGAGCTGGTTCTTTGTCTCCAGAAGAAGTATCTCTTTTTACAAAAATGCATCAAAACACCATCCCATAAGGCCACAATTCTGTATACAGGGTCTCTTGGAGGGTTCTAGAGAAAGTAAGAGGAAATGAGAGTGCCTCGATTTACATTTTCAATGGAATCCACACAAGGAAAGCCCCCTGTCTCTCTGGCTCCAGGGCTTTCTTGACTCCTGGCCACAGAGCAAGCTTCCACTTTTATCAGTTGGTGCCTCTCTCTATGGCTGAGTGAAAGCTTTGTGTGAGGAGAGTGGCCCTACAGCAGAAAAACAATTCAATTTCACGACATTCACTACTAGCAGGTTTCCCACAGCCATGAATAGAGTTAAAATAACAATTAAAAAATATAAAAAGATAATAAAAAGGCACTTCGACTAGCTAGTTCTTTCCTTTACAAGAAAAGACAAAGAGGAGAGAAGCTAGGAGATGAAACCAAAACCCTGAACTCAGTCCAGGTAGTCTCTTTCACAGCTATGAAAGGAAGAATAATTCTTTTTTGTCAAATTGTCTTACCAGAGTTGAAGAGAAAAAAAATCTTATCTCCCTCTCTGCTCTTGCTTTGGAAAATGTTGACTATTTAAGCTGCTACATAAGCACCCTACTGCACGGACTTTTTAAAATGTCACTTCATTCATGGCAATCCAAGCACAGCACAGAACAAGTAATGACTATACACATATAGCTCACTTACAAAACTAATTATTGGTCCTTATAATGCCTAGAGCAACCCTCTGAAATTCTCACAGTTTCCCCACTAGCTTCATCCTTTAATAACTTACATGATGTGTCAACATTCAGCACAATGTGTGAGGATTTAACTACACCACTCCCATTGTGAACCCTAACTCGCTGTTGCACTCTTGCAGGCTGCACTGAAAACCTTCCCCACCTTGTCATTGTGAAGGACTAATTAAGCCACTTAAAATTGAGAGGAAAACTCTTCTAATCAAGGATCAACTTTGGCATCTGCTTTTATGTTCATACTAACCTCGCTTTTCAGTATGCACACATTCATGGGCAAACGCTTTTAAAAGAAAATCATTCAAATTAGAGAAGAACTTGGGCCAAAAGTCCATCTGTTTTCATTACAAGAACTTGCCTAATGGAATTATTCTCTTCTCCACAAGTCCTTGGAAATAGATTGAGAGAGAGTTTATACACATACATAAAGCTTAAGAACAGTAAAGAACAATACACATATCCTTAAACAGTGAGACATCTTCTGCTATGCCCAACACTGATCTCAAACCATTTATGATTCCTACGTAGATCTAACAAGCAACAACAAATAAATACTGATTTCTTTTAGACTTTTAAAATATTCAAAAGGACTTTTTTTTCTATAATGAAACAGAACAGATGTCACATACTACAACCTGCTGATTGAGACTGTTCTTTATCCCTGCATGCTCTCCAAACACCACTAACAGTCTAAACAAAGATGGAATCAAAATAAACAGGACATGAGTGACAACGGGAGCCAGCATTATGCTGCAGATTAAAGTATACTGTCAGAAGAAATGGACTGGTGCTTCCACGTGGAAACATCTCATCACACCTGCTCTCATTTAAGCAGACTTTTGCCTTTCAAATGTGAAGAATGACAAAGTGCTCAATGGCAACATTCCCATAATTTGTCCATTTAGCATCAGCACCATTTCTACACATCCTTGCTTTGTGATAATGCCTGATCTACATCAGAAGTTCACTTTCTCATTTTATCGTGTTTTATTCTTTATTAAAAAAAAAAAAAAGGCAAAATAAAAAGGCATAGCATTCCTTGGAGAACTCAAAGCCAGGAGTCTACTACTTCAATATGTATTATGTACAGACTGCACGTACAAAACAGCTAGGATTTCTATTTATTTACTTTCCTCTGGTGGCTTGTAGGAGCAATAATTCACTTCAGAACTTCATTTTTAGTCTGGTCCAAGCAAAAGAACTGATGCAGAATTGCAAAATTCTTAGAATTCTGAAACATAATACTAGGTTAATCAGGCTGGAGAAGCATAGTTTTTCAATAACATGCACATGTAGTTCTACTACAGCTTTTTTCTTTCTTCTAAACAAGCAAAAGCTCACTTACAAAGTAAGGCCTTTCTGGTCCTTCTACAGGGCTTCTTTCTGGCTTTCACCATCAGAACTGCCTCATGAGTAAAGATACTCTTTCAATGTTGAAACCATTCTATTAACCCTGCTTCTGTTATGCAAGTCTTGGTGTCCCTTCTCTGGTGGTGCATATATCTGGGAAAGAAAATCTGCTCTCATTTTTTAAGAGAAAGGTTAAGCGAATCCCTCAATTCAAGTTCTCACAAGATCAACCTTGTATGCCTGACTTCCAGATCATATGTCTGATCTCAACTTCTGTAGCAGCAAAGTCCTCAATGGACTTCTGGTATTTCCCTCCCATATCTACTTTCCTACACTGATCCAAAGTGATCCACTCATTCAAATAGAGTGACTACTGAACTTAAGATTCAGTAGTGATGCCTGCAGACCTGAAACACTGTCAGCATGCATCACTTATCTCCCTCCTGCATAGCTCCTCAAAAAAGGCAACCATGGAACTTACATAGCATAGGATTCCACAGATGGTGCTTTCTGAAGCATTCATTTCCCTATGCTCATTAGAAAGGCTGTCCACAGCAACAAGCTCTGATACAGACATTGACACAGTAAAAACTAACTCCTGATAGACGTGTTAATACACAGGCTGAAGCTTTTGTTCCCAAATCCATGATACTCAAAAAATCTACATGATTCATTTTCTAGGTGCAATAGTTACCTACCAGAAAAGTGACAACGAAGGCTTAAGAAGTCCTCAGACCCAAAGGGACCTACCTCTCTGGTGAGACCAGTCCTGGAGAACATTCTGCTACACATCACTTTCACTCCAAAGGGCTCCAGTGTGCAAGAAAGCACAGCCAGCAGCCACAGCTTTCCCTCTGCAGCTTCCTGCAGCCTTTTACACGTGCTGAACCCCAAAGGGCAAGCGCTCTGAAGATTAAGAATAGACACCTTAGCTTGGTGTTTTGCAGAAAGTCAACATAGAAAGAAAGATCAGATTCCAACTTGTGGCAGCCAGTGCTGCCAGCACGACACACAACAAGACCCTAAACCAGCTGGCACTTCAGAGGAACTGCAGGCTTTGTGCCCAGGAGTATCAGATTACAACAGTCAGGAGAAAAGTGATGAATAGATAAGTAATTGAGGTCAGGTCAGCCTCTGACAAGGGAGAGTTTGCTGTCAGCGAGAGGCAAGAGAAAACACCCTTGGTGAATGCTAAGCTCTTGTGGAGCAGATGGGGACGCTCCTGACAAAGCCACAGCCAAACAGCAGGGATGTATTCCTCATACACGGCAATTTTGTAGGGCTTAACCATTTTCCAGATACCATCACCATTATCACCTCCATCTTACCCACATTTGGTCTCAGCTTGCACTCCCTCCTTCCCAAAACCTCAGCTTTGATTCTTCTTGGTTGTTATCCTTTCATGTATACATCACTTGCCTACTGCCAACACACACATCGACAGTTAGCTTGCCTACTGGTCTGTAGAGGAAAGAATTCCTTTCTAATATCAGAGACCTAGCAGGGAAGCTGCAGATTTACATCTTTATTTTTGATATGCACCTTTACACAAATGCTGATGGAAGGAATATTAAGAAAATATTTAGGGTTCATCACTCCTCTCTGAAGAGACAGCTTTCAAAAAAGGAAGCATGACCAAAGAGCCAGTCATCCCAAAAATGGCTTCTAGTGGATGTGTGTTTTTACATGACTGATGTTTCTTTCAAGAAATGCAAAGAAAGAAAGCCTGGTTAAGCCACCTGCTACTGCAGAAGCAGAAAACAAAATTTATGGTGAAACCTCATGACACGGTGTATTCCCAACAAAACTAATTCTGTTCACAGGCTGAAAACAAATTGACACATTGTTATGTAACTCAGCATGACAAAGAAATTGTATTTCTTCGGGTTCTGTTGGAGGTGACACTTTCCTCTTTTCTTTCCAAACATTGCAAACTGTCACTCAGATTTCTGTTCCTCTGCTCTCCCTACCTGTTTCAGCAGTAATCCTGCAGATGGCACTAGGGACTAAGAAATTTCTTTCATATTTTTCTTGTCGGAGGTCTTTTACTCTGTATTCATTTCTTGTTCATTGAATTGTACCATACAACTCATCTTCTAAGCATGTTGATTACTTCAAACCCATAAAAATTATCCTGTCCTCCTGCTGCACCTTTCAGATCTCTTCAGAAATTTCCAGAAAAAAAACCCTTATTCACCAAATATTAGACATTTGTAATAGATAGTATAAAATAATGGATGGATAACACCAATAATTTAAGTTAAAAGGCATATTTAACAGAGGAAACAAATCCTATCATCTACACAAAGATTGAATAACAAACTCACACAGCAGACAGAAATGTGACTGTAAACTTAGGATGGTGCACTGTTGCTCCTTTGAGATACCCAGATGATTAATTCATTCAAATTTCATCTTTCATGCTTTCTAAGAAGCTATTCCTATAAAATTCAAAATTCACTGTTCCCATGATCATCTGTGGTTTGATTATCTCACAGGATGCAGCAGACTCATCTGAATTGGAAAGATACTTTTCTTCTTGCTCAGTGCACCTTTTTTAGCTAGACAGATGGTACAGCAGTTTCAGAGCAGAAAGTTAAGTATCTGACAAACAGCTGGAAGATTTTAAGCATCCCACTTACTCTGTCTGTGAGGGCAGCTATTCTCATCTCAGTTTATCTGAGATCCCTGTTCAGACAAAGTATTTTAAAAAGAGCATTGAAATGCATTTAGTTCCTAAGGCAAATTAAATTTCAGAAAACATATAGTGACTGAGTGTGACCTGACTATCTTTAAAAAGAAAATAGATCTGTAATATTCTCTTTTTATGGCCAAGACAAAACCAGCTGTTAAAATATTCAAGGCATACTTGACACCTATTCACCTCACAAGGCTAGACAGCCTGTGAAAGACAAACACATCCTTTCCTACACTGATCTCTACATTAAGATTAAACTATCACGAAATAGAGAAGGATTGCTCCTGCCAGATGCCAACAGTTGTGCTCCCCTACTGTCACAATCATCGAGTGAGGGGTGAACAGAGAAAATCTAGACAGAAACCTGAGTTCATTATTTAGAAGGTCTCTTCATTGGCTGTTTGCAGAACTACATTCATAAACGAAACCAATGTGTACAACAGTAACAGCAATCTTGGAATCAAGGACAGAAACTGAGAACTGCTGAAGCTTTTTTTAAATTTTGGCTAAAAGAGAAACTAGCAGAGAGCTAGAGGAACCTCAGGTAGTGCTGCAGATTTTAGAAGCTCAGTTGCTACTTCAGATGCTGGGACAAGAGCATCCTTACAAACTGCCAACACAAAGACGGAAGTAGTCACTTCTCCAGAACAAGGCAGCCTCACTAAGGAACCGAAGTATCAAGCACTGAGAGTGCACAATAAACCACCTTCATCAGTGAATTAGATCACCACAACAGAAAACAAACCCCAAATTAAGAAAACACCTGTTTTTTGATTCTCCTGGATTAGGGCACTGCACTAGTTCACAGAAAGGTCAGACCAACATCATAAAGAGCTGATGCACAGGAGGGACAGGCAAGAGCAGGGAAGAGAAGAGCATCACCTTTCCCTTCCAGCAGCAATGGCCACCAGACCAACTCAGCTGCTTGAGAAACCACAATCCAAGATCTCTCTGGCCAACACTGCTTCTTGCACTCAACACATGGAGCCTTAAGCCTCTTGTTAAAACTATCCTACTGCATCACTTAAGAGCCAACCAAAACAAAAAGATTTCTTGTGTGCTTTCTGAAATAACTATGTAATGTATCCAGAAAGATTTTCAGTTAATAAAACTGTTTATCTACAAGTTTCTCCTGAATCATTAAAAAAAACCTCACAAAAGTATTAATCATGTTCTTGTAGATGCAAAGATTTTTTTTATTATCCCTTAAATATTTTTCTTCCCAAAAGAGGCAATTAAAACTCAAATAACAATAATATAGCAATAATAAATATATCTTATGTATTAATCCTATACAGAACAAATGGTCTTAATACTAAACTGAGAAAATAAAAAAAAATTGGCTTATTTCTGAACTCTAGTGAGTCTGAACTCTATGGGTCATTGCCACAGTGATAGACACAGTAAGCAGCCTGACACAAACATTTTCCATAATAATCCTCCATTTCAGTACAGCTTTCATTTGTTCTTCACAAGAATCATATTTCTTTCTGTTTTTCTTGCTCTTTCCCATTTCTCTTCTTCTACATTTCTACTCTTCTACAGAGTTCTTCTGAACCAGAAGATTGATAAGCAAGAATGTAATAACTAAGGCAAAAATAAAAAGGAATAAAACTTCGCACTATAACCAAGAACTTCCCTTGCCAAAGGAAAAGCTTTGTCAAAGTTTTAAGTGAAAGAATTGTTACAAGAGCCAATACAAGATTTCAGATGAAATATTAAATCCCTCAGGAAATAATGAGTCTAAAATCGAAGTTGCCTCACTAGAAAATTGAAAGCTATTACAGTAAATATTTTTAAGTCCCAACCAACTAGGAAAGCACTTCCAATTCCTGCATAAAACTGTATATGCAACACACTAATGCTTGGTCATTTTCACTCAGATACCACCAGGACTTCTGTATTTTTAATTAAAAGGTTCTTCTTCCCTATAGTTCGTCTAGCATATTACTCATATTCCTTTTGAATTTAAAAAAGTTACATTGCATTTCTTTATGTATCATATGTTCTCTGAAGATTAGTATGAAAAACACTAAATATTTCCAGCTTTACTTGACAGGTACATGCTGATGCTAAAGAAAGGCTGTCAGACTGTGTATGCACAATTCAGACATGCACTGCAAGACAAATGAAGTTCATGAACTGCTGTCCATAAGGGGAGCTGCTTGTCCACTGAACTACATCTTTCTGTTGTTTTCAATTTCAAGTTATGAAAAGAGCATGTATGGTTCTTCACTTTCAAAAGCACTACACAGCCAAAAACCTCTTGGAAGCACTGGAACGCTCTGGACGCAAACTGGAATTGTTTCATATGTCTTTAACAACCTCACTGTGATGAGCCCTCAGTGTGCACACACTCCACCCTGACTCCTCTTCAATTTGACTTCTGTAACATACACCTCTTCCTTTTCCTTTGGAAATCTGTGGGTTTCTCAGCCTTCTTGACTCCTTCCTCCCTCATTAACTGTTTCTCTAATAGTTTAGTGGTAACACTCCAATTCCCCACTCGCTAGGAAATCTGTCAGGAGACTCTTCCTCTGCTTGAAAAGCTACCTTGCCCCTGGCTTGGTACATTTTGTCCAAACTGCCTGGTGTTCTTTTTGCCATTATCAAGCAATCAACTTTTGCCAAAATTGAGCATCAGACTTCTTCCCCAGGGGACCTTATGCTTCTTTTCTTATTCTGTGTTATATATATTTCAGCTGTTAATTGAGTGTCGTATAATTAATAGCAAACTAAAAGAGATAACTGTCACTTAGGAAAAAAATCCAACACAAAAAACCAAACAAAAACAAAACCAAGCACCTTTTCAACACTTTCATCAGCAAACAGAAGTCTGCATCTAGTGCATTCAGACTATTTGCCTCAGGCAAGCAAGACCTCTGCATGGTATGTCATCATTATTTTGTGCTTTAAAAACCATCAGTGGGGCATGCATCCTTAAAATAGCATAGAATATTGTTACCTGGAGATTACCTTCTGCCTCAGTCTGAAAATGTGTTAGGACCACTTGTGCATGAAGCAAAAAATATCTATCAGGTTGGATGCAACTTTCTTTACATATGAAATAAACAAATACTTTCTTTTCTTTTTCCAGTATCATAGGATGTCAATAAAAAGTTTCCATTTCCTTAGCATTATGACTTTCAACATCTCCGCAAATCATGTTTCCACCATTTTACATCCCAAACTGAATTTATATTAATAACCTTATTATATTGAATTCATAACAGCCAAAACAATCTTGTATCATTTGTAGTGAAAAAAATTAAGCATTTACTGGAGTAACTGCCAGCAGTGTTTGAATGGAGGAATTCACAATAGCAGACAGTAAAAATGTAAAAAAAAACCCACCAAAACATCACAACAAAACTGAAGTTTATCAGTTGTACAACATCATGGATAAGTTAAAATCACATTCAATTACCCACATTTAAGATTTTTGTGAGTTCTTCAGTTAATATTTCTGCTCTTGCAGCCTGGTAAGCAGAGGCTCCAGGCTAGGACACTGACTTTTTTTGGCTCTGCAGGGGGATTTCCACAACACACAGACTGGGAAGCAGAATGTGGCCACGTGTTCTGATCTCGAGGTATCTGGGGCATTATGCTCCTGCCAGTACCTGAGTCCATACCCCTGCATGGTGCTGTGCACATCAAGATGCCACAATTTGCCCAGGAGGAAGACTTGCCAACAGCCAGACAGACGGAATGAAGGACCCAGCCTGGGCCTCTCATGTGAGCAGCCAACACTTGAACCATTGAATGCTGGGAGAGCACACCAAGTTCAACTACTGAACTCATCTAACTTAGCATCCCACTTTCAAAAGATACAAAAAACGAAAATATATGATAAAATTTTAATTACAGGGTAATTTTGCTCTCTCCCATTGGCTGCAGGCACTGAAATCAGGTATTCTGGAAGATTATTAGGAAACTAAAAATACTTGCATATTAAAAAAGTATGAAGATGGGGATTTTAAAAGAGACTCCTTTTAGTGATATCTCTCCCATAAGATACTGTAAGAATATTCTCACAAAAAAAGTCTTCGCTGAAGGCAATTTCTCCTCCCTCTTGTTCTTCAACTAGCCTCCCAAAAATTCTTTCAAGTAATTAACACAATTAAAAGCACAATGATGAAAGCTACCTTTAAAAAAATGAAAAGAAAAAAAAAAGGTTTAATAGCTGAACTCTTTACCCTACTTTATTTTGTGAATGTATCTTTTATTGTAACTTAAGACACTACAAAATAAATTGCAGCTTGGCTACAATAGCCACACATGGGAAAACACAATTTAGGTTTGTTATTCCCTTTTTCATAAATCAGTCTCGGATTCAGTTTAAACACATGCCAAATATGACCTAAATGTATCACATCTTCAACAAGTAATCATACACGAGAAGAGGAAAATAAGCATTGGTTCAACCCCCGCAGCCCACAAGCCAACGATTAGGTTACCTTCTTGTAACTGTATCTAGTTATATACATACATGAGAAATAGTTTGAGCAAAGGGAATACATACTGAGATCAGGATATGAAATTAACACCAATAAACCTGGCTCTGTATTCTGTACATTTTCTACAAGATTTCATACATGCGGTTATCAGTGCCTCATTTGGTTTTACATTAAATTTCTGTGGTCCTCAACAACTTTGGAAAGAAATGTATTTCAATGGCTCCTAATCTTTCTCTTACACAGCAGACAGGAAAGTATGTTTCTGGTGATACCTTCTAACTGTCCAAGCTGATCCCTGAAATGTTGGACACAAACCAGAAATCAAGAGCAAAATAGCAGACTTGTTCAACGGAGCAGCATACAACAGCCTATTAGAGAATTATGCAGCAAATATTATCCCTCTCCACTGCTAACATAGTAAAAGCTCCTCAAGGAACAGCTTAACTCACCTGTAACTTAATTTAAAATTTAAAGATTTAACGCCTAAAGTAATTAATTAAAATAATTTAGATCTCTTGTGAAAGAATAATTCATCATTCACAGGGGAAGGAAGAATTTAAAATTCTTCACACCAACAAATGATGACGTTTTTGAGGCAATCTAATGCAAAATCCAATTTTTAAATAAAATTACATCAGGGATGGAAACACAATAGGCTACCCACGCTGTAACAAGCCTGCAGGCTTCTGCCTTTTGTGTCTCAGTAGCAAAAATAAATAAATATTCAATGGTTTGTGAATTCATAAAAATCATAAAAGGGAAATTTAAAGCTAAAAGAGCTATCTAGCTCTTTCTTTAACTCTTCTAGAGGTAGACTAGCTCTGAAATGCTTATTTAGAACTCAAATGAGGAAAGGGGCCTCCATTCTTGATATGCAAGTATAAAAAACATCTCCAGATTACTCATAATATAGCTGAGACTATGCATATAACAAGGTTGGAGTTATCCCCTGTCTTTAACAATACACATTTGAAATTATAAAAAAGATAAAATTTGCACATCGTCTCTCCCTGGAGTTTCTTTGGTTGTTTGCGTTTTTTTTAAACCATACAACTACACTCTCCCAGATATTAGGAACACCTTCACAGGTTTCACGATTATGTTACACTCCGTAGCATGGCAACATTAATTCTATGTAGATTTAAAGTATTAATTTGTCTTCAAACTTCTTCAACGTATTTTCTTGTTTCCCTAATGCTTACATTTATATGAAGGGCTTGTATTTGTCTCCAGATTGAACACAGGGGGAACAAATCTTGAAAGCAAAGACACTACACAACATCAGAGACTTGTGCTTTTGAATGCCTTTGGGAAAAAAAAAGATTGAAAATTGTTTCATGACGATTAGTGACAGTAGTTGGTAAGCATTTCAGTTATTCATCAGCTTAAACTGATTTTCTTCATTGTCAAGACAATGGTTCTTCCTCTCAGTAACACTCACTGCTATGGCTCCTTGTCTACCACTCCTTTTACTATAGCCAGCAAAAATCAGAACAAAGGCTTAAATGGCAGATTTCCTAAGGCGAACCAGTGTGTACACGCTTCCCAAACTGCTCAGTAAATAAGACTTGTTTACACAGAGCTCACATGAGAACATGAAAAAAGAAAAAGAAAGCTTTCAATATTTAATACCTACACGCACACCAAGGTAATCTGAAGCACTGGTACCACCCAAGGCCAATATATTAATCCAGACTCGATATTTCTAGGAAGTAAATAATCTAGCAATTATTTATAACAGAAGAAGGAAAGAGAAGGGAACAATTATAGTCATGAAGACACCTCAACTCCTAGTTGCAATGCATGTTTACATCTTAACAGCTACCTGAAAAAGTTTTTTTCTAAATTAACTATTAGGAAGACGGCATATAAGAAAGAACGCTGAGGACTGAGGCTGAGACCTGCCAAAATTAGAAATCAAATGAAAACATATTCAAAGGAGGTAACTTCAAGCACTAATCTCCTAAAGCAAAACATCTGTGCAAGCAGAACAAGGCAGCCCATCCCATTTCTGGGCCCACGCTTTGAATCCAACACAGAGCTGTGCTGCTGACCCTTTGCATTCCCAGAGTTATGGATGTACACTGTGATTCTGAGCTGCTTCTTTACAACCCATCTCCACAGCCTCATCTCTCTGGTTGAGAACAAGTCTGGCTCAGCTCCTCAGCAGCTCCTCCAGGCTTGGATCACCATGCACATGCAAGGAAGTGGAGTGATGAGGGATGCACATACTCCCACTGTGAATCTCACTGCTGCTCTGGGAAGCACTGGAACATCGTACTCCAGCATGGCATCCACAAACAATGCTATGTTTGCATTAATTAGAAAAAAAATCCAACCTCTTGAAGTTTCATTCATAATTTTCGGCTACTAAAATTTTATCATTCCCTGACAAGCCCTGGAAAAGACTCAGAGAGATTCAAGGGAACTCTTAAACTCTTAGAAGTAGAAAAACAATCAAGAAGGTGAATATTTGGTTGGTGCTTTATTTGAAAATAAATTCAAACCAGGAAAAATTAATTCAGCCCTCTCAAACTGTCACAGGAATGAGGATGACAAAAAAAAGTATAACCTCACACATCCCCTCAAACAAACAGTGTGTGTTAGGACATAAACTCCAGCCTTGCTCCCTCACAAAAATCCACAGGCAGAAATGTGATCCCAAGTGATTCATAAACAAACAAACAAGGCCATTTTTCTGTTGCTATTAACATAACGCACAGTACTTTTTTTTTCCTCTGATGTAATTTTTATAACATTATTTTGGAATCTGACTATTTTAAAACTCGGTTGCTATGACACGTTATAGTCATTACATGGATTCATTTCCTACTTTCCAACTGGCAAGACTATTTGTTTCAGTTTTATGAAGTTACATTATGGACAAAAGACACATAAAATATATCGTAAATTCTAATAGTAGAAACTCCTTTAATGCTTTCCATTCCTTGAATAAATGTGAATTGGAAGGAGGGCTTTTCCCCACAATTACCCTAAAGGTCTCCATACTTCCAGCTTTCTCAAGTTTTCTGAGCCTTATTTCTGAAAATGGTCTTTTCACATTATTACTCCAACTGAGAGATGACACCTGATTTCTTGCAGAGCCTGTCAATAACTCCCATACTACCTAAACTAACAAATAATCAGAAAGTGACAAGTTCTTCCAGTGGACAATAAAACATGGAATACAAATCCTCCCTGGTATTTCTGGTTTTAACACTTGGGGATGAAGAACAGATGATGAACTGATCTCTGGGCCCATTAACACTTCACTTCCATGAGGCAACACAACTTTGGGGAAGACTTGTTTTTCCTATAGATTAATTTTTAATTACTGAACTATAGTCATACCAGACAGATCACATTCAGAAGTCAACTTCAAAAAGAAAACCAAATCCGAACTTCATAATGCAGCATTAAAATCATCAAAATCCTTTTAAAATATGCACACAGTATACCTTCATCTTCACAAACCACATTAAATAGAAAGCCTTTGGGAATCAGAGACTGAAAGGCTTCTGGGGCGAAAACTTTACCCCATATAACAAGCATGAACATAACACTGATATATCAAAGGAACCTTCAGTTTCTAGCCTATGAAAATGCATGAATTTCCATAACAGAAAAACACAGTGGCTCTGTCATATTCAATCTCAAAGTTCACCACTAATTTGATAGGAAAACAATGGATCTTTAGGAAAAAATCCACCCACTAACAAACATATGCTAGCACAATCATTTTTCAAATGTGCAAAAGAGGCAATTTTTCCACTTGTGGCTTTGCTTGTGTATTTAGCCTAACAATTTTCATTTAGCTCTTAACAAGTTGAACTTTCTGTTACGTCTGATTAAAAGCAGTCTTACCAAATCAGCTAATTATGGTGCTTCTACAACTGGCTAATCATTCAGATGACAACCAGCCACAAAGAGTGTTGGCACGGACCATTTACCCTCAAACTGCCTTAATCGGGACTATGCATTTGCAGGATGAGTCTACACAAGCACAGCCTGCTACAAATTCAGTCCTACTTTATGACTGAATATACAGAATCTTTCTTGCTACTTTTTTTTTTAAGGTGCAATAGGTAAGCTATTTCCAGGAGCAATGACAGCATACAGATGTATCGACCCTTTGATTAGGATTATTTCATGGAGAGTGCTGAACAGGCAGTTAATGAAAAATACAGCTGTCATACCATTAACTTTGCATGATGAGTGTGAAGATCTAGAAAAGAAACAATGGTAACTCTTAGGGAGAATGATTTTTTTCTTTAAAAAGCTCAGATTCTAGAAAATTAATTAATAGTGCATATTTAGTGGCAGCTATCAAGTCAATCAATTCATGCTTATAGGATCATTTAAGCAACAAAAAAATCAAAAATAATTTCCACTTGATCTTGAAGCAAGCTCCTTCTAAAGGCAGTACTTTTGGAAACAAATTGGAGATGAAGGCTAATGAGTTTGCCTGTTAATATTTTTAACTAGAAAAATAAACCTGAATCAGTGGTGCCAAGGTGCACAACCTCCTTCCCTAGCTGGGAAAAGGAGGAGAACTAAAACTAGATGTAACAAGGTATAGAATTTCATTTTATTAAGAAACAAAAGATTAGCTTTAGGACTTCCTTTGTTTTTCCCCAAAATGGAAGAGCTGCCATAGAATAGAATCAACTAGTGCTATTTTGAAGAAAGGAACTGGAGGAATGAGAAAGGAAATAGGAACAACCATCACTCGTAATTTACGTGGAAAAGAAATGAGAAAGATGAATGCAAAAGCTGGAGCTCCTGGTGTTTCTTTAGGAATAGCTGAGGATTGAAGAAAAGATGATGATGGCTCACCTGAAGAACCACCAGCAGGCTCAAAAGGTCCTAGAGTTTCTCAGTTAAATAAAGTATTGAGGCAAATTTCTAAGCCTTATCTATCATTGTAACTAAAATCTAGGTAGTTCACAGCACGTGTTTGATAAAAGCTCACTATATCTATAATGAGTCTCAACAGTTTTCCTGTATGATCAGTTTTTCTTTCCTTAAATGAAATTCTTTCATACAGCAACAGAGAAGAAAAAAACTATCAAGCTAAAGTGATTGTCAATGTCAGACAATTGGCAGGGACAATTCAAGGACAGTAAAGCAGCTGTTACAGATTTTAAACTTATTTTTTGTAATAGATCCGATTTTTAAATTCATAGTGCTCCTTTATAGTCTGTCAGGTTTGTCTCTAGCAGGAGTTCCTTTAGGGCAAGCACAGCAGACAGTCTACCTACCCTGAGGGAAACTAAGACACTCAGATGTGGGGTAAAAGAAAGATATTAATAATTTAAGACGGTGGTCTGCCACCCCTAGGACAAAGCAATAGTGTAAGTATGGAAACATCCAACTCCCGAGCTTACATTTCTCCTCCCCAAACTTCTATTTTCCTCAATAGATTTACAAAGTGCTGCAGAGGATACAGGGTTACCCATGCTTTTTGGAGGAACTCTGAAAATGCTCATGGCTAATGACACCTCCTGCCATTGCCAGGACCTCCAAAGCAAAGAGAGAAGTCAACACAGAGGCTGCATCAACAAAAGAGGCAGCACAGCAGGGAAGAACACTATTTGTAAGCTACAAAATACAGACCTCAGAAAGAGAAGAAGCCTTGGGTAAAGTACCTTTTCCGTTATTCCTGTAAGGTAAAGAGGTTAACTTACCATTGCCAAATAGAAGATTCACTGAGTGAAAACCACTTCCAGTAACCCAAATATTAATTTTGATTACTCTTTGACATTGGTTCTCATTTTCATTTTATAGAAAGGCATATTTGGCAACTCTCTTCAGTGTTACAGAAGGAATTATTTTGAACTATTTCCACTTATTCAGTACTCTTTTCCTGCGTTGAGCAAACATTGACCTAACAGTCATCCACTAGTACATTAAACTTGGTATTCAATATTCACATGCATTATAAATCAATTGTACCTGAAAGCAGGAAAGAACAGATGTGAACTTCAAAAATTACCTTCATTTTAGGCTGCTGCATGCCCATAGTGAAGCAAGGTTTTCTCTAGGTGTGGCATACTACACCCTTTCAAGGCTGACTGGCACTTGGATCTGGGCATTGTACATTCAGTTTCTTTGTCACATGCTTGAGAACCCAAGTTTAAGAACTCCTACAGTCTTTCATTTAAGCAGACAAGAGTTGTACTTGAAATTCTGATGAAACCTTCAGACTCCCTATGCAAAATACCAGAAATTATCAATATCACAACAGCACATTAATTTGCACTGTAAATAATTCCATCGGAAAATCCCAAACAGAATCACCACCTACTGAGTACACTTTGTTTACAAAGACCACCCTACATGTTGAAATAATAGATTCTTCATAAGCACAGAAACCTGGATTCAACATAGGTATTTAAATGAGAATCACTGAAAAAATTCAATTATTCAAGTGCAAGAGAATTTAATTTGCAGCCTAGCTTTTGCACATTCATACTGCAGATTTCCTACTCAATCCTACTTTGCTTATGGTGGCAAAATATTCAGCAAAACTAAGTGCTGTAACATACAATTAAACATCCTTTACATAATTTTTTCCACACAAATACTATGAATGAATGCCAAGACAAGAACTCAGTACCACTACAGCTGAAAACCCATAATCCTGACAATGGCTACCTTGAGTTCTTGAGCTAGGATTTACTAATACGATGAGGGTGTGTGTGTGTAGATAAGATAGACAGATAGATAGATAGATAGATAGACAGATATACATGACTGGCTAATGTTTTACGTTCCAGAATGAGATTATCATTGCCAAACCCAACAAAGTGTAATGTTTAAAAGAATTAAAAAAAGAAAGTCAAGATCTCTTAAACATGAACTGCCAACCTGAAAGCCCAAGTGCGCAAATACAGATGCAACTCCCATCTACTGACAACTCTTCAAAAGAGCAGCAATAACCGATAGATATGAGCATTTAAGTATATGAGTGTAATATTTACTGTTGGTGGAGAAAACTAATAAAAAACATACACTAGTGAAAGTTATGCAGGATGAGAAATGAAACAAAACATTTGGAAGAGAGAACATACAGCATATATCTATTCATCCCATTCTACCAGATTACGGCATAAAGGAAGAGTGTGACCTACAAAAATGGATTTTCTCTTCCTCTTAACTCTACAAGACAGTATTAAATGGTGGCTCACTGAGAACCATACTGAAGGCCACAGGAACAAGGAATAACATAGAAGTAATCACAAGGAAATTTCAGTTCATATATGAACCTGCAATGGTTTAATTTCTTTCGTGTCTTTTTACTATCCAAAGTTAACTTTACCACAGTAACTCCTCATGAGTTCATTCAGCCAAAATACACAATAAACTGGTTTTGGTGTCTAAGAAAGGTTTACTTGATGGTGAGTATGGTAACAGAAAACCTAGGGAGTACCAGCATATCCTCTCAGTACGGTTATGTAACATGATGAAGGTTTTTCAAGTCTATCACAACTGACTGGGAGATACTCACAAAACCTAACTTAGCTAAGAAGGGCCAGCATTCCTTGAAAGATTAACATTTCTTGATGGGGTGAGTCAAACCAAGAATTTAATTCTGGTGCTTCAATAAACTGAAGCTCTCCTGAAAAAACCTCTGTTTCCATCAGCTATACACAATGCTTTGGGAAACAGTCTCCCCAGACAAAGCCGGACTTCCTATAACCACCAGTATATTTTGCAAATAGTATCAAACATATCAAGCAGGAAAAATATTTCTGCATTTCTAACATCACTACTAATACTTTCTGCAGAAGTGCCCTGAATGCCAACTGTGGTGGCCAGTGCTTCCAGGAAGTCAAACAGATTTCTGCAGTGAACATAGGAAACGACACTGTTGCCATATCATAGTTATCATAGCTAACTTCACAGGCATTCTGACCACAATTATAAAGATCATTTCTCTCTACTGCAAAAATATTTTTTTACAAAGTGTTATAGCAGGCTGAAAATGTAATAAATTTTAGTGAAAGCAAATCTGTTTTAACTTCTAACCTGGCAATTGCAGGAGAAGGACTTTATGACCGTTATCGATTAAGTAACTCAGTAAAACCTAAAAGATTGTAGTAGAAGCTCAAATTTGGCCAGACCTTCTGCTTATCACTTTGAGTGTCCAGCTGCCTGCTGTTTTCAGAGAAAAGTACCTCATTAGCCACTGTCAAGTAAATAGACACTATCATTTTTCTGGCTCAGAAAATAAAAATTAATTAACATTTGAAACAAGTTGCTAAAAAGCTACTTGTAGTCACTCACAGCACTGTCAATTATAAAAAAAGGACAATTTTAAGGTCACCATTCTGTTAAGACAAAATATAAATTGGCAACAACAATTCCATCAACTACAGGCTGGAACAAACACCTACATCTATGCTGAAATTGGTCTCCAGCATAGGAAGGCAGATGCATGCCACACCTGGAGTTACAAGATGTGTTACCCAACTAAGCTATCTCAAGCTGATAAAGAAACAGAACTATCAGGAAGACAATGCTATCAGACATTTTAAACAAAAAGCACGTCATCTTGGAGGTGCTCCGGATCTCATTTTTGGGCCTTAAAATGCCTAGAGATCTACACCAAGTGGGCTGCAACAGAACAAAACCTGGCCTAGCCAGTCTTTTTATTTCTGTAATAATCCAGGAAAACTGTAACCATGTCTACTTAAGCATTTATCACCAACAAACAATTCTGACAGAACTAAAACATAATCATTCCTCCCGCAGGCTAATGAGAGAATGGCTGGAGCTAAATGGTATCCCATAATAATTTTACGTGTATGAAGTGTTCCATTTCATTTAGTGATATTATAAAAGTGATGCATTGGCCATAACATTTACTGTTTACAATCTGCAGCAAGCTATACCCTTCTCAAGGGAGATTAAGCAATCAAGAAAATGTTATTCACACTATGTATTTGAGAAAAATAGATCACTGTGCCAATTACAGATTCTTTCCTATACTAAGAAGGATGTATGCTAGCCTAGAAAGGAGAGGGAAAAGAGTAAAGTGATTTGTTTGCTTCTCAAGTGAAAGGAAGGTCATACAATCATGCATTGAAAAAGTTTTGCTTTAGTCCAGCAAAGTCTGAAGAGAAAAAAACCAAGAAATGCTAGTTTTTGAGTAGCTGCTGAAGACACTTCATTATAGCAAATATTAAAGCTCTGAAAAACCCTACAGTGACTCACAAGACTACAAACAGAAAGATCCAGAAGTAGTCAGATTGCAATTTTGTTTCCAGAGTACCCATTAAAGGCAAATATTTTAATGATAGCATTTCTTTTAAGTAGTCTTTGTTAATTTTGCTTATATCCCATTTTCCACTGAAAGATCACAGTGATGGATACAGGCTGCAATGAATGAAGTGCAACATCTCCAGAAAACAGATGCTACATTATTCATTTCACAGATAAGTAAATGCAAGTATGAAAAATTAAGTGACTTGCTCTAGTCAGAGAGCCAAAAGCACAGCTGTGAATCTAATCCAGATACCCCAGCTTCCAATGATCCATTAACCACTAGACATTAGCCTTTCTAAAACAAAATGTAACCTTTTCGTCATATTTTGCCCTCCTTCTAACAAGTCTGGCAAAGCTAGTACAGGGGCTGTTCCCTTCACATGGCTGACTTTTAAGCAACCAAAACCTTAGAAATAAAACAAAAAGTAATAAAATATAAACTCAACTTTACCGTACAGATAACAGAACTCCCAAATCCGTCACTGTAGGGCTCGGTTACCTGTCTCTGCCCTCCCAAGAGAAGGGTCAGCAATAGCTCTCAGATTTAAAGCTGCTGGCCAGGCACAGGCTTGGTAGGAGATATCAGGGTCACACATCATCCCAGAAGAACACCTGCTGCAGTCCTGATTCACAGCAAGCACTTACACCCAGGAGCTGCCAGTGCTGCATCCAAACAAGAGGAAGAAATGGATGGGATCATCAGAGAAACATATACTGGCCCAACAGCTGTTTCTCCACATGTCCTGTCTCACATGCACAGATACCTTTCAGCTTTAAAAGCTACCAGCTTCTTCAAGGCTCTCAGCTCAGGCACCACATTGCAACAGCCTAGTGAGCCAAAGCTTGGCAAAATGTTAAAAACACTCATCAACATTCTGGTTACACTAAAGGCTTTCAGTATGGTGGCAATTATGTCCTGTGCTGTCTCAGCTCAGAACTTATTCCATGCAGACAAGCATTCGTGGTACAGAACCCTCTACTTTGAGAAACACCTAATGGTCTTAGGAAGACTTAAAAAGCTGGCAAAGCCCTTAGGCACGAAGGGAGGGTAGACACCAAACCACTGATGACAAAACGCCACCAGTCAAAGAAAGCTAAAGACAATTGTTTAGACCTGACAGCAAGCAATCAATTTGATTGTCACCATGTATAACCTCAAAAAAAATGAATAGAAACTTGAGAAACAGCACATGCAACTGATCAATTTTTCAGCACATATTTTTCAGTTGTTTCTGCAAATACAAAAATCTCCTTAAATGCTGGAGTACTTCTCAGAAATATATAGCATTTATTCACTCAGAGTCTCAAAGATTAGAGTTGCAGAACAGATCAATCACTTAAGTATTTTTAAAAAATCACCAAATAAAGTATTTTAGATACTCATGCTTTAAATCATTAGTCTGAACACACACAAGGAAACCTTTGTTACTTTTAAGAATGAGTAATGAGACAGATTTAAAAGTATTCAAAAAATCCTAGTATTGAAAAATCATGACCTATTTCGTAAATGGTTATGATAAGTCAGGGCATAGATCTCAGACCCAAAACTACAATCACTCACATTTACATTGAAACATACAACACTTAAATTTCAGAAACGAATTATCAAGGTTACTGAGAAAGAACAAGGTCAAATTTCACCTTATTGCAAAATCACACCATAAGACAAGGTGAGCGAGGTACAATTTGTGCATTACAGTGGGTGCACTAAAACTTGTCACCAGGATATTAACTCTTCTTATAACACAAAGGTCAAGGCCATCAGAAATCCATCTGCAACTAAGCCCTTGGAAATACCAGTGAAACCAAATAAGAAGACTCAAAGTAAGGGCACGGGGTTTCAGTTTTATGTAAATAAATACTTCTTTCCAGCATGACACATCAGGTTAGTAGTATACTCTGAAACATACATGAATTTTAAAACAGAATGCATGTAATCCTGCTGAGCCTGGGCATGACTGTATTCCTACTGGTGTTCCACAAGCCACAGGCTTACAGAATTAAGCCTGAAGCAGCCCACTTAAAATAATAAAAAACCCCAACACTTACATCACAGCTCCACCACAAAATTTCCAATCATGCCCCAAATACTGCATTTAAATTTAATTCACAGACAAACCAGTAACTAGTACACATTGAGCAGGCACTCTAAAGTTCCACTTTAGCACTGCAGGTCTCTGTGACACTTCTGTGACTGCAGTGCAAACTTAAGGGCTCAAATACTTTATGCTTCGCTCCTCCCATTCCCTCCATTCCATCAACTGATCTTACAAAGAGCGAAGAGCCTTTTCTTCTCGTCCCTTCTCTTTAACATAATATCACAACCTTTATTTTTATAAAAAGTTCAACAAAATCCCCTCCACCACCATTTTCTAAAGTCAAGTATTTTCCATTTTTATTTACAATTTCATTTGTTTCTTCCAGAAAAGTCTACTTAAGTCCAATGTCTAAATCCCACTTCCTGAAAATCATGCCTTAAGAAAGCTGTTTGTCCCCTGTATTCATTTTGTTCACTCAAGAAAACCAAATTTAGAGACAGAGAGCTTGAAAAACAAATCTTGTTTTTATGTCATTACAACACAATTGTGGATTTGCCAAGGGCCACTAAAGAGCTACAATTTCTGTTCCTTAAAAGAAAAGCTGAATATCCACTTTAAACAATTGCTCATTTTTGTCTTACACCTGTTAAAAAATATTGCATATACTAAACTTGGATTCTATTAATGTTGCTATGGTTGCAGTTATAGCAAACACAGGTCTATCGAACGAAAACCACCAAAAGCCCCCAAACTAAACAGAAACTACAACCAAAATACTCAAATCCACAACCAGAAGTCTTTGGAAAATTGCACTTTTTTCCCCCCCTTCATTTTGGTAAGCGTCTGGAGTTTAATTGTATAAAAAACCCACTGCCAATCAGTCCTTGCTTTACAGTCAAAGAAAACCCTGCTCAACAATCCCAACTTCTGCTTATTGGCAGGAACGCAAGACTTCCACTAGCTTGCCTTCAGAATGAAAGACTGAACAAACAGCTTAGCAACCCTAAAATTCTCAACAACACACAAAAACTCGCAGCTCTCAGGTGGATATTCCAAAACACTTGGTAACAAAACACATAGTTCCGAGCAGCGTCATTTTGAGCTTTTAAACTGAGTAGCCTCTCTGCTTTTTTCCTTGTTTTCTTTGCAATATAGTTCATAATATTAAATATATATGTATAACTGTTAGCGAAGCAGCCGCACTTTTCAAGGGAATTTTTTATTTTTTCCCGCACCGCACGGGGGAAGCGCCGCACGTGGCGTCACAGCGAAGCAACTTCCGAAGGAGAGCGGAGAAGCGCAGGGAAAACCTGTTGCGGTGAAGAAACGAGGATCCCGCAGCGGAGGCGAAACCTCCCGCCCTCGGGGCAGCCTTTCCCTGAGGACACCCCAGTCAGGGCACTGCCGCAGCCCACGACTTCCCAGGAGCTGTGCCGGGGCTCCCGGGGGCTGCCGGCGGCCCCAGCCGCGCCGCGCCCCCCCAGGCTGCCCCCGGCGCTTACCGGGCAGTGTCGAGCAGCGGGTGCTTGGTGCCCACCAGCTTGCGGACCTGCATGGCGATGTTGCTGAGCTCGTCACTCAGCAGGCACCGCAGGCTCATGAAGGACGTCGGGTAGCCCACGATCTTCTCAGCCTCCGACACCACCTGGCTCCAGGGCGGGCCGCCCGAGGACAGGCATCGGAGCCCGCCGGCGCCGCGGACCCCGCGCCGCAGCAGGGCGACCCACATGCCGCCTCTCCGGGGACGCTCCGCTCTCCCACTACGAGCCCCGGCGGGGTCCCACACGCCGAGCGGTCGCGGACGAGTCCCGCTGCCGGAGGAGCGCCCCCGCTGTGCCCCGGCCGGCCCTGCCCGTGCCCCGCGTCCCTCCCAGCGGCAGCGGCCGGAGCGGGCTCATTGTGGCCTGGGAGCGGCCATCTTGGGCGCCGTAAAACACGCCGGGCCGTAAAGCGCGGGCGGCGGGGCGGGGGCCGGAGACGGGCGCTCGGGTGCTCGGGTGGCCGCAGGCAACGAGGATTGTTCGCTCCACTCCGCCCTCAGAACTCGGGGAGGAAAGCCGCGCCGCTTCTCTTCCCCACTCTGTGCTTGTCGCCTCCCAGAGCCGTGGCGGAGGGTCCCCGCTGGAGGGGGAGCGCTCCCCGCGCCTGGCCCGAGCTCCCGGCTGGCTGGGGGTGCCCCCCAGAGCGGGATGTGCTCTGCCTGCGCTCAGGGCAGCGTGCAGGGACCAGCGGGGGAGAGAGGTCAGCGTCCCATCTAAACTGTTCGGCCTGCTGTGTTTAGCTGCACAGTCGTGATTTCTTAAAGTGTTTTTCGCTGTTAGGCATTGGAATAGGCTGCCCAGGGAGGTGGTGGAATTACCAGCCCCGGACGTGTTCAGGAGGCACCTGGATCTGGTGCTGGCTGATATGGTTTAAGGGCGACTGTGCTGCTCTGATGCTCGGACTGGCGGCTGATGTTCTGATCTTGGCGGTCTTTTCCAATCTTGATGATCCTATAATTGCAGTGTACGTGCATTCTTTTTTGCCTCTTCCCGGAGGTGTCTGGGGCATGGCATCAACAGCCCTTGTTTACTGCATGCTCTGCCTTGCAGTGCAGCTGTGCTCTGTGGTGCTGTGAGCCAGCTGAGGGGGTTATGAGCGTACTCCTGTGAGCTGAGGAGATACCTACGACCAAACAGTGAGCATCAAAAGGAACAGCTAATTTTGAGTACCCAAGTGAGGACTTCTGGGCCTCACAATTCTACAGTGTGGTCTGCTGTAGATCATGTAGTCTTTCCTTAATTCAGAGCACGGCCATCACCGACACCTCTTTGCAGGTACTTCCCCCCAAAACTTATGTGAATTCAGAGAATGGATTTTCCGTGCCCCAGTGGAGGAAAATTCACTCGCCATCTTCAGAAACTGGATTTAAGCGACTTTCTCACGCCCACAGATACTTCAGCAAGAATATGATCTGTTCTGTCTTTACAATCGCCGACATCCATTCCTTCTGTATCTTCAAGGCTTTGTTGCAACAAATCAGGCAAAATTCTGATGAGAAAACTGTCCAGTTGACTACATTCATGTTGAAAATGAGGATGTTAAATTTCTTATCTTTAGAAATACAAGATGCAGGTCACTTTATTTTGTTTGCATTATTCTGCATGATTTAAAGAGAGTTACATTGAAGGATACTGTAAAAGAAGATGTAACTAGAAAAAAATTCCATCACAAAGAAAGATGTCCAAGAAAGCACAATAGTACTCTTGGAGTTGTAAGGGCAAAGCTGCTAAAAAGGAACACCCTTACTTGTTTTTCAATAGCAATGACAAGATGTTTATTGTTCTGACACCTGAGACAGCTCCAAAACTCTAAAGAGTACTGTCCTAAGGAAGGGAATCAACAACAGCTGGACATGCCTGTGGTGTCTCATAAGTGGCCTCTCCCAAAGGAGAGGGGGAAAACTAGAATAGAGAAAACCTGTGAGAGCTGGAAAGGTGACCTAAGAGTTAAGTTTCTGGTGTCAAATCTTTGCTTTCTGTGCTGCCTGTCTCTGAGAGAATGAAGCTTTGCATTGAAGGAGCTGCCACCGGGGCACTTTAGTTAGCTGGTGTCACAGAACAAACTGTTGCTAAATACGGAGTTTCAGCTCATAAACACAGTTTAGAAATGACAGAATGCAGTGGCATGTTTCTGTGCAGAAAGCCTAAGTTAATGAAAATTGCCGGAGGGATGCACTTAAGAGGAGCTACCAAGGCACCTCATCCTGAAATAGTGACAAGTTCCTTGATTCATTTCCTGAGCCATATCCATTCTTGCACTTAATGTGGTTAGTGTTCTGTGAAAAGCTTAACATGATTATACAATTAAAGTTTGCTTAAAATAATACATATAAACTGGGGAGAATTAGCGTTCTATGGGCTGTAAACCTACCATCTCCTAACGTGTGAGACTTTAACTTTTTAAAATTGCTGTTCTTTATGTTCTTCTAAAAAACCGAATGCCTCTGTACTCTTTATGTAGAATTGTTCCAAGTCCAAATGCTTTACAACTAGGGCAAGACCCTTGATATCCACAGCACTGCACACTGTCACCAGGGCTTCCTCGGGATTCACCAGCAATAGGTTGATGTTCTTTGAAAACAGCAGTCATTAGAGAAATAAAGCAAACACTTTGTCAGTAATTTTCCAGCTTTTTTTATTACTATTTCTTGAGCACAGGGACTCTTTGAGAAGATTGTACTGTGATACCTAAGGATGTTCTGTCTCTCATTCTCAGCCCAATGCCTTCATCCCTTTCCCTTCTCTTAGCAACCTAAGAGTCTTACTTCAGTACCTCATTTTTTACTCGTGGTCCAAGTTTTCTGCACCTCCTCACTTCTTTGCTTCAGTCCCACACACCATCCCTACAGGCTGCTGTTCTTTCAATCTTGTCGCAGCCTTCTCATTTCACCCTCCAATAACCCTCTTGTCTGCCTAGCCTACATCCTAATCATACGCGCCTCTTATCATACGTGTTTATGGGTGGGACCCTCCAAATCCTTGGCAAATCCTTTGCCAAAATTTCAGGTTTAAAGCATGGAGAGTTTCTCAGTCATGCAACCCAATGATACTTTTTAACACAAGGATAATGTATTTTTTTGCTAACTTCATTTTTCAAACTGAGTGGACTATTTTAAAAATCAGCTTCAGGCTGGCACACCAATCACAGGAAAAAATCATTACAAATTAGCTAATATTTGACAGTTACAGGCATCAAAAGCCAGGGTGCTATAATAGGCAATGATGGACCAACTTACCCATAGGCATTGCTGTTTGCACTGCCTGCTTCTGAAACAGAGCTTCTCAGTTTTCCTCTCAAAACCCAAAAAAACCATCAGAAGCAAAAATATGATGTACTTACCATATCATAAGTTGTGGACAAAACCACATGCTGCTTTTTTTTTCTTTGCTCATTTCCCCGCAGGACTGGGGAGAAAAACCTGCACTATTTCAAGAGCTTCAATGACTGTACAACAGACATGTCTATTTCTTTAGAGTCTTAAGCAGAGAAGAAAACTGAAACTTTTTTTTTTCTGTATCAATTGACCTTTTAAAGCCTCCCCAGGAGGAGAAAGAAGCCACTGGAGGGGGCCAATATCAAAGTTGAAGAACAAAGATGACAGGTCAAGAGACACTTCTGTTTACATCAGCATGCTCTGGACCAATGTACCAGAGAATACATCAAAGCCACTACTAATGCCAGCTCTGGATATCTTTTCTAGCACATGAAACATGGAATTGTTTTCCTGACTGCCATCTAAAGTAAAACAATTACAAAGCACTCTTGTTTGATTTGGAACATTTGAACTTTCAATTTTTCATAGTTACCCTGGCTTTATCTAACATAAATGATGTCTATAGGAGAATGAGACTAGCAATGTTAATATATTGTAGTAACTGTAACCTGTCTACATGACCAAATCTTCTAGATGTTGCCTAATTTTTTAATATGCTAAATCCCAAGTGCACTCTAAGAGTGTTTACAAAAATAAAAGTGAACAGAAATATGTCTGTTCCTTCCAAAGCACCCATGTAGTTGTTGCTCCCACACACACGTATTCCCCCTGCTTCCCTCCTCCCAAGAATTGATTTACTCCATGGCATCCTGGGAAAGCAGAGAGTTATGATCATTTCCATTTTGGAAGTCAGCAGGTTTAACGGAGGTGTTGTGTGATTTGTCCAAGGCTTTGCAAAAGCCCTGAGGCAAACTGAGAAAAGAATCCACTTCTCTTGACCTCCTTGTCTGTGTCTTGTCTGCAAGGCTGCCTGTCTTCCTAGCAGCTGACAGAACTACTGACAAGGGCGAAGGCCTTATTGATCCCATAGTTAGACACTGAAAAAACACCATCATTTAGCATCAGTTGGTTTCAGTAGGAATCATGTCCCTTGGACAGAACTTGACACTTAGAGGTATTAATTTTTAAGCCTAATTATCCTTACTGAGATATCAGTATCAGAACTTGATGTGGTGCTGGTTAAAAAATGATAACAAATGCAAAAGCTTTTTTTCCAAAACAAATAAATATAGTTGTGATACACAGGGATCCTTTGACACAGAAGGTGTATGTAACTGCTTTCACGCTGCACACCAGGCTCGGGGATACAGTAGATCATCGGAGATACAGTAGCTCATCGGTGCACGGCACAGATGGGACGCCAAAGATCCCGCTGGGTCTCAGCAGCGCAGCACAGGCAGTGGGACAAACCCCTCCTGTGCCACATGGCCTCAGAACGCAGCTGCCTCCTTTCTGGCTCGTCAGTCAGCACTGCAAAAGAAAGCAAAATCAATTGAAATCCCTCCATTTCAGCAAGCTGAGAATGAACAGGAGTGTATGAGTGTGCAGCTGATAACGCGCCCCCTTCGTAAGAGTCACTGTCTGTTCACGTTCCCACCCAATTTCCATTGTAAGAGCCTCTCGGGCCATTTCCTCTGATGGGCAGTGCTCGGCTCAGGGGAATTTGGACAGAGACTCAGAAGAGCAATGTTTTGGAGCCGAGTAATCTACAGAAGAAGGAGGAAGATAAGCACATTGTTAGTTTCTGCTCATACGCAATCAAAGCAGACAAAACATCCATCATCCTGTACAATATTAATCTTTAAATATTCACCTTTATCAGTTCCCCCATTCCTAATCCATCATTAACCACTCCATGAGGTCTCAGGTGATTAGCCCCACCTCTGCAGCTCGGCAAACCATTAACTATTTATTATTTGTATTTAACTGAACATCAGTAGCAGTAGAAAATTCCAACCAGACACATTTCAAAACCAGAACAAAGGAGATGGCCCCCTGCCTAAGGAATTCATGGTTTGGACAAGAGCAAAATGCAGCAGAGGAAGTGACAACCGTGCTGAACAAAGGCTTACCCATGTACCCTCTGTTAAATTCCCCACCCCACAAATTTCTAGACTTTCTATGTATTTTTTCCAGTGAGTTCCATCTCAGTATCCCTTTAAAAAAAAAAATTAGAGAAGATGATGTGATTTGGGAGGATCCTGCAGGAAAAAAAGGGATTTTTTATGTTAGGTGAAAAATGGTTTGAAAAACTGTACCTAAATCATGAAACAGTTATCAGGTAGTGATAGAACCCAGGGATCAAAGTCATAGTATAGCCAGGAAACCAGCAAATGTACACAAGATGCACATTTTATGTGGACTTAAATAAGGAAATGGAAACATTTCTCAGTTAAAATGCTTTCTTCTCGGGGATTAAATATATGTAATTTATGAAGTGGTATTTATATTTTGCTGCTTGCTATTTACATGCATAATCAAAACAGATACCAATCTGAATGTTTTTTCTGCTGGTAATCCTGGATTTGGACACTTTTTTTCTGTCTTTCTCTTTTTATTACTTAGACTGGAAGCTAAGGCTGGCTGCACATTTCCTCTGAAGTAAACTTTGCAGAAGTCATCGGTGTCTTTGTTACCTCCACCTGGGTTTCTGTACCTATCTATTTATGAGTCCCCTTTCAAACGTGCCTGAAAGATCCAGTTCCCAGGAAAGCCACTGCCCACTCCCTGAGCAGTGCTGCACAGCATGAGCGCTCCGCACCAGAGACTCAGCACTGGCTTGCTGTTTACTGATGAACTTTAATGCCCAGAGCACTGGAGGAAGCAGTTTTCTAAGGGACTTCTCTACCTCTGTGCCCACTCCCTGTCTCGCTACCAGGTGGAGAGTAATGCCAGTCTGGGAACCAAGCCTCAACATGTGAAAGTGAACATGGATTGTTAAGAAAATGTTTTTTCAATTTGAATTGGAAAACCAAAGTTAAAACCATTTGAATCCGTCCTTGTAATTCTGTGTCTGAACAAAATAATGTATTTTAAGTAGCACTGACTAAATGACTTTGGGGAAATTAAAAAGCTATCCATCTATAATGTACTGTGCTATCTATGCACTTCACCCCAGTCTGGGTAAACACTTCTGTTAAAAATAGGTATTTTCCAGTACTATTCCCTCTGCTTTTGAATTTATCCTGATGTCAATCTGTTGGAGACAAAGAGTGATGACTCTCAGGGTACAAGGGGTGATGCATTTATATTTACCTAGCACTCGACTCACTTGCATCTGTTCTGCTTTTAATTCCTGCAATTAAAATGCCTGCCTGCCTCTTCAGTACACACTCTGAAATAGCTCATATTTGGACATCACAGTAATCATAATTACTGCTGAAGAAGGACAAGAGGAAGAACTATTGGCTTAGGCCAGCACAGTTAAGTAACCTATAGAAGGGAAAACATAAGCTACTAATGCAAAATAGAATATGAAAGCATTGAGTCAGATGAAAGAACATTTAAAGTAGTACACCCTGTCTCCCATTAGAGCCAGAATGAAATGATTAAGGCAATAGAATGAGAAATGATGCAAATATGGAGAAATAAGTCCTGTGGTATGTCCACTGAGCTCCCACCTGAGTGCACTTTGGAGACTTCTTGAGCCAGATGCTCTGTCAAGTCCGTCATGCTTAATAAATGAAAAGGGAGCTGTTTATCAGATCTTCCAAGTGTGATTCTTCCAAGCTCTTTTTTGAAGCTGTTTGGACCTTTTTCCCTCCAAACATCCTGTGGACACTGTGTTCCCCAGTCTTATTATGTAGAAGAACCCCATTTAATTTATTTATAAAATGAAGAACTTAATTTAATTTATTTTAAGCTTCCTATCTGCATTCAGAACCAATGAGGCATGCCCAAACTAGTCTAAAAGAATCTTGAACAACATCTCCATCCATTTCTGTTTTATTAATTCCCCTCATCTTCCTTCTTTCCTCTCTAATACCCTCTTTCTTTTATCCTAATTTCTGGAGGGTGTTACAGGCTATAAAGGCATCTAATTTACAAATGCATGCCCATCACATACCAAAATTCAAATGGCCGAAAGCACAACAGTCCTTCAGAGACACAGTCTTCCACAATGATGTCACTTACTTGTAAGGTTAGTCTTAAATTTTGGCACCTCAGTTGCTTTCTGAGCTCTTGAGTGACAGTGACCTGATTTTCAGAGGTGCTTAGCACCCACCAGCTCTCCAGGGGAGCTGCAGGCACTCCACAAGCACAAGAGAACACTTTTATGCAAAGCATCTGCCTGACTCCGGGCACTCAAGTATTAAATTGTTACTCTGGATTCAACTTCACAGTGTAGTGACACAAGAAATCATCAACCCTGGAGTGAAATTAAGAACCTTAGGACTGTCAGTGCAACCCTTACTTACGGTGATTTAAGGTAAGTTGTACTCTTTAATTAAATCTTACTAAATGTGAATCTTCCCTTTTTTTTTCGGGATCCGTGGCAAATGCTACAGAGGAGAATTATCTTACAGGTTTCACGTACTATAAATGTACAGATTTGCTGCATCCGTGGTCCTGCTGGAACATCTGATTTTCAGCTTTGTATCTGTTTCCACAATAAAACACCAAAACTGCAACTTACATTTTCACCTGCACAATCATCTAATAGATACACTTTCCATCTACCCTATAATTTTTTCTCTTTATCTGTTCCTCTCTTGGAATTTGTTCAGACTTATTCTCTAGCCAAAAGTGGGTGGGTTTTTTCCCTTCAGTGTACTCTTTGCATTTCTTTTTGCTTTCTCACCACCTTTCTATGTGTCAGCCTTGTTCCACTTCTTCTCCCCAGTGGCATTCAGAACTCCTGCTACTTTCGTACACTCTCACCACTTTAAGCTGCTTTCCCACATGCTGCCTTTCATGGAACACCTTCTATCCACTGATTTCCAAAGCACAGATGCTTGTTCGCTTTCCGTGATGGCAACAACAGCTCTAAAAGAAACATATCGTTTCCCCTCCTGCAATGCATGTACAAATGCCTGGCATGTGCTGCCTGGAGAAAGCCTTTCAACTTTGAATTTCCTTGCTTTTGTGGAATCTGTGAAAGTCTGATAAATTACAACTTCGGCAGTTATTTAAAATAACTTTATTTGCAGCCAGCTGAGGCAAAATCTGTCAATGGTGCCATCCCCATGTTCTTTCAAAGGTTGTTGGTGTTTCATGAGGGAGCTCAAAGTCAAGCTAGTTCAAAGGGGGGCTCACATTTCATTTTTTTCCCAGAAGGTTAGCTTACACATTCTAATGGTGACAGGACTGTCTTACGAGACATAAGAGCTGAGTTCTAGCTGAGACCATGAGTCTCTTCAAGTACATGTGTTTTGTCACATTATCTCTCTCCTGGTGATTTCTTATCTGTGAAATAACTGTAATACTAACTGGTAGTTGTAATACCAGTTAACAACAGACAAGAAGATCCCAACTAATCATACGGGTGGCAAGGTTTTGGAGTTGGCCTTGGACCCGGTTTTAGTGTTGGCAATTCAGGCAAAGCCAGTAAACCTCAGTCTACATTTCCTCTCACCAGGGCTCAAGAGACACCAGCTGTGACACACAGTGTGCAGCAGGCAGCTTCTCACGTTGTCCTGAGGGCCAAGAGGAAGAAATAATACAGAGCCTTGGCTTTGCAAGCCACTGCTGCCTGAGCTTGCAGGAATGGTGGTGCACCTGGGGATCGCTAGTGATACTCAGAATAAACACCAGCATGGCAGGATTTGCCATTGAAGGATTGCAATTGAAGGATTTCAATGCATGCTAATCAAAACAAGCATGGTGTTCATGACCCTCTACTCCCAGAAGTTGTCCAGATCCGAACTCTCGTGGCAAGCCTTCACTGAGCCATGTGGGTGGGATGGAAGTTCTTTGTGACTGTCTCCCATCCACACCCGCTGGGGACCTAAAAGGGAGTGATGAGAACATGCCAATCTGCTCTAACTAGTAGCACCGTGAAAAGAAATCAATAACCACACTTGACTTCAAGCATCTTGGATGGAGAAGGATACAAACATCGATCATGTTTTAAGACAAAATATCCTGCCTGTGTAGAGAAGGATTCTCAGGACTGTCTTTGAGCAAAATCTACTTATGGTAAGAGACATAGATTATTATCATTAATGTTACATGCATGATTTAATTAGGAAAAGCCACACAGTTCATGAAAACAAAACATTTCCAGCTAATACTATTACTAATTACCCAAAAGGTCATAAATCAAAACAAATTTAATAAGATGCAGGAGAATAGGCTGTCAAGAATCTCATGAATTTCAGCAAAGAAATGTGAAATCCTGCATGCAGATCAGAACAATATTTGTAGTAACAAAGGTGGGGAAGCAGCTAAAAAGCAGCTTTGCAGAGAAGGCCCTGGGGACCCTTGCATTCAACAATCTGAACATAAGCCAGCAGTGCAGCCCTGCAGCAAAGATGGCTGGGGTGCATTAGGAAGAGCAGTGCTGGCAGGTTGATGGATGTGATCCTTCCTCTCTGCTCAGCTCTAGTGAGACACACCTGGACTGCTGGGTCAAGATCTGAGCTCTACAATATAAGACAGACATGGACACACTGGAACGAGGACAGTGGAAGGCCGTGGAGATGATGAAGGGACTGAAGCATTTGATGTTTGAGAGGCTGAGAGATTTGGGATTGTTTAGCAAGGAGAAGGCCCAGGGAAGGTATGGTCAATGTGTATAAATACCTGAGTGAAGGGAGGCAAGTAGAAAAGACAGAACCAGGCTTTTTCCAGTGAAAAAGAGGCACATGGGCACAAATTGAAGTACACCAAATTCCATGTGAACATTAGAAGAAGTTTTTTATACTATGAATATGGTCAAACACTGGAAGAGGCAGACCAGAGATGCTATGGGGTCTCCATACTTATTCAAGACATGACTGGACACAAACCAACCTGCTCTGCTTTGAGCAGGGAGGTTGGACTCTATGAATCTCCAGAGGTCCCTTCCAATCCCAGCTATTCTTTGATTTGCTAAATGCATACCCCATTCTAGTCCTGAATATATCTCTGCTATGCATGCCCAAGATCCATTTGGATTTTCTGACAGACTTTTCACCACATCAACATGAAGGCTTTGCCATTATATATTAGGATGTGTAAAATTAATATAAATATAACTGAGAAGATCAAGAGATTGAATCACATGTCATGTAGGATTCTGAGGAAATGCTGGCAGGAAAACAAGCTTTGCAGTAGAAAAGTAATTGTCATATAATGACATGTCAAAGCCCAACTTTTACCAACTCTAAATCATGTAGTATATATCAATGTAGATACCTTGACATGTTTCTTTGGGTCCAGGAAAGAAATGAATAACCTACTGTATCTTGCATATGCAGTGCAGGGGGTAATTTGGACAAAATGATGTAATGTTTCTGAAAGCATGACAAGAAAATTAAGGATGAAGAAACTCCAGAATGACTTTATGAATGAAAAGAACCAGCAATTGCTTTCCATCCCTTGACAGATGTTACTTAAACTGACACACTATATCATGCAACAAAGCTTACAGGGGAAATACAGAAAATGTATAAACCACTATCATTATTGTAAAAAATCCTTTTATTCTTTACAGAAAGACAAAAAGAGGAGGGATACTTTTTAGAAAGAATTTGATGTAGAGTACTTGTACCAGTATTTTCAGGAATCAGCGAAATTAATCTATTAGAAAAAAGAGTGAAGTTAAAAAGAAGGGAGAACTTTCTGCTGTATCCCAATCCCACACAATCTCTCCCCCTCTTCTCCTGTCATTGTAGCACCTGGGAGACTTACCTGTCTATTAAAGTACAATCAAGAAGGCTCTCTCCTGCCTTCTTCTGTATGGAGAAGTAAAAGAATCAGGAAGGGAGGAAACAGTCAGTGTCAAGAAATGATAGATAAAGAAATGAATATGCCTGGGCTGTAAACATTTTCAGTTCACCTCAGAGGGTTTACCACTTGGGACTGTTGCAGAGAACACAAGCCTCCATCCCTCACCAGTTTTGCTTCTGACTTTGACAGTTCCCTGCTTTTGTTGTATGTAAGAAACAGGGGCACAGCACACGGAGAGCAGGACGGTGCCTCAGTACCTCAGCCCTTCTCCAAAGCAGCCTTTGGAGATCAGCATTTTGTGTGTCAGCCCCAATGAAAGAAGAAACCCTCAAGAAAGTAGGGTTTGGTATATGGTCTTACCAATCTGTATGATAGAGGAAGTATAGCACCGTTTTGGACCAAATGAAACTTCAAAAGATTCACAGAATCTCTTTTGAAGAGATTCATTTCATTCAACAGACCTTAGCAGTAATGAAGCTGCAAACCCAAAGTTTGTCACAGCCAAGTTCAAGTCTGGTATAATATGTCTGAGTTTTTTTCTCATCCATGGGTCTTTTATTTTTCTCTACCTGATTTTTGGCATTGTATTCAATATGAAAGCATTACAGAAGAGTCACTGAATAACTGTAGTGGATAGATAGAGTGTAGCAGTAGACAGATGATAAAAATTTTTCCCCAAAGTCAATACTGGTTTCCAGGACATATTTTTACTAATTTGTTTTTTAATGCATTGCTACCTTTAAAAAGGTTTAATATTGATTGATTTTTAATAGCATGAGTGTTCTCTTCTGCTTCAGACTTCTTCTTGCTTACTTTTCTTGTAAGGAACATGAGAAAATAAAGAAGAAACAAAAAGGCATTTTAACAAGAGACTTGAAAGTATGTAACAAAGAATCATAGAAGCAAGTTAAATTTTCTCTCTGTTTATCAAATTATGTGAGGATTCAGGCCAAAAGAGCAACCATTATTAATAACTTAGTAAGTTAAATAAACTTTCTCTGTTTTTGCTAGAAGTTTCAAATATATTAACAGTGTTAGGGCACTGTCTTGCCATTAATCTGTACAGGTTTGACACTGATACCCTAGAGCAGCACAAAAAAAAATGAAATATTCATCAATATTAAAATATCTCCAAACATTTCCAGACCTTTGTATTTGGAAAGCCTCCAGTGCTCCCATTTCAACTGCCGTACTGAGTCTGCTTGAAAAGGCTACCTCTTGACATTTTGCAGAACAGCCTCTAATCGTCTAAGGAAACTCTGGATTGAGATTAGTATCCACAGCAGAAAGGATTCTACAGACACTACTGTGTGTGAGTAATGCTGTGGGCATTCATCCAAGCTCAGGAACGAGTGGAATGTACCCCTTCTCCAAGGTATGGGTGAAAAAACATCACTGAAGTGGAAGTGGGGTTTGGGTGGAACTGAAGCAAGAGAGAAGCTCGCTCATATGTATGTTTTCCATGTGTATGAAAATGGCTGTCTGCTTATTAAAAAAATATTGGGAGCCAATATTTTAATTATTCACTGCATTTATTTGCTTCTGATGGCATAAATAATCTGTGCCACACAAAAAAAGTCAGACGAACATTTCCACTTCAAGTCAAAAAAAAAAAAAAAAAAACCAATGTAATGGAACTTTTTTGTGAACTCACATAATGAATTTCTTTGTTTAATTAAACACTTCAGCAAACCAAATACCTGAATTTAAATTGCTGTTTATTATGGCTTCCCCTCCGATACAGGTGAAAGACTGCATAGACATATGTTTTCCACAGTGACTGGCATTACCAAGCAACCTGATGGAGAGCTGACAACACCTTGGCAAGCAGGGAATAATACGGTAAATTATCAGCAATATTAAGAGAACCCAGTTAAGAGCCGCACCTTTACTTCGGCCTGCAACGTCTGGGGCTGTTAC
>VZTZ01028701.1:246323-319326 GCA_013400955.1 Drymodes brunneopygia | reverse complement strand
TTTTTTAAAAATAACTCTCTCGTTGGGCTTTTACGCTCCTCGGGTGCCAATGATGAGCCTATTTTTTTTGGTGTTTTTTTTTTCCTTTCTTTCTATAGCCACCCTCTCAGGTAGCTGGGAAGCCCTTAAAGTTAGGAAAGAAAGGGATCTCTTTTAAACACTATATTTCTGTCCTTTTTTCAGTAGCCAGCTGCAACTGTGTAATTAAATTGTCAAAGTGAAGCGTTGCGGTCTGAGCCGTGCATCAGTCTGGCACTTCAGCACGAAGACCCCTTTTCTCTCCTTCTCCCTCTCTCCCTCTGCTGCACCGCGTCGTTCCGCGGCTCACAGCCACGCAGAGGTGTCGCTGGAAGGTGCCTTGTCCGAGGGCTGCTTTTGATGGAAGTGTATTTACCGCACGGAGGGCTGTCCTGCCCGATAGGCGCCGGTGCTAGTCCAGCTGTGCTCTGGCGGCCGCTCCAGATGTTTAGATGGCTGCGATGGCACAAAACCGCTATTTTGGAACTTCTTTAATCATTAGGTCGCTGTTCCAGGCTTGACCGGTCCTGGGGTTTTTGCGCGTTTTCGACGTCTGTTGCATGTCTGTTTGATGTCTCTAATTCCCCAAAGTTGGTAACAATGTATTGCTAGACTTCAGCTGAACTTGTTGTTGTCAAATGCGCAGATAAAGTGACTAGAACAACATAGTCTGGCTACGAGATAAAGCTGCTGAGATTTAATTTGAATATGTCATTTATTAAAAAGCTGATTGTAAGTGGAAGACTGCCTGGAAAATGTCACTCGTTCACATAGTATGTATACTGTATAGGCGAGTGTATAAATATAAATGATGCCTAGTGAAAATATCTTTGCTTTCTGGAACATTGATCTCCCCATATAAAATTAAACGGGAATGCACAGTCCCCTCCCCTCTCCCCTCTTTCGCACACCACTAATTTCGGTTAGGTGCCCTTTCCTGCCTAAGGCAGGCGTTCTTGTTCTTGTTGCCTGTGTAATGAGTGTGTACACAGTTCTGCGTGCACTTCGAGTGCAAATGTGGACAAGAGTAGTATTAGGGGCATGAACAAAATAACGTGTTGGTGCATCTCTTTGGAGACAAACTGTAGTAGCTTCAAGTCCAGAGGAGCGGGATCTTTCTTTGTGAGATACATGCCACATCCTATTTTCGGAGAAGGCTCTGTGCAGCCGCCGGAGAGTCATTGCTCATTGTAATCCCACATAGTTTTGAGGACTGCAGAGGTCTGTAGTGCAGGGCATTGGCCCCTCAGAGCATCGCCTAATGCGATCTATATGGATTGCAGCTTTTAAGTTTCATAGGTTCTAGAATTACAAATTAGCTAATTTTAATCAAAACATGTGAAATGTTATCCTGGCTGGATATAAAGGCTGACTGTGCTGGATCCTCTGGGTTTGTTTTGTTTACTTTGGCTGCAGGCACACTCAGCGGTTTGGGAGATAGTTGTTCTTCTACAGTATAACAGATGTTTGTCTGAAAGGGTGAGGAAGAAACAAAAACAACATTGTGTGAAGGAGAAAAATTACACAATTTTAAACTAATGCTTTGGTATTAAGTACTAGCATTAACCTTCGTGTAGAGAGTTTCTCTTTTTAAATCATGGCTAACTGCTTAAGGTTAGGAACCTCAAGATTTCAGCTGACTTAATAAAGGTGTGTAGAAAGGACATTTTGAGCCCATGTAATTTCTGGTTGAGAGTGACAGCTGATGGCAGAACCTTCCATAGCCTACCTTTCAATGTAAACTATGCTATATATACTATGCATTTTTAGTAGGATAGTTGGCTGCTATCTAAGAAGGGGAAAAGGGGGAAGGAAAAAATGCAGTTCGAATTTTTGACTGGTTGAGGAAGTTGAAATCCTGTGGCGATCATTTGCCCTTTTTCTTTACTGATGAATTAAGATGTCTAGTTGTTCTTAATAAACCGCGAGAATACAATAATGTAACAAATTGGTTACAGTGTGCAAAATGTTTGCAGTGAAATGACAGAGGGAGCACAATGTGCCCTTGTGTAGGTTTGTATCTGTAATGTTCAAACAGGCTGACTGTTTCCCTTCATCTGAACTGCTTTCATCTGGACCAGTGTAAAATAAGCTCTGGTAAGTAATCACGGCAGAGCAGAAAGAAAGGAATGTATACAGCAATAGACAGCCTAAGCTGTAAAAACTGTAACCTGAGTATCAGCAGCAGATCAGATATCAAGGCTTTAAGGTAGGGGAAATGAAAGAGATGAAGGGGAGGAAAAGACGAGAGAGGGAATGGAAAAGTCAGCTTGGAAAGTAAAGGAGAAGTAGGAGGGCCCCCTCAGGGAAATTTGGCTCAGGGGTTAGGGAATTTTATCATGGTGTACAGTGACCTACTCAGGTTTCAGCCCACGTTGGATTGAATTGCCTCCCTTTGCTAGCAGAAAGAAAAAGGACTGGTGTGTATGTGATTTCTTTTTTTTCCCCCCCTTTGGATAATAAAAAGGCCATTGGTACAAGTGTCTATTTTAAGTACAGTAAATTCAAGGCACTATGAGTGAGCAATAATATTACCTCATCAGGGAGACTTCCTTCGAGATTTGCTGTTTGATACAGTCAGATATTTACTCGAGAAGGATCACAACACCTAACTGCTTGCTTTGGTGTTTTCCAACAGTAGTGTCACAGCTTGGTTTTAACATGACTGGATGGATATTCAGGTTGCTCGCTCTTTCCTTATGCCAGATATTGAGTTACATTTTTGTTATCGCTAACCTAATGTACATGATGGTTATAACAAATTCTAATTTGATACAATGTTTTGTGCAAAAAGTACATGACTCTGCACGGTTTTCTGATATTACGTTTCAATGAAAAATATATCACAAGGAACTGTTTTGTTACACTGTGACCTCTACAGCCACTCTTTCATATTTTCTAGTTGTTTTTCCTATTGTCCTCCTTTCTCCTTCAGATGAGACTTTCCAGTTTTTCTTCCAGAGGTAGCATTCATCTCGTGCTTTGGAAGAAAAGCAGATAGTTATTCTGAAATTCAGTTTGGTGCCATTTTTCACTTGCTGATGAATAACAGAAGACCTCATAGATCCAAACCTATCGTCATCAGGGAACCCACTACTATTTTAAGACCAAAATATTGTTAAAAGTTTAATTAATGAAAGTACTTGTCGAGGCACAGTGGTGGATCCCCCATCCATCTCCCCTCAGCATATTTCCATTTGACATCCTGCTGCCAGGAAGCAGTGCTTCTCAGGAGGAATAGCTAGGTGCTCTGCAATGCTGTGAAGTCAGGTTACATCCAGTACTGAACTGCAGTGGAAGTTCTCCTGCACAGATGAGGCAATGTATGCATGTGTCTCTAGCAGTTGAAAGGTAAGCAATTAATTTGTGTTGTAGTATCACAGGGCTGCTCCATGTGCCCAAGGAGTTTGCTGTCTATGAATATTCTCAATAACTAATTTGTATCTAAAATTGGGCTTTGTTCCTGGTGCCTAAAGCTTAGGGCAGCCCCATCTGTTATCATTTAATAGTAAACTCATCAGAATATCTTTCAGTTTAGTGTTTAAATAGTCCCCGTTTGGCATTTGAAAGTACTACTCTCAGAACGAGGAAAGCGGTGGAGCAGACGTAGCAGCCCTGTGCCTGGAGCGAGCCAGTTTGCTCAGAGCACTCAGAAGATTCCGAGGAAACTCCTCCCTTCTCTCCTGAAAAGCAAAAAATATCTTTGGGAAAGTGGAAAAGCAGACAGACTTTATCAATTGTATTATTTCAGGAGACCAAGGTTTTTCTGTTGAGTCTGTGTGGAAGGAGTTTTGTGGGATGGCTGCAGAAGGGTTGCCTGTCTGTACAGGGAGCCTCACCTGGCAGGACACTGCAGAAACAGTGCTTCCCCAAACAAAGTGGGTGCTACAGAACCAGATGTACATGAGAGGACAAAGGAAAGTAAAGCATCTCAGAATTTTGCTTTCTGATAGCGTAAAGGTCTAACCATAGAATTCAGTATGGTAACAACATAAACAAGCAAAGAATGTGAGGGCTGGAAAAATAAATCCGAGTTTGTATTGTGCCCCTAGAAACATTTTTATTTCCTTGATATGGTGAAAGTGAAAAGTGAATTTGTGGGGCTCTGCACAGAGTGGGTTATGCAGAAAAGGAAATGGAATGGAGCCACTATGCTTCCTCCCAGATCTGAAATAAACATTCAGCAGTAAAACCTAGAAGAAAATTACTCTGACAGACTCCTTCTCCCCTGTGTTTCCTGCCTCCGTGTTTGCCAGGTCTCATTTGGTGAAGCCAGGCCTTGCCCCCTGTGAATAAGGTTCAAAGAGAAGGAAAAGTCAAGAGATCTGAGATGGAAAGAGACGCATGGCAAAGCTTGAGAATGTATTAATTAGCAAAGATTTGGGGAAGTGATGCATTGTAATGTAAAAAATCAAAGTGTAGGTGTACTGTTACGATGAAATGAATCCTAAAGTGGGAATAAATGTGATTATATTTTTACTGCCTAGCATGTAAGTCAGACTCCAAAAGGAGGGAAGAAACTGTAGTCTAGCGAGTCAACACACTCTTCTTCATCTTTCAGGGGAATAGGGAGCAAATTCAAGTAGAAATACCAGTGAGCATAAGGGTTAGTTATGCTGGCTCTTCCAGAAGGGAGAATATTTCCGTGTAGTACAAGAACAGAGAAATCATACAGTTAAAACATACAAATTACACGTTGCCCCACAGTTGCAATAAGTGGTTTGGGACTTAGCAGTGGACAAAAGCTGAATTGCCATCTATTGGGAAGGAAGGGCTTTGGCTGTGGTGTGTGACTGGGGCAGTTTTTGGAACCAGTTTCTTTGGCAGGGATGAGCGGGTTGTGCCACAGCCGTAGTGAGTGCCCGGTCAGTTCAGCAGCTGTAGTGGTGCTCTGTCTGCTAGAGGAGAGCAGGAGGTTTGGCTCCTGTGGGATGTCAACCAACTGCCCGGATGTGCTGGCAGCTGCAGAGGGGACTGGTGTTTCCACTGTGGTCTCGAAAGCTTGTCTGCTTGGTGCATGGTGTGGCAGAGTGAACATGGAAGGATGTGGGACAGGATTTCTGTGGTTGTCTTCTCGGCTCTGATACTGACCCACAGTGTGGATGGCACCAGGGCTCGGTCTCTGTTTCCCCACAGGGGACTGAGCATTGCCTCCCCACCTGGGTGACGTTGGGCTCCATGATGCACATTTGCAATGAAATCTGTGGGTCCCTGCAGGGGGACTCCCTTTGGGCTGAATGGATGCAAGGGCCCCAGCTTAGCAGTGTCATTGCTGACCTGAGATTTTACTGATTATGAGCAAGGTTTGCTCTCTGCACTAGTCTTTCTCATCATCCCAGCCCTTTGGCACAGCTGTGAGGTTGGGGTGGCAGCCTCATCCTGCAGACACTCCACATCCTTGTGGGGAATGAGTCTGAAAGTAGGCATGGACTAGCTTAATGCCTCTGCTGTCCTGTTCCTGCAGAAGCTTTGAATTGCAGCTCCTTGCACATCCTCCATCTGGTCATCCACACCTGCCTTCACATTTCCTCCCTGGTCTTTGTCAGATCTATTAACTCGCAGTTCCACTGACTCCTGTCTAGCCTGCTTGGTCACTGCTGCTTTTGCTTTCCTGCTCCAATGTTGAGTCCACATTCCTGCTTTCCTCAAGCCTCACCGTTACAATCATCACCCTCCCTTTCACTAAGCCTTTGAAACTTGTGTATCTTTCAGTAAGGTTCTGCTCTGCATGTACACATTGTGTATTAATTTGCTTTCTTCCTTTCCTTAGCTTCACCAAGAACTGGTCTTTGTCTCTCACTTTTTTCTTCTTTCCCTCCTCCCCTGCATTCACTCAGAGAAAAATTATCTCGTCGTTTGCATTTTGAGTATTGCCACCACACTGGTCTTCACAAATCCCGTCTTGTTACCATGTCTTGAATCCATGTGTATTGTGTCTGTCATTGAAATGGAAGAAAGGAAAATACATGAAAACAATGAATTAATAGTGGTCAGCTTCAGGGCAGCAGCTTCAGCATGATCTCAACTGCCAGGGCGTTAGACATCTCTGCAAATGGGTGTTGTAGTCAGGAGTCTGAGGGAAGGGGATGTCGCTGTTCTTTGGATACCCATCTATGCAAGAGAGTCAGTCTCAGGTTTGACACTCAGCTTGCTGCAGATGGGGTCATGCTTTCCGTTTGCTGTGTATGAAGTGTGGTGTAATGGAGCTCTGGCTGTTAGCCACCGAGAGAATGGTATTGAGGGTTACCTGCAGCATTGTAGTAGGTAAGATAAATTATGAAGGAGAGTGGCTTAATTGTCCTTTTTTTATTTTTTTTTTAATTTATTTGGTTTTTTTATTCCAAGCAATGCTTTTTGGGAAATCAGTGTTTAAAAGGTGCTTAGTTTTGTTATTGCTGATGTGCAACCTCGTTGTACTCTCACTGAAGTTAGTAGAAAAGATCCCATTGATTTACTATTTTATAAAAGAGTCAAATCTCTATGATGAATGATTTTGAAATCCATGTCTTTTTTGTCAGTATGAGTACTCATTTTGGTGCATCATTTATCATGGATAGTTTAAATGAGACATGAAAGGTACTTAAATTTGGTGCCATTACCAACCCAGCCATCATTTTGACTGCATTCCAAAGGGACAGATACATGTATGAATTTTCAGGAAAAAACAAACGCATATACAGCCTTGCTTATGTATTCCTTGACAAGTAATTAGAAATTATTCATTGTCTGAGTTGATCAGCAGTGCAAATAAAACACAAAGCATCCACAGGAGGCAAATTTAGAGCTACTCAATTAATTTGGTTGCATGGGGTTTAAATTGGTAAGACTTTGTCAATTGGTCTCTACCTTGCTAGATTAGTCTCTAGGGCTGTGTCTCCATAGCTGAAATTTAGCAAAGCAAGGGAAGCTGGCAGACCTTGCCTTTGGCCTCCCTGGGCCCTTTCAGGTCATTTTTGGTGAGCTGCAGTGGTGAGATTTGATTCCCCAGGTCCAGGTCATTTTGTTGTTGGGTTCCCAAGGGTTACAAACAGGGACTCTTCATTGCTGAGAGAGAAGTTTTCTAAAAAGCTAAAAAAAAACAACCCAGCAACCAAAAAACCAATGAAAAACAACTTTTAGAAAAAATTCACCTTTTTACTAGTATTTAAAACACAGCACTGCATCATTCAAATGATTTAGGTAGTTGTTAGCCACGTTTACACTGCACTGTACTTGTTGAAAACTGTAGTAGTGGCATAGTTCAGATATCATATTTGTAATGCTGAGTCTAGAAGCAGAGGTGGAATGCTGGAATATTTTTCAGCAATTTGGGGCTGCACAGGACAGCCACAGAATTGTGCCTTCCATCAGATGGTAAGGTGAAAATGCAAAGGGGAAAATCAAAAGGAAATGGATGCTTCAGGGACCTACTCTGGGGTTTTGGTTTGGGTTTTCTTTTCCTGAAATATGTTTGTAGCATAATTGCACAGATGATACTCTTGGAAGAGTACAAATTGCTTGTGTTTATCGCTTATAGCTGCTTTACAGCGCTCCTTGAGTGGCAGGAACACCTATGTAATCTGGTGTGATGAATGAGCCAGGAGCAGCGCAGCGCTTTGAGGTTCTGGGGCACAGCGCCTGCTGTAGCTTTGAATTTGAAAGCAATTATCATCTGATTAATTTTATTTATTTGTTTAACTGACTGGAGAATCACTGTGTTCTATCATTAGACTTTCTCCCACTCAAAAATTAAGCTAGAGCAGTTGCTAGACAAAATCTGGCAACCTGGAAATTTGACATGTACCATTTGTTTTGAACTGGTGTTGTATTCTCCTTGTTCCTTTGCCAGAGTCCTGGGAGATGGTGCTTATCAGAAGGAATATTTTAGAAGTCAAGATCTTGGAGGAATATGAAGTTTGGAATTTGTTTTAGAAGAGTGTTAATAAAAAAATTGCAAAAACCAAATAGGAAGGCTCTGTGTGTGGCTTTTTTATTTCAACTTATAGTTGTCATGTTACTTTAAACTGATCTTTGCCATTGCAATAATTTACTAACTGGTTTCCTTTGGTAGTTTCCTAAATCCATAAGCTGTAGAGCTTTCTGGCACTATTTGGTTTCAGAAAGCTTTGTTGCCTGGCTGCAGATTTCTTAACTTACTCCACTAAATCTCCTGGCCCAGTAATGAGCATTTTCTACAGAAATATTTTTGCCTCATGACCTAGAGGACATATTTTTAATAGAAATTGAGGGTTATGACAGTCATGTTCCATACTTTGCATTTCCATACAAACATAAGATGTAACCACACAGCCGCTTGGAAATTGGTTTGAAAATAAATACGGCAAAGTTGAGGAAGGTTTTCTTAAACAAATACAAGAAATGTTTGTATGAAAAATGATTGTAAAATGCTTTCACAGTGAAGAATCTTTAAGTGCTTTGACTATGCAAGGGCTTATAACTGAGGAAAAAGGTCTGCTGTGATTTTATTTGATTTGGTTCATGGGCACCTCAAGGAACTGTAATTGTGTCAGTGACCTGCTCCAGCTGAAAAGACTGTAGCGCAGTAAGATTGATTAACTGCTGGTTGAAAAAAAAATCCTGGTTTTCTGTTATTCTCTTGCTGCAGTCTTAAATATTTTATGGCAACACAGACAAGTTTGCGTGAGGAATGTATGTTAAAATATTTCTGACATTGAATGTCAGAGCAAAAGTCATAAATAACTCTCCTTTTCATTTTCTTTAAATTACAGACATATGAGTCTCTGTCATAATTACATGTGCCAGTCGGAGATTTAAATGCATTTCACTTTATGCACTTGAGTTATGAAATGAACATTAGTCTTTAGGAGGTGGGCCAAACCTGACACTTCCTCATGTAGCACAGATATGGTTCGATTTATGCAGTCCTCCCTTCCTTCCAAATGGTTATTGATTACATAAATAAGTAGGTAATTTTTCTCTTTCAGAACTTTGCTGAAAACACTATGAATGAGCTCCTTGGCTGGTATGGTTATGATAAGGTAGAACTGAAAGATGGAGAAGATATTGAATTCAGGAACTACTCAGCAGATGGGGAAAGCCGCCAGCACATTTCTGTTCTCAAAGGTAACGAGACTTCGTGTTTCTGTGTTCATGTAAAGAAGGATTAATAGAGCTCAACCTGTCTGAATTGCTGTGGACTGCAAAGCATGTTCTGCTGCTTGTGTCTTGGTTGCTTTACATAAAAATATCTGAGAGTACTGTGGGGTACAGGGAAGCCAACAGGCTACGATGAAAGTCACTTAAATTTGCTGTTGATATAATGATATATTGATATATATCTTCACAAATAATGCCTTTTGTGTGTCAGTTGAAAGTCATATGCCTGTGGTATCCATAAACTACTCAGAACTGGAGAAAAGAGGGATAACTTTCATAGCAGGGTGACCTTAAGGAACCCTTTTGTTTCCCATACTAAGGCTGGTTGGCCTACAACTTTTTAAAATGTTGAACAATTTTAAACTGGAATATTCACACATGTAGGAACAGGTGTGAATGTTCACAAAAGGTTTCTTATCCATGTTTGTACTATACTGTCTTCTGCACTGTGGAAATTTTCCATGGATGGAATTTGTTTGAGACATTGCTGAATCTTTGTGATTCAGAAGGTAAAGGATGAGAGCCTGTTGGTTTGTTCAGTCATTCAGTTTTTGCCTTCTGACTCCTCAGTCTCAGGGAATGGATAGGGGTTTGTCAACAGAATGAGGAGAAGAGTAGAAAATTGCTGCATCTTGACTTATGCAGCAGGAGTTCCTCAAATGTGAGGTAAAGAGAGGACATTACAGCAGCAATTACGTACTTGGAGTGCTAGTTTTCACTGTGTTTGTGGACAGCAGTGTTTGGGTTTTGGGTTTTCTTTCTGATTGCCAGCAGCAGCTCTGTATTCAGTGAGTGTTGCAATGAGTACTGACACCAGAGAGATCAGTGATGAGGGACAGATGGCTAGAAAAAAGAGGAAAAAATTAGAGGTAAGGTGAAACAACCTAATTGTGTTAAAATTCAATGTTTGCAGCTTGTTAGTTCTATAACAACATTGGTGATCAATATTTATTTTTCATTGAAAACATAATGTTATTAGGCTACCTTTGAAGAAACTTGTGCCTGTGTAGTAATGCACTTAATTTATTTCTGTTTCAATAAATACATCTTATACTGAATGATTACTGGCTCCAGTCTATGCTTGATGAAATTTGTGACATACTTTTTTTATAGGCACATGATACAAATCGTATGTTTTATGCACTGCAGATGTCGAATGCCTGTGACAGGTAGAAATTTTTGGTGTATGCAGTTTTTGGGAGGGGAAAAAGCACGTTTCTTGTTCTGAGAGATGGGAGAAGATGGAGTAATGATAAGTCCTGCCCCATGGCTGAGGTATATTGGAGAAATTCCTACAAATAAGAATCCTGAGGTGATTTGGGATTAAAGAATTAGAGTAATAACTGTCATAATTTTATGCACACTTTGCTGTGATTTCAATATTTTGTTCCTTTCTTTAAATCGTTTTCATTATTACTACTCATATTATTTATAGAGAATAGGAACTCTTTCATCCTTCAGCTCATGCTCCTTGTACTGGTGAAGTCACAGTACACCGAGTGTGATCACCATGCAAACAGTAGAAATGAAGAGCAAGAATAGGATGCCATTGACTAAATCAGGCATACCAAGGCTATGCATGGCAAAATAATCCCACCTTTTACCTTCTGCAAAAAGAAGGTGTGAGTTTGATTTTGAAAAAAAATTGAACATTTCTGAAGATTACTGGAAAGTATCAATTTCTTTAAAAGGGGAAATATCTGAGGGTTTTGTGCACTATTCTTGTATTAGGGTAAGTAATTTAATGAAGAGATTGGTGAAAGTATGTAGGGCCATTTAAGAAATATATGTGTCATACTGTACAATGTGTTCTTTGTGTTTTGCAGAAAATTCTTTGCCAAAACCAAAATTACCTGAGGACAGTGTTATTTCACCGTACAATATAAACCCAAGCTACCCAGGGCTTGCCACAGGAAATGGACTATCAGACTCACCAGCAGGGTCGAAGGATCACGGGAATGTACCTATTATTGTCCCATTAATTCCACCACCTTTCATAAAGCCACCAGCAGGTAAATCCTAATGAACATGTAAAAATGGTTATTGTTATTGATAATGCCCTGAGGTTACTGGTTCACGGTGTCTTAGCAAGAGGGCTGATTTCAAAATTATTAAAATCCAGTCACAGGCAATGTTAAAAATGAGTGGAAGAGTGGCTCTAATCACTTTAGTATTCTTGAAAAACTCCTGCAAATGCAATGACAACTTCTTGTAACACTCCTCATGCTGAATTATGCTCTCAGCACTTCAACAGCATTTGCTTTTAGGAAAAAAAAAGATTTTGTTCTGATGAATAAAACCTTTAACTAAATTAATGAAAGATTATTAAATTAAAAATAGGCTGCATGAAGGAAACAGCGAAAGAGACAAAGCCATCAAATCAGTATCATGTCTTTTTATCAGGTTAACAAGCTCATACTGGGAAAACTGGCTCCTGATTCCTATTGAAATCCCTGACTGCTGTCTCTCAAGGGTTTAATATGATCTTGACTCTACCCAGGAGACTGTACTGAGATGTTTTACATTTTCATTAGATTTTTTATCAGGAGTGGTTTTCTAACATGCCATTCCTCAGAGTTTGCATGAAAAATGATTTATTCCCCTCTGCATGCTGCTCACTCTAATCTGTGAAAGGAGCTCTTATGCCTACACCAGGGTGATTAATTGTTGTGTTATTGTTTACTGCTCCAGACGGTGTGAAAATTGGTGAATCCAGGTAGAAGCAGTCTGAGTCCTGCTTCCATGGACATCCCTGGGTGTTGTTGTGGTTGTTCTTGAGTGACCAAGGCATTGGGGGATATGGGGTAACATGCAACTGCTGCCCAAGAACATCAGCTCTCCACTCACAGGGCTAAAGAGATGCCACCAGGTGCCAGGGTGCTCCTGCAGAGGCAGAACTGCCTGTCGGATCAGGTCCCAGGTGTTAGATGGTCACCTCTGCCCCTTGCAACATTTTCTGAAGGTAGCTGTGAAATACTGATTGATCCAAGAAAGTGTTTGCCTGTTGTTGGTCGTGTAATAAAGTACATTTGCCCCTCCTAAATTATTGTTATGCCATTGAGTTTTGTCTCTAAAGAAGTATATAATATGCTATGAATAATTTTCAAATGTTACTCAATACACGGCATGCCTGCCAAAGACTTTCAATCTATTTTATACGATATTTGCTAATTACCAAAGCTATTTGGGCCCATTCCTGCAGCCTTTACACAGCTAAAGATCTCAGGCCATATGGGCTGGATCCTCAGCTGTTGTTGATTTGGCCCTAAAGCTTTAATCAAGGGCTTGTGCCATCCCAAGCTATTTTCCCCTCCAATCTGAGTCACGAATGAATCCAGAATGCTGAATTTGTGGTATGCGAACACAAGGCTATAGTGTGCATTGTGCAAATTGCCACAGTTGCTGGATTTTTATGACACCAAATAAGCAGGAGGAGATTGAACTATGAAGTAGAAAAACAAATTACTGCAACAGTAGTTAAGTGGACACAAGGGAATCTTGGCCAAGTCATCTGCCTTCTGTCCTTTGCCTGTCCACCTACAACATATGATCCCGTGTTCAAATGCACCTCTAAGGGTAATGTGTAGAGAGAGCTTTTCATAACTGTTTTCCACCTTTAGGTTTTTAATTAATTTATTAACAATGAATGTAATTGTTTTACCTGCACAGGCGATATGAATGCATAATCTCTGTCTCCTCTGACTTTATCCCATGATCAGTAATGAGCACTAGATTATCATGACTTCTGAGCAGATGAATGGATTTATCTCACCTTTGTTTTAGAGACCAAAGCTTGGAAGGGTTGGAGGGGGAGGAGAATCATAGCCTTTGTGGGATTTGCAATAAGCATGGGTAGTAATGGTTTTGTTTTATCTTAGGGCGTAGGTGCCCTAGCCATGATCACCCCGAAGAGCCTGGCAAGAAACAACTGGTAGGAAAGGGAGTACAAAGGCACCAGGAGAGCCAGTGTGCAAGGCAGTGGTCTTGGCACTGCACTTTGACACTGTTTTGTGGGCACTACATCAAAGCAAGAAAACTTCAGAGTGATACAAAGCCAGACAAGACTAACTCTGGGGATGTTTTCCTGGAGTCCTTCGCAAGCACAGGGGATGACTTTGGAAACAGCACAAAGGTGCTTCTTTGACTTGAAATGATTAGACTCACATCATTAATTAATAAGGTGAAGGTCGACATTTTTAGCATGGGGGACAGACAGGCTGTGACTGACCTGCCACAAACACCAAAGCATTTAGTCATGTTTGAGTGGATAAATGAAGTAAGGGGACAGCAGAGGGAGGCAGCAAGAGGCCAAGAGAAAACTTCTGTGTTAAAATGCTGGGCAGGGAAAGGGATCTTTGCAGCATATTTTGTGTGGACACATAGAGGACAAGGTTACATTACAGGCCAGAGAGAACACTAGGAAGTGATGCACTGTAGTGACTGAGAGGCTAAGAATTAGGATGCATCCAGAGTTTGTGAATGGATGAGGAAAGCTTTTAGATATTGTAGAGGAGAAAAATCTACAAGACTTTAATATAGCTCAAAAGGGAGTGCCCATAGGTGAAAATGATACCTAAATCATGAACCTGAAGGACAGGAAAGATGGTGCAGTCCATCCTTATTGAGCAAATAATATGGAGTGAGCACTCAGGGAGAAATTATTAAGACTTTAATTCTTGCTGTATTGATCTTGAACAGAAGGGTCAGCATGAGTAAAGAGGTGTCAGAGAGACAAGCTGAGGTATTCATTTGGACAGGAGTGTAATGGTCTGAAGAGGATAAGCAGATCCACTGAATTATTAGTTGAATAATTTTTGCTGATAAGATTCAATACAGGTAAGAGGGAGAAGAGAGAGCAGAGCGTGGGGGATGCTCACAAACCTGAGGAGAAACAAGAAGGATACTCTGCAATATGCACTGACAGCAATTGCAGAGGCAGAAAAGATGCATTCAGAAAGTCAAGGGAAACAGGATTTCTTGGAAGGCAAATGTGATTCGTTATCAGAAACAGCTACCAGTTTGAAAAAACAGGGGAAAGAGTGCTGATCCGAAACTGTCTGGGAAGCTGTCACTGAAGATTTCAGCAGATTAAGTTTTCCTTGAGCATACTGGAAAACTTTGAACAAGTGTTCTGTTTGCATTCATATTTTGTATGACCAGGCTAAAACCTTGAAGAGTTACCAAAATTACCTTTTTTCGCCTCATGCCTGATTTGTAATAAAGTGGTTTTGTTTTGTTGATTTTTTTCTTTTTTTAATTTGAAAACCAAATAATTTTGAGCAGTCTGACTAAAATTTTATCTTCAAGCTGTTCTGATTTCTGTTTTAGTCAAATGAAGTGTTGGGTTCCAATTTGCTTATATGATTCTGGAAAACATTAGGGTACTACTAACCAAATATAAAAAGCTCAACAAAGGCACTCTCTCCTTGCTGTACCTCATAATTAAACCTAAAAAAGGCTGAGTTAAATGTGTGGCCCTATGTGGTGCACTGAGTGTCTGCAGACTCTGGTTATGATGTGTCAGTGGAGGATGCTAAATCCAGTCATGGGAAGCCTCTACCAGGAGAATGCAAGTTACTCAGATGTGGAGGCTCTCTGCAAGAGCACTCCCCTGATCTGCATCAGGCAGACAGACCCCACTCAAGCAGTGCCCAAATCAAACATAACTTTCCAAGTCAGCATCAGCCATCCAACCTGCATCTGGAAGCAAATAAGAAGCCCATGTAGCCTCCAGAGGGTTGCTGTAAGTGTTTCCTTGTGGCTGATAAGAGTCCATCTTGCCCAGCAGGCTGGTGACTAAGTTTAGACCTGGCAGCAGATTCTGAGTGATTCAGGGTTAGTCTTGAGTACAGTCCATTGCAACAAACTGATCCTAAGATTGCTTCTACTTGGTGTTAGAAGGTTCTTATTTTCTGCACAGCAACGTAAAGAAGGCTGGTGGAGTTTTTTCTGGTGGTTGGTTGTTTTTTCCAATTTAAAAGTTTCGTAGAAATAGTGAGGAACAGAAATGCAGTAGCCTGGAATGACCCAGAACTAAAAATCTCACCACAGCTATGCAGGGTGTATGGCCTTAGTAGGTAGTGTGCTAGCTTCTGTTATTCTGCAGCCCTTAATGACAGAGTAAATTTGAGAGGGCACTTAGGGTGACTCTGCCCTTTTGCTCAGGCAAGTTTGGACAACTCTTGTTACCTGGGATGAAGGAAGGCTGAAATCAAGAGTAGTCAAAGAAGAATGCAAAAAATTCTTTCGATGCGGGTGAGAACAAGCTGCCTCCTTCCCCTGGCACCTGCTGGAGGCTATGGTGTCTCACTTTTCCCATTTCTTTGAGTGCTCTTTGATTTATTTTATCTTGTGATCCCCACAGCAGTGCCTTGGTTGGGGGGTACAACTGCTGGCTCGTCTATCTCTTAAGCATGAGGGTGGACAAAATCCTTCCCTTTCCTGCCTCCTTCTGTGCACCAGTGATGCACAGAGTGCGCCTGCTGCTCCGAGCATCCCAAACAAGAACCGCCTTCCTGTGACACTGTGCTGCGAGGGGAGGTCACTGCCAAGGGACACAGTAGAAGAGGAGGCAGAAAGGATGATGTCATGCAGTTGACTGAGCTTTCCACAGAGGAAAAAAGTGCAAGGGAAAAATAAAACTCCCTCCCAAGGTTTTCACAAGATATCAAGTACATTTGGAGAAGGAAAGGGGATGTAAATCCTGCAAGCCACAGATGAGTGTCTCGACAGAATGTTAGGTTCCAAATGATAATGATTGGAGTTGTATCAGAAGTTACCAGAAACTTATGAAGGTGATGGAGGACTGGGATGGAAGAACTGTATCTGGTGAGGCAAAATGTCTTAAAGGAGAAGCAGAAGCATTTCCAGTGCTGACTACTTTGTAAAATCAGCCTGTGACCTAAACTGGCTAAGAAATATCAGATACAAATACTAAAACAAGTATTTAGTTATTTTGTAGAAAGAATTGAGTGATGTTCTGTGTTGTGGTTTAGCATTGCTTTGGAATTAAAATTTACATGAGACTTTGTGAATACAAGTGCAGATGAGTAACTTTGTGCAACATATGGGAATAAGCAGTTCCTGCCCTACAAACATTCTAGAACTGCCTACTGTGACCTCTCTCAGTATTTAAATTGCATTGGAGGAATCTGAAAGCATAGAAGATGGTTTAAATGGTAGTTAGCAAACCACTAAAAATTAATTCCAAGATAATCTGTCAAAATTCACTGAGGAATTAGATCTATGACTACAGTACCAAGAAGTTTGATTCCAGGCAGAACCCAGTGGCAGTTTTCCTTAAGTGAAGACCACATTATCAGATCTAGTTAAATCTATACATGAAGGAGACCTTTCATTTTACTGTGCTCTGGATCCCTCTGCAGTACTTCACAAATATCTTCTGGTTGCTGAAGAGCATTGCAAGTTCTCTAACTGTAGGTTTCACCCTCTGATAAAGACCACTGCAACAAATCCTATAGTCACTACCCTTCAAATTATTTCTCTTGTTTTCAGTTTGAAACATCATCAAATTTACACTGTTCGTAGGGTTTTTACTGCCTTTCAAATGCCAGTGGTTGCCGGGATGCCTGCCCCATCTAGCCTGCTGTTGATGTCTTTTGCTCTCTGTGGAGGGCCAAGTGTTTCCTTTGTGCTAAAAAGAAAATCATAAAGTCCATTTGTGCACCTTAATAGCATATATTCAAAGTACAGAAGGAGTTCCCCCTCTATTAGCTGTAATAGGTGCTTTTTTTGTTTGCATGTTTAAAACCTGCCTAAATGCCAGCTTTTGTGTTGTGCATTTTGTCCCTACTGAACTGTGCATAAGAATGTGCCTCAGCTCATGCATAGAAAACGTAGGCAGGCCGTGGTTCCCCAAAATGATTTTTTCAAAAGGGGCTGGGACATTTTGCTTTATTGGCAGAGTAGTGAACTTGAAGAGACTGGTCCTTAAAAGGAAATGCATTGTAGAGGCTCTGAGGTATTTCCATAGCGATGGCTGCAGCAAGTTTTCTATTGTTGGCCCTATATTTTAATCTCCTTCTGGTAATTACTTTTTTAAGGTACTTTTTGTACCTTAAGTTTGTCACATGCCCCATCTGTTTAGAGGATCAATACTAAAGGTGATATCACAAGGGGATCTGCAGCAATGTCTCAGGAGTTTTGTTTCTTCACTTTTTTAGTTTGAGATTAATTTGATAAAGCATTTCGGATGCAAGAATATTGACTGTAATGGTGCTTCCGCCTTGCTTGGGATCAACAACCTCAGGAACTGCTTTGGGATGAAAAATCTGAAAACATGCTACTTGCTTTTCTTCAATGGCGTTCTGGGATTTCAGGAGCAGCAGGCGGGTAACTCAGAATTATCCAATTCTGAAATTCTGGCAGATCCCAGTGGAAAGAGTGAGCCCTTAATGTTATTGCTGCAGATGCTCAAGTCAAGTTAAGATCTAAAGTCTTTAAAAAGGAAGTTTTGCAGCTTTTCATTAGAAAGTAATAGTGAAAGCAGCTAAAATATTTAAAGATGTATATACCAGTGGATTGAGTGCAGTTCCCAGCTCAAAGTAAAAGGACTATTATAGCTCCCTACCCAAAAAACCTGGGATCCAAACTGCCTGTGTTGAGGGGGTGGGATGCAGCAAGAGAAAAAGAGAGGAAAGTAGATGAAAGCAGTAGTGGAGAGACATGGCTTCTGATAATGTGATGGAAGGAAACTCATGCCAGAGATTTGAGTATCTCCTGTTGAATTTCTTGCAAGGAAATATGGAAAGTAAGGTTTTGAAGTACCTGCCCTTGAAACATCATAGTATGTAGGATTAGAGCTGTAGCTGCATTTAGTTTCACCCAACTTTTTGAAGCTGGAGTTAAAATTGAAAATACATCTCCATTCAAAACAGTGTTAGTAGAGTGTTGCAACCTAAAACTTAGTGAACTGATCAGAATTTAACTCCAGAGTGGTAGGGATTTGGGGAACATTACACTAAACACTGTAGGTCATTCTGGTTTGCTTAGATAAAGAGACAGGGCTGTTCATGATGGATTTACTCCATTGTACTCCTTGCCTTCCTTCACCTCCCCACACCTCTTTAAATTATGGCTCCATATAAGATCGATTAGTGTAAACTGCTGCTCATTGGGTTTAAGAGGAACAATTTTCTGCAGCTCCTTCACACCGGTTTGAAAGGAAAAAAATACCAAACATTCTGCTTAATTAAGACCTAAAGAGGCAGTGCAAACTTTTGATGATTAATTGAAGCATGCTTTAGACTGATGCATATTTAGTTATTATAATGTGATAATTTTATCTTGTTATACAAACTACTCCCTTTGGGAACATGATTTAACACTGCAAACACTCCGTGTTTATTGCATTGTTCATTATGAAAAATACACAGGATAAAAACCACAAGGAGATGTAACCGAACAGTATCTGTGTGGTGGGTGCAGGGAGTACTTCTTCCACCTGTGATGACACAACCCAGAGGCAGGAAAACACAATATTGTAACTCCCACAATGTCTCTCCCTGTGAAGAGCTGAGAACTCAGAAAAGCAGAGGCTGGAAATTTAGATCTTTTGCAGTATGTAGAAAGAATTTATATTTCTATTACCTATTCTAATTACAGAGGACAGCAATATGTATGTTGTGCTGAATGCCCTCCTCTTACTATTTAGTTGTGTCAGTCCCATCTCCTCTTTGTCTCACCTATAAGAGTGCCCACTCTACCTGTTACAAGTGTGACAGATCTGAGAACATGCTAAACACTTCACAAAAGCAAGTCATAAAGTCACAGGCCCAGATGGAGGGGAAAAAGAAGCAGTTATTAAAAAGTGTTTTCTTTCACTTCAAAATGATCTGTGCCAGGACTTGCAAATGATATTTTTGTACTTTACAAACATGTGTCAGCATAGCTATATGAGTCCTAAAAGTGATGGTGAATGATCTTCATCAGAAGAGCTGCTCCAGTGAGAGCTCACATGATGGATGTAGGCATGGTGTCAGGGTGAGCTCATGTTACTTTAAGCAGATATGCTAACCTAGACTACCAGCACAAGTCTGACTCTGAGCAAAGGAGAACATTGCCGATGTAATGAACTGGTATAATTATTGTGGAGAAGCTTTTTTAGTGCAGTTCTAATCAGGAAAAGATTAGAATAAAGATTGAAGACAGATAACCAGTCTTAAACTACTGGATTTGAAATTTCCTGCATCCCTGTGATCTCTTAGCAGCAAGTTCTTCTAGCTGAGTGCTCTAGGAATAGGGATTTGATACATTTTCCTGAAAGCAGGGCGGGAATCTGGTAAAGTGATTTTCAAAGAATTTGGCCTTGAAAAACAAAGGTCTGTGAAAAAGTGAGAGGAATTTTATCTTGAATGGAATGCAAGATACAAATTTCTGGTTTGAGATTATTCCAGCTTGTGTTTAGCAGATGACAGTACTTAAATCTTAAGACTCTGTCTTTTTTTATTTCACACAGTCTTAATGTTCTGAGGCTACATTATTGGTTCTCACTGCTGGTAGAAATACATGAGGTAATACTTTCTGTCCATGTTGCAGTCCTGTTTTTTGGTCGCTAAGATTAATACACTGTAACGAAATATGCCTATTAGTTCTTTTCACAAGGTCTGCTCAGATCTCTGCCACAACTGGTGTGAAGAAGGAAAGCACAGTCAGATTTGGACCTTTATCATTGTCCCTAGCTGTCATCCACACCCATAGGCCATAGGGCAGAGCTCTGTGCTCTCCCAGGTACCAAGCATGGGTTCCTTTCTTTGCTGTTGTTAGCTTCACTTGTAGCTGAAAGAAAGGATTTGATTTTAGGCCAAATATTTCCTCCTGCTGGGCTGGACTCAATTGATGGTCCATGGATAGATAGAACATCCATGGATGTTTTCTATTTCACTTGATGAACTGCATTACAAAATGTTGGAGTTACATCAGAAATTGACTTGGGCAAATGTACACCTGAGGGAGCGAAGATGACTTGAAAAGTGATGTATTAGTGTCTTGTCCCAGGAAGTGTATACTCTGAACCCCCTTCTGAAGTACTGCTATTTCCTGGCTGCTTCACATGGCCAGACTCAGTTAATCCTTTTGTAACAGTGCTCCTGAGTCTATTAAATTGAATAGGCATTTAGTACTATCATTGCTGTTACCATGAAATGAAAAGAAGTGCACTGTTTGATGACTGGGGTGAGAAAGGAGTAGAAAAGAGAAACAGTTTGAGTTCTTTGTATTTAGCTAGACTATTTCCCTCCCTTTCCCCCTTCCTTCTTTCAAAATGATAACCATTTTGACTAATATTGATGATGCTTCCTGGATATTACATATTACTTCCTGGAAGTGCATACAGTGGCTGGAAGTAGTAGTTTGCAGACCATTCTCTGCTGTTTTTTTGACTCTCAGACCTGTGGATCACAAGTGGAGTCATGCTGCTTCAAAGGATTCTCTGTGAGGTGGTGGTGAAGTTCTGCTGGACAGGGCAAGGCAAGACGGCAACCTGACACAGAAAGTCCCTCTCCCTCTCCTCTCCTCCCCTTGCCAGGATGTATCTTAGAGGAAGTCTTTGGTAGAAGGAGGTGGACTGAACCTGACTGTCCTGCATAAACACCATAGAAAAGTACAGAAAAGTTAATAACGTGGCTTTTCCATGTAAACAGCAGTTGCTGGGAGAATGTGTAATTAAAAATGAGTAGTTGTGTGGGTCTTTCTCATCATCCATGGAGACAGTATGTGTGACTCAGTGAACAGGAGCTGAACGACAGCTGAGGTGTTCCCCCTATCAAATCACTCATGAAAGCCCCTGAGAATCCCAGTGGTGTATCTCTGTGTTTCCCCTTAAAAACTGTGCCCCAGACAAGCTAACCTGCTTCAAAAAGAGCTACTTCAGTGCCTACTTTGCCAGTGAACTCTCTTTCAGCTCTGTAATATTCTTTCTTCATTTATGAGAGTTCCTCTCACCAGAAATGAAGGCTATTAGAAAGGTATCACTGGTAGATCTTCTCTTTTCCAGAGATAAAATGCTTCTTATCAGTAGGGGAATATATGTTACTGTTATCTGAAACAAGAGTCTGCTGTCTGGTTCCTTTGATTCAGACGATCTTCTGTTGTCCTGGTACATTCAAAGGGGCAGGTTCAGTCTGTAAGGAATTGGTTTATTATGGTGCAAAAGTAGCTGAATCAGGGTGCCTTTGTAAAAGATAAGTACTTCAAATGGCTCAGGATAAGAATGGGGGGAAGAGCTCTAGGTCTGTGCTGTAGTAGTTGGCATCCTGGACAAGAGCAGTCTGCAGAGAAAGCCGTGATGACCCCACACAAAACCACCACAGCAGCACCCTGTGTGCCTGGCTGATGTTACAGCCAGCTCAGGGCAGGTTTTTTGACCCTAGAGATGGCTAGCGATCATTTTGGCCAAATTGTTTTGATTTCCCTTCGTGTTCAGTATATGAAGGTGCTTATAATATTGGCAAATCCCCCTCTAAAGGGTAAGTGATACAATACATTAAACACAAATCTGTGCTGTAACTTGGCCTTAAATATAGGCTTAAAGGTAGACAGTCTGATTAAAACTAAAAGGTCATTATTTTACATTGTAGAATTTTATTTGCAGCTGTAAATCATAACACAATTTGTGGAAGGAAAAAAGTTATTAAACTGGCAATATTTATTCCAATAAGGTGAGTAAAATGCAGCACGTAGTTCTGAGTTATGATAGTCAGGGAAAGGAGCCAAATCACTCTGCTAAAAATTAGTTTGCCAATAATTTTACAGAACGATGACAGCATAGCTTCAAAAACAAATCCTTTATAGGGAAATAGGATGGCTGCATGACAGAATCTCTAAGCTATGAATTCTCCACAGCTCATGGACCAGGAACTGCTTCAACAATTAATCTCCAGGGATATTTTTTCCCAGAAGTTAGACAATGGCTGCTATCTGTAACTGAAAGGTCATTCAGTATCATAAACTGGACATAAGAACTGAAAAATTCTGAGTTTTAAGTCGGAAAGATTCCTGCTAACTTATTGATTTGGTCTGTTTGGTAGGCTTAACTATTCACTGCTGTTGTCTGTGAAGCTGAGGTGGTAATGATGACCACACAAGGATATTGCTGCATGTTAGTAAATAAGCTCTGGGGTATTTTTATGTGGCAGAAGGCACACATGCCACATTTGTAACACACGTTAGAGAAGAGCTCGAAAAAGGCTCGGGAACTCTGCCTGAATTAAAATTTGACCAATGAGCATAATGACTGAAAAGCAACCTGGCAGATTTTGCCACAATGCTGCAACTTCTGCCTTGCTCAAGTCTGTGTTTCTGTGACTGCTGAATTCACACAAAAGCTCCCTGTTTTGTATGCTGGTTGTTATTTCAAAATAATACAGAAAGGGGATGTTTTATGTTCCTTCTTATTTAGAAGAGGGCTCGTGTTAGAGACTTGCCTTGGTGCAGCACCTTCTGGCTGTGTTTAATCGCCAGCTTGCTGAGCAGAGCATCTCAGGGACTCACTACAGCAGACTGTAAGTAGCAAAAACAAAGCAGCAGTACCCACTACACCTTCAGTCTTGGTTACTCATTTAATAAAGAGTTGTGCACTCTTAAGCGTGCTAAAAAAGTTCTCGAGATTTCCGGAGATTTTCACCAGTGCACCATTTTTGAAGCTAATAATCTTTCCCAGCCCTTTTAGAAACTTTGCCAGTCTGCTGAGTCTGGCTGGCACAGGTTATCAGCTGCCTGAGGACGAAGCTGGTGATCACAGGCAGGCACAGCTCTGCTCTCTGACAGTGAGGGAGATAGAAATAAGATGAGCCGGTGCTGTTTGTGTCTAAGAGTAAGTGTGCAGATGTCTGAGGAAGGTGTTTGCATCTCATGTAAACATTGTTCTTATATTTTTGTTGTAGAAGATGATGTGTCAAATGTACAAATAATGTGTGCCTGGTGCCAGAAAGTTGGAATCAAGCGCTATTCCCTGAGTATGGGAAGTGAAGTGAAATGCTTCTGCAGCGAGAAGTGCTTTGCAGCTTGCCGAAGAGCATATTTCAAGAGAAACAAGGTAAGAGAAATAAGGAAAGATGTAACCTACATAGACATGGCTTTAATCAGGCCCAGCCTGAGAATCATTGAGCGTCTAATAGAAACTCTTTTCTTTTGTTTTCTCTGTTTCACCTAGTCCATCCACTTTCCATCTGTATTGTCTGTTGAACTGTCAGCCCTTTACTAACCTTCTTTCTTTCAGTTTCTCTCAGCTTGATACTTGGGTTTTGTGAGAGTCAGGGAATTTAAATACTAATAAGCATTAACATAAGACTCCGAATTTGGCCTTGGAGTCTCAGGATACATCCTACACATACACATCTAAGAGGAAGTATCAAAGAAATAGAGTAGAGAAAGGTTGGTATGACAGTGCCACCAAGTCCCATGGCATTGGGATCATGACCAGTGGGTAAATGCTTTTAGGGCCTAAGTCAGTCCTATCACAATAATGGATATCTTTTCACTGCTGCTAGTGAGCTCTAGTTTCATTCTTTAAAAGTGTATAATTTTTAATAAATTATCATTGCTACAAAATTCAGACACTATACAGTTTTTGGGTTGGGGTAAGCTGTGTTAGAACATCTAGAGTAACATGAAAGCCCCTCCTACTCAATTTAAATTTAACTCCATCTAAAATTAGAAAGCAATCCTAATATTGAATGTCTACAAAAATTGCTGTAATCACTGAAGCACAGTGCCTGAAAATGCCCTCTAGGTTACTTCAGCAGCTGTTTTTCTGCAGCAGAATTTGTAACATGTCAAGAAAAATAGAGAAGTAACACTTCAAATTTTTAGTTGTTAAAAAGGTAGCTGTGTCTTTTTGGTGCTTAATAAGTGTGAGCCTTTGGGTAGCTTTATTATCTTAAAAATGTTTATCATTCATAAAACTCTTTACATTTTAGTTTCCTAAATGATGCCATTTACCCTCATGCTTCAGAACATTCCAAGTCTGTCAAGTTCAAACTGACTTGAGGTCTCTAAATCTGGTCTTTTACATCTGTCATAATAACAAATAAGTACATATGGATTCTAGACTCAAGATGCAATGTTATAGCAAATTAACCTCCTTTATAAATTTGGGTCACATCGTCCTGCCAAAAAAAAAAAAAAAAAAAGCCTGAAGAATTAGGTTGCAAAAATCAGTAGAGTGGAATTTTAGTGGCAGTCTTGGAGAATCAAGCTCATAGTGTCTACTGGAGCAGACAGGCAAGTAAAAGTCACATGAGTATTCTGTGAAGAGTGTTGTTTACATTCTTTTTATCTAGAAAAAGTGTAGAGGAAGGAAATATGTGCTCCTTAGGTGCTCCTCAGTTGAAAATAAATCTGCATGGATGTATGTGCATGTGCACATGTGCACTTTCATCACGTCCAATTCAGTGTGCCTTACAATGTGTAAGGCACAGTCTAGACATTCTGGGCTGACAGGATACAGATCTCTGTCAGCTGATGCTCCTGTGACTTCTAGTCACAAATTTACATGGATAAGGTACTTCATAGTAATGGAGGCATTGTCAGTGATCCTGGTTAGGTGGTCCTGTGTGTCCAGAACTGATGAGTACCAGATAATTTGGGAAACCTTGGAGAGGCAGATGAAAGAACTTGGTTTATTCTCCCTCACCTACAGCTTAGATCCTGAAATAGGAGGTTCAGATCCCCACTAAATGAAAATAAATGCATGTTAACATAATGCATAGGTGTACCTCAACCTTCTAGTAACCCATTAGTAGTAGAACTAGTAATAGTTTATGACCATGAGTTCAATCAGTGAGTCAGTATATGAAAAAGTTCCCTTTTACCTGACTTACTATTTATTACCCTTGTGCTAAATTGCAGGCATCCTTGTCCTTGTATTATGAGAAGGGATGAATTAGAGCTTCACATTCTCCTTGGTTCCCTTTCCTACACATCTGTTAATTTCTTCTGGAAGATGCTGAATATTTCCATCGAGAAAGCTCTCTGTATTCATTATTTCATATGTGTGTGTGTGTATACACACACACACACAAACACAATAGATGTTCCTGATATTCAGCATATCCCAGTTCCTATATACCAGCATATCCCAGTGAAATGTCCTAATATTCACTGAAGAGGTTTCAAACTAACAAAAGGTCATACGGTAGGACTTGGCAACGTATGGTGAGAAAACATAATCATGTTGATTGGCTCTGCTTCAAAGCTAAGCCAGTGAGTTAAATTTTCTTTCTCTTTGGACCTGTGGAACCTGGAGTTTCACAGGATCTGACTGAGCAGAGGAAATCTGTAGCTGCCTCTTGCATGTATGTTTATGGCATTAGATGGTCAGGGGACAGACTATTTAGGAAGTGCTTCTGTTAAATTAAGACAAGCACAGTAGAACTCAGCAGACCCTCATGCTTCTGATTTTGCATTTTTAGTGAAGAGTGGAGTCTTGAGGAATAAGATCAAAAGAACCAGGATGCAATAGTTTCAGATTTAACTGCTGACCTTTCCTCTGTTACTGCTATTCCAACAGTGTACCTGTCTTCTCCATGACTCTAATGCTTATTTATGTATTTTGAGGAGTTATGCCACTCTACACTTTCTCATTTTTCAAACAGAGGAGCAAAACAGTCACGTTTCACCTGCCTTATGCATGTTTTAAACAGTGGATCTCTGCCACAATATAGTGTTGTATTACATTAAATATGTACAGCTGCTGCGTTTCTGGGAGCTGATAGGACTTTGTGGTCACTTTATTTAAAGCTTGAGTTTCCTAATGGATCATGTTAAGCAGTCTTCCCTCCCTCCCCCAGATAAGAAGTGCTGTAATAAGTGCTCACCTCAAATGATAGGACTGTTTAAGCAGTAAAGATTTAGTAATCACTAAAACAGCACTAAGTAATGCTGTGAATTATCCATCCCTGAATGACAATTGCTGTGTTCAGAATGAGGGCTCTTGTAATCATCCTAATAAAAAAATCTTTTCCCATACACAGGGCAAATGCACACTATAGTGCTGCATGCCACAGATTTCCAGCTGGGAGAAGACTTGACATGAGCCCACATTGAAATGGCCTGAAAGTGCTCCTGAAAGCCCCAGGTCAGCTGGGCACTGGCTGCTCCCAACTTCTCACTCCTTCCCAGCCCTTTCCTCTAGGTTTAGCAAGAGTAGCAACACGCTGGAATGAGCTGATACCTTCCTGGCCTTTTGAGCTTTGAACCCAAGCAGTTAAGTCAGAGGTGCCCATCAGGCTTTCCCGCCTTTTGTCCTGCTGGAGGTGTGTCTATTTGTGCTCCAGAAGCTGCACCCCTGTATCCCCTGCATCCATACATAGCCAGGGTCATCAGGGAGCTTCATGCCTGGAATGAGATGTTTCTAAGGAAAAAACTTAAAGTTGCTTTTCTTATAAGAAATGCAAATTTTGCTCCAGGTCTTTTGAAGTCATGACCATTTAAAATTATATCAGCCAGCAGCCAGGCCTTGCAAGAATAGAAATATATATGTTTGGAAATTATAAAGGCTCTCCCAACAGAATAAGTTTATCTAAATTATCAGAGATAAATGAACAAAAAATTGAGGTTTTTTCCGCATTAAGCCAAACCCAAAGTAATTCGGGTTTTGACAAGATCCAATTTAGAAGGAAACCTAAAAATACCACCACTCCCACCCTCCAAACAAAATAACCGAAATCTGCATTCCTTCTCCTGTTTTGTGCAGTTTGTGCAGTCAAATACACATAACAAATACTGTATAATGACAACCTGTTGTGTATAATAATACCAGTAAAAAGGAAGAGTTGCAGGAAAAGCGAGCGTTTGGTACTAATGTTTGTAACTGAAGGTTTAAGATTTGGATGCTCTCTTCTTAGATTTAATTTTATAGGCCAACTAATACGAAGTTAAGTACCAAAGAGTTATGTAAGGGCAAAAAGCACTAGACCACCTAGTTTCAGAATATGAAACTTGAAGGGAATGGTTGGACTCATAATTGGATCCAGTGAGTCTGAAGCCTGAAAAGATTAATTTTGAAATTAAGTTGTTTGACTCAGTGGGTCAGAAAACAAATTTATTATGACCAAATAGCCAAATGTAGAATTAGGACTGACTTCACAGAGGTTATAAATTCTGTTCACAGATATATTAAAGAATAATTTACTTGATTTGACTAAGAGTTTGGAGACATGGTGACTGCAAGGTTCTCAGGCAGTATTTTGTACTTGACCTTGTCCCTCTTTCGCACTGCCTCCCAATTAGGAAGAAAGATAGATGTTTTGATAGATGTGCAGTCCAATTTCATTCATACTAATAAACAAAAAGGCATAAATCAAAAAGTGAAAGTAAACTACTCTTTAGCACCATGAAGATGTAAACAAGGATGACTCTTTTCTCCCTGTATAGTGATGGGCAACACTATATGTTGGTAGTGCAGGCAGTGAGTGTGGTTTAGGGTCTTTTATCTCATCTGTGTGGCAAAAATGATTGTGAACCATCAAATGGAGCTGTAAGAAGTCATACACATTTATTTAGTCCTGAGTTCTGTCGCATTAGATGACTCCTCACATTTTGAAGCTGTATTGAAAGATGATAAAGAGCATGCAATATCATAAAGCTTTAGCGCTCCTGCCTGCATAATTTTTTGGTTAATTAATATCTATCACTAAGTGATAATAAGGACATTTATATACAAACACGTACTATAAACTGTGAGTAAACAGCAGCTATCATTCCCCAGAATTATTACTGAGGATTGTCAGAGAAAGTTCTCTTGATTTCAAGCTTAATTGTGCGACCTAACAGTGCATGAGAGATATTTAACAATCTCAGTGTTAAGTCAATGAGTAATGGCAGAAAAAAAAGCTACTTTCGTCTCTTTCTTATGCATCTACAAAATTTAATTTGTAAAGTGATCATTATTCATTGAAATTCAGAAAATTGCTTAAAGCAACTTGATGCAAATAGTGCCCTAACAAAAAAAAAAAAGCTTAGTTGTTCCTTTAGACTTCCTTTTCTGTAGTTCATTTTCAAATACATGGGGCTCTGAATAGAAAACCTATTTCTCCTAGAGATTTAACTTGCATTAATCAGGTGTTCAGAAAGGTCAGTGCAGAGCAGGTGTCCCACTGTCTTTGCATGCAGTTGTCCATATTTGGTTCTGTGGAGCTGTAGAGGAAAGCAGGATTTAATAAATGGTTCTCGAAGTCGCTTCTGCTGCTGTGGGTTTGCGTAGAACGTGCGTGCGTGTATTTGTGTGTGCACATCTGCGTGTGTGCGTGTGTGCATTTGCCACAGCAGCCAGTTAAAAAGGTTTCTTGCAAATGCTTGAAGGTAGAGGGGGAAAAGACAAAAAACATCTCCATAGCTGTGATTGCTTTGTTGAGATATAAATGAGCACTGATGAGTGAATGCAGATGAGACGCTGAGTCTGCAGGGGAAACCGCTCAAGTGTGGGGCACAATTGCAAATTTCTTTGAGGAACTGGCTGGAGAAGGAGGAATAAGGAAAATAACCTCATTCAGAAGATGTTTTAAAACAAGTTTGTGGAGGGTTGAAGGCTGCAGATAATGACCAAGAATCTGGAACAGAGACTGAAATATTAAGAAAATCCTGAGCTGTGAAAGAAATTGGTGGCATTGGTCAGAAGAAGATTGACATCATTTTCTTGCTGTCGTCAGCTGGCCTTGTTACTTACAGGATGCTAAACCCAGAGTTCCCTTAGAACTGCTTCCCTGAACCAGAGCTAGGATTTTTTATGATTAGAAGAGGCAAATGAAATTCCAGATTAACCAACTGAGGCCATCAGTCAGAATATATCACTGCTCACCCACAGCAAAGCAAAATGTGTTGCCATTGCTAACAATAGAACGGGTAGCAGCACCTGACTGATGCCACCAGTGACTTAATGAAGGGATCTGGCAAACCCAGTGTGCTTGTCAGTTTGCAAACTCAATGGACATTTTAATGTCCATCTGCTGCCATTTAATACTATAAATTTGAATCAAATTCCCATTGTCTGAATTACTAGCAGGTATCCAATCCAATTAAAAGGCGTGTTCACTTTTAATTTTAACCACCGTGTCACATTACATCAGTCGTGTTGCATTCTGGCTGCTTTGGTTATATCAAGATGAATATGCTTATTACAGCTGTCTCTTGGGGGGCAGGCATTTGATTCAAACAAAGCTACCAGTTTATGCAAGGTGTCCTCACACCAGTTCTGGACAGCTTCAACGACTGCGCTTTTCCTTTTTCCCAGAAGCAGGTTTTGTTTACATACAGATGGTACAACAAAAACCACTAATTGTGTTAGGGCTTGACTGGAAATGTTTTTAAGTTTTTTGCACACTGGGTGAATGCAGTTTAGAGCAATGATTTGGATTTAAATAGATGTTCTGACACCTTGGTATTGGAGAAGTGAAAGAAGTTGGCTACCTGCAGAGTGAATGAGGGAGAAATATGGCCAGTGGCTATTTTTCTGGAGGTTACTAAAGAACTTTACTGAGGTCTTAAATCACTTAGGATGTATTTTTGAAGGGGAGAGGAGGACACTAGAGGATAAACAGACATTTTGCTCCTTTAAAAAGTTTGGCAAGATAGACTTCATGGTCCAAATCCAGGACATTTTTACATCACCAAGGGATTTTTGATCAAAGAGTTTAAATGAGTAACAATGATGCATTCAGAAAATGAGCATATATAATACACACCGGTGCTTACTTTGCCTCTGAACCCATTGATTCAAACCTATGTGAGCTAGCCAATTGCTCAAAAAAATATTGCTCTTCTCTGTTTCATGTCTCAGCTCAGGTTGCCTTAGATTAACCTTGGCTCTGTATGAAATTAGGCACCTTCCAGCTTTGTTTTCACATGCTCAACACAGAATGAGCATCAAGAACAGTCTTTATTCTGACAAAAGCTTAGAGTAGGTCTCCAAAGTGAATCTAATTTGCACAGACTGTATTTGGTGCCATGCTTCCCTTTTCTAATGAACACATCAATCATTAATACTAATATGAGCTGGGCAAATAAAGAAATGCATATTAAATGTTTGTTCAAAAATATCATGACATTTGAATAAATTATTGCCTTAATGCATCTGTTCATTTATCAGTCAGCTCATTAACTTAGGGAAATATTGAAAAGGAGGTTGAGTATTTTTTTCACTCTATATATTTTTATTTGAAAGCCTAAATTAAGCAAATATGGTTTTAAAAAATGTGTTTGGATTAGGAACAATGTTGTGAGCAACACTATTTGTACACACTCCTGAAAGGATGTTTGGAATACAGAAATTGAAATTAACGGCTTAGTTTAATGGGCAAAATTCCACCCAGGCAGGGAAGCATGGTGAGCAGGAGTAGAAAACCTGAGGGGCCCAGCTGAAGGTGGAAGGTAACTTCTAGTCCTAAAGTGTCTCAGGAGATGACATTGCTGTCACATTTTGCAAGTGGCAAAGTAATTTGTGCAGGTGAGGCAGCAGTTCAGTGGTGTTGCGACATTTCTTGTCAGCTGACGGTCTGTATTTAATCACTCTATTACTCTCCCAGTGTGGCAACTTTCCTCTCCATCGGCCATAGAAATCTTGCAATAAATTCAAGGATGAAACTGAGCCAGACCAAGGGAGTTAATCACGTTGTCTATTTTTTTGGCCCCTTCTAGCTAGGAAAGTTTCATCCCTTTTAGGTTTGTTTGCAAATGTCTGCTGGTTTATGGGAAGACTGAAGAAACCCTTACACCCATTAACCTTGTGTCTGGCCTTGAGAGTTTAAATGAGGCTAGGAGAGACCAAATGGATATAACTTTTAATCTGCTGGATGAACAGGAAAACGTACTACTGGGGATTGTGAGCTGAAATCAGTTCCTTGCCATAAATCAAGCTGTGCTCACTCTGCAAGTGTTAAACTTAATGAAAGAATGAGGTGGGTTTTATAGAACGGAAGTCTGAAAATGTAAAATGTCTTTCCTGTGGAAAACAGTTTCTCCAATAATATTTGATCATTTGGTGACCAGATAAATTCAGTGACTGGCTGTGCTCTGTCAAAAACCCAAGCATTTACAACTCACCTATTTTTGAATTTAAATTGAAACTAAATGTATGTTTTGAGTTGTCAGACTTGATACAATTTTGTATCTGAAACAAATGCACTCATCTGTCTAATAATATTTAGAAACAGTCATTTGATGGCTTTGGGGGTGGGGAGCATGTGTCTCCAGATGTTTTTGGTTTATTTACTCTCCACCCTAAGAAGCAGGAGGCCAGACTGTGCCTCTGTCACACGGAGGGGCTGGCGGGGATGCTCAGGCAGGAGCCAGTCCTTTGGCTGGGACACACAGGATGAGGGGGAGACGTGGCCCTGTTGCTGCCCATTTGCCTCAGCAGCAGAGCAGAGCATCTCTGGCCCTCCTCTGGGCTTTGAGAGGGAAAGGGTCTTTAGTGGGGTGTGGTAGCCTGGTGCAGCTTTCCGGGGGAGTGTGGGGAACCAGCGAGGACTCAGCATCTCCATTAGACTGGCCAAATGCAGTAATTTTCCTCCTACCACATAGATGGATGTGTCACTGCAGTGTCCTGTATGCCTGTGGCCCTTCTTCCCCTTGAAATTCAGAGTCTCAGATGAAAAGGGAACCTGTTGAGTTAGAAATCAAACAACAACTTGGTCTCAATAACTCTTACTATTTTTAATTTTGCCCCCAGGCTTTCACAGTTGTGGTGCGCAGTGCTACTAAAAATTAGGTGGAAGAGAGCTCCTAGAACTAAATATAAGTCTTAAAAGATTAATCTAGAGATTAAAACAGTGTACCGACATTTACATATTTATGGGGAGAAAGGTTTGAATTATTTCATTGTGTAGTATTCAAATAATGGTTAGCTTTGGCTATTGTTGAATGGTTCAGTCTCATGCCTCCTTTTGCAGAAGCAATTTGTCCATATCACTGCCTTGATAAGGCAACTCCCCATGAGTTTTGACTAATTCACAAGCATTAAAAGAACAAGTAGCTTCACTCCTGACTTCAGTGTGTGAAGATGGTAACTTCATCCTAAACAAGAAGGACCAGGAGCTCTGAAAGAGGAGGTTCTAAAATATCAAGGAAAAGGGTTAAGCAAGAGAAACTTTAAAAAGGGGGAAAAAAGAAGCATTGAATCTCTCCGGAGGCTATTTAAGAACACCATATTAGATGCACAGATGGTATGTATACCTCTGAGCAAGGAAAAAGTAGAAAGGGGAGAGTAAATCTGGCATAGTTAAGTGAAGAAGCTTAAAGGGACACTGTCAACTTAAAAATCACACTTTTACTGGAGAATTTGTTACCTACTACTGTTACAAATAACACCTATGATTACTGTAACTGAAAGATGAGACAAAAAGCTCCCTCTGATTTTTGTGTACTTCCTTTGGGCCCAATCCAGATTCCATTGGCATCAGTGGGTGGCATCCCATTGCTTGTAATTAGCTTTAGATCAGGCCCTGTGCATATTTGCCCATACATTGCGTGCATGCAATTCAATTATTTTGCATCTGGTCTGTTTGCCTATTGTTTCTGTGGTTTTTCACACAGCAGGAGAGGAAAAAGCCATTTTTTTCCAAATTGGAAGTGTGGTTGTTAAATGATGGAAATGCCACCAGGGTCCTAGGCATACATGTAGCAGAAATACCAAATGTTTTGCCTTTTTAAGACAAAACACTTCCTTCACAAAATTCAAAAACATGATCAATCAGTTAGAGCTAAAGGTTCCTGAGGTGGAGTGCAGAAATTATCTGGAAGGTGCAGGTCCCAGGCACTGTAGGAAGTATAGAAAAAGTGGCTCTGTAGAAAACAAAAAGCCACCTGTAAGTCCCCAGTGCCTGTAGGCCATCCAGCCATGGCTCTGAGCTCCTCTGAAAAGGTGGAACAGCAGAGAAACTAAATTAAATTTCCTGTGTCCATCTTCAACACAGAGGATGATGAGGAAATTCCTGTCCCAAGGACACTATCCACAGGAAATCAGACTGTGGCCTCATAACAGAAATTGAAGTCTCTTAGGACGAAGTTATGGAGCAACTTGAGCAACTTGAGAGCAGTAAATCACCGGGAGCAGATGGTACTCAGCCGAGTGTTCCTGAGGAAATAAAAGTGTGAAGCAGCAGAGATATTGACAAAGATCTGCAATATATCATTAAAACCAGCAACTGTTCCTGAAAATTTGGAAGTCTTTTGGACGGTAGTTAAAAACAAAACAAACAAAAAAAGAAAAGGAGACATAAGAAGATTTCTTTCTTCTTGACACAGGAAATGAGAGTTCCTGAATAATTTTTATTTAATTAGCTTAACAGCAAAATAAAGTAACTTCAGTTAGGCATGACCTGGCAGGTAGTAACCCTGCAAAGAACAGCTGGGATATAATTTTTATACATAACAGCTTTTGGATAGAGATATTTAGGTAGTTATTTGGACTCAGGATCAGGTTTGCTGGATAAGATTAGTTGGTTTTGATGTGTATTTGGTGTCTATGGATAGTTTGATGCCCTCATGGAAAGAGTGAATGCATTTTGGTATGGCAACATACCTCCATGTTTTCAGAGGAAGTTGGACATTTAAATAAGAAACTGGTTGCATTGCAAAGGACCCAAGTTTACTGCCAACAGAAAAATTACTTTATAATGCTGAGGAAGGTTTTTAAATGTGCTACACAAATTTTTAATTCAATTTGCCTGAGAAAAACGAATTGTTTTTTAGAAAAAAAATCTGTATTTTCCAACAAAAGGCAGATACTCAATGCACAAACCCATTCAGCCACATCCCCATTTTCTGCAGTTATACCATATGGGCAAGGAGTAACAGAGGAGTACAGAGGTTTTGCCAAGCAAACATGGCTGGTATGTACACACGCAGAGAAATCAGCTGAGGGAGGCAAATTAGAAGTTCTAATGGATTTGAAATTTAGTAAAGCACTTGAAATGGCATCTCATGAAATCTTATCCTCAGATTAATTCAAATTACTTTGGATATGAGCATTGTCAAGTGGCCTGAAAACAGGCTCAAGGAATAAAGTAAAGGGTGGTGATAAAGAGCAGCATATCAGGTTGTGGATAGAGAAGTGCCAGAGGGACTTTTGTGAGGTTGGTCTTGTTTCATATTTCATTAATGATCTCCAGGAGAGAACAGAGAACAAGTTCACAAACTCTGCAGCTGATACTGAACTAGGAGGAGTTGCAGATACCAGACAGGACAGAAGATAATTCTCTGGAGGAATGAGAAATAATGAAAAAACCTATCTTGTACTTTTACAAAAGCGAGTTAGTATGTCTAGGAGGGAAATAAAACAACCTGAAAAAATTAACTTAGGTGCTTGAGTGAACCTAGAAAACAGCCTGTAGCTGAGGATAGGAGAAGGGCAATAAGTTGGATAATGCAGATGTAATGGTAGTTAAATGGGCAAAGGTCTGTGGTGGTGGAGTGTTGAGGATTGTTGGGTGGTTGCTGTAATGTGGATAGAGCAAGGAGTGGCAAGATTTGGAGAGAGTTTGGATATGCAGAGTTCAGTGATCAGAAGAATTGAAGATGCTTTAGGGAATATGAAAATGTTGAGCCTGTGGAGAAGGAGGAGAGGGCTGGACCAGAGGTTCATCTTTTGCTATTTTGATGTATAATACTTTGAGGTGTTAGCACTTGTAACTGGGGCCTGAAATGATCTGCTTTGCTTGGGACAGACTAAGCTGGGACAAGCAAGCACAATAAACACTGTGGCTGGCACTGGCAGGGGGAATGCACACACGGTCCTCTGTGTATTTTCTGTCTCCTGCAGAAATGAAAGGATGGCACACTTGGATTCAGCAGGAGTTATTACTTCCCAAAATTACACCACCCATTTTTAGTCCCAACTGTTACAAATAGTTTAAGACTTGAGCCACAAGCTGCTGAAATGAACAGGAGTGCTCTGTTTGGAGTAGCAGTTGAACTGGTACTGAAGTTAAATGGTGTAGTTGCGGAGGTTTGATAAAACTGATTATTATTAGTAAAGTATATAGCTAAACCAAGTGAAAGAGCAATAGAAACCAAACCTCATTCATGAGAGGTATTGCCTGCTGTGTCGGCCCCAGATGCATCCTAAAACTGTGTAGATTATAGGACATTTTTCATTCCTTCCTTCAGGTATTGGCTATTGTCAGCTGCAGTTTGCCAGATGAGATGAGCAAATGGGCTGATCACTATTGTGAGACCCATCTTCCTAATCAGAGTGGTTGCACTGCTGGCATAGCAAGCATGAAGGACTCTGTGACATAATCCAAATCCAAATTGACCTGTCCCATTTGGTTGGTCAAATACATAGCTGGTGTAAGCAGGCATGGCTTTATTAAACTAAATTGGGCTACTTGAATCAGCAGTAATTTTGGCCCAGTGTAGGAGTTGTAATACCTCCATTTAGTTCTTAGTGGGTCTGCAGGAGCAATAGGTTTGGTATAGTCTTACTGGGGAGCTTTTTGTTAATATCACTCAAATGAAAATGTTTTGTCTCACTTTCAGTTATTCTCAAGTCTCTCTTAAAAATTTTCAGCCTTCATAATGCAGTTATCAGTGTCACCACACTGCTCTTTTGGAGCATTTTGAAAATGTCAATATTTTCTAGTATTTGCTGTTGGTGAAAATATTCAAAGTGTAAAAGACTTCTTATAAAAAGACTAAAGCAGTATGTGAGGTTATATTCAGTCTCACACAATAAGGGCTGTTTTCAAAGAAGGGTCATGTAGAGCTCTAATTCTATTTATCTGGACATTTCAGCATAAAATGTAATGTCTAGCAGCTTCACTATGCCTAACCTTTCCAAAGAACACAACTGGAGATATTACAGCATATCACCTAGTTTGTAAGTTGTTTCCTAAAATTGATTTCCTTAAGACAGCTTACAACAGATGTGGTTATTTTGAGCTTTTTATTTCTTCAGCCTTGACCTTATGGGTGAATAACTCAATTCAAGTTGCAGAACAGAATATGCAATAACATACTGACCGCCAGTTTCAAAACAAAGGAAGTATTTTGGTCTTGTGAGTGTCAGGGGCAATATTTCCATTTATGTCAGTAGGATGAGAACTGAATCACAAACTTCAAGCCAGTGGTGGCATTACAACAGGAAAAACGAGAAATTAGATATTTTTGCTCTACAACTATAACTTTATGCTGATAAAGCTGTATAAGGTATTTTAAATGTCACCAAATTTATATTAAACAAAATAAAGCCCAGGTCTGCCACAGTTAGGCTGGATAGCTCTTTCTCCTCCAGTAGCCCAGGGCAGGGAGGTAATGCCCATTTTTCCTCCTTCACCATTCTTTCTGCCTTATCCTTTCCCTTGCTTTATTAAACAGAACCTTTCTAGCCTTCACAATACAGCTACCAAACTTTTAACCTCTCTCTGGCTATGTCTTCCTACATTCCTTATCCTCTTCCTCCATTTTCACTGGTGAGGTTAGGATAAGGTATGGCATTTTCTGTTCCCTGTTGTGTTCTGTATTTGCAGCATGTGTTGTATTGTCTTAAGGATATTTTCTTAGGTTGCCTTTTTTTCAGTGAAAGGTACCGAGGAGAGGAGATTCTCAGTTGTTTTTTCTCTGTGCCCTTAATGGGGTTTAACTTACCACCCCATTAAACAGTCATTTCTTATGTGCAATTGTGATTGCTGGAATGTAGGTTGCTGTTATTAATCATCTTTCCCTTCTTGCTTTTACATTAATCATGTGAGGAGACATGGGCGTAAGTTTGGATCCAACAGGATGACAACTTCTTGTTCGTGGTGATCCGAAAATCGACCCGCGAAGCAAAGAATGACTTTTACAAGTCATTTTCATGTTTGCCAATTTTGAAGGCAGCTCTGTGCCATTTTGCAGTACTCCATGCTAATTATGACCCGTGTGGATTTAGGGATTTCATGAATAATACAAGAGATGCAGGAGCAGTTGGGAAAAAAAAATCAAACCACCCGGTTTCGCACGTTGTTTGTGTCAGGGCTTGGTAATGGATTTACCCTCGAACACAGTCAGCACTAAGAAGGCATTCTGGTTTGTGGGGCCTCACACTGTGCACGCAGGAGTCATTTCAGTTTTGCACACACGGCGCTCTGGCTGCTCTCCCTTTGTTTCCAAACCGGGCGTGCTCTGCTGCATACGTGTGCCCTCACATATTCCTACAGGAAATCTCCTTTCACGCCCAGGAGGGAGAAAGTCTAGCACGTTTTCTGAAAATAAGCGTGTTCCTTCGGGAAGCAGACGAGCAAAGAGGACAGTGCAGCTGTAGACATTCTGCACGGAGATAATCAGTGCCCCAGCAGGAGCACCTTCCCCACACAGCTGTACAATTCCCTTTGCTCTCTAGAAGGCACTGCACCCTACGTGCAGTTTCCAAGCTACATTTAACACAATTGCCCATCAGCACTTAGGAAGCAGTTACCACAGAAACCCAGCAGAGACCAATTAGTCACATGATTAAATTAATTAAAATAACCCAGGGTATCTGCCATCTTGCTTCTTTCTGCTATGCATAGCACATGACCCAGGCAGAGATGTAATTGGGTAGCATTATTGTGCCTTTTAATCCTAGAATCATCTTCATACTGTACTGTAGGTGGTCTTTGATTTTTCCTATTCCACGGGTCTACATAAATCCCTTCCCAGAGATCTGTCTTATTCCCTTGCTGCAGAGATGCTTTATTCATTTTCTGGAGATCTGTGTTACTGCACAAAAAAAATTCTCCAGCCCCCTCAATAAGCCAAGTAGCATCGAATTTACAAAACATCAGATTTAACGACAGCAAGATTTGTTATGTTTGGGTAAGAGGATTTGGAAACATTTTCAATTGCACAGCTAAGACTTTTGGAGGTCTTTAATGACAGCTCTAACAATACTTGCCAGGGAGAGCTCTGTAATATGTATTAGCACTTGACCTGAGAATTGTAAAGCACTAAGAAAAGACTGTATGTTGTGTCTTCATTTCACAAGTAATACTGTTACTGCAGTGGGGCGCATTTAAGTGGAACAAGCTGTCTGCCTTGTAATACTGCTTCCTGGGAAAGGCAGGCAGTTTGGTTTCCTCCCTCGATTTTGAAACCTAGAAATGCACAGTCATATTCTCACTTAGTAAATCAGTGCTTTGTCCTTGGTCGTTTGGCTGCCCTGATAATGGCATCCCCTGAATATCCATGTCAGCTAGGGTTTTCTTCTATTGTGTCAGTGTCATACTTCTGCATGCACACAAATCATCTCTACCTGAAGCGGCATAAAACACAGAACATTGCAATTTCCATCTCATCAGAGATTTGCTGGTGACTGCTCTGAAATTACCTTGATCCATTGCACCAAAAGAAAAGAAAAATTAATACTATTTCTGGCCCCAGAGCAGAGAGCAGCTTGCCTCTCCAAAGCAGATTCCATACAAACAGACTTGACTAAATAGCATGCATAAATTACACGGCTCTGATGCATTAATTCATGCCTAACAGAGCAAGTGGCAACAACACTACATCTACAATGGGTGGGTATAAGATGGAAGAAATGAAGTCTGTGGGTTAATGTATAAATAATCAACTGTTACGGAATTTGCAAATATTATGGAAGAAAACTAGCAGGTTTTGCGCATGCTATATTGCTAAAGTGCTGTGCACAAACACATTTGCCAGGCTTAACTGGCTCTGAGTAGCCCATCAGGAAGGATGTACATATTTGGCAGTGCTCAGGCACAGATGCTCCAAAACGAGATAGGGCCTGGTTGTGAAATGAGGTCTCAGTCTACCAGAGTAATGTCAGCGGCAAAAGTGAGCCTCCACTAAGTCACAGCACATTTCCTGAGGTGAAGCAAGCCTGGTGCCAGGTATAATGTGGGTCCGTGGTTTTGTAGACATTGTCCCCAACTACCTGTGTCCATCCAGGACACATGCATGCACACACACAAATTACCAGGCATAAGTGACACCCATGCTCTGAGTGTTTCCATTTTTCTTGTGTTTTACTTGTCATCACTTACTTTACATCATGGGCTGGTGCAGTGTGTGCAATACCTGTGGAAAAGCTGACTCTCTCATTGTGTTTGATCTTGCTATTTTTGCAATAAGTGACAATAGGAACACTGGGAAAGAAATTCTCCATGGGATCACCCTGTTTTAGGCTGTAGTAGTCCCATAGAAATTGGTTTAATTATGTTTCCATAAAACTGAGGTTAACTATTGGAAAATCTGGTTGAAAGATTGTAGGTGCAGCAGCCATGTGCTCTTGCTTCCAGAATTTAAAAAAATGTCCCATAAATAAACTCATTAAAAGAACCACGATAAGAAAGCTTTCTGCTCTGTGTTTAAAGTATTTAATCAACAAACCTGCCTGTAAAGTTCTCAAAGCTTTTCTTCCTTTATCATACAGAAGAAAAGTATTTTTTTCAGACTAGAGTGAGAAGTTTTGACTGTGTTTTCTTGTCATGCTATATAAAATACATATGTCTGAAAGCAGAGAACAGGCTCTTCTGTAGCAGCTAAAGTGACAGCAAAGGCTGAGGTGGCTGTTTTGAAGTCTCCAATATAAATAGGAAGGGAAGGGGTTTTCTTTGATGTGCAGGAGCTGTATGTTCTTGATACAATTTTCTTGGTATGGTTTCTGGCTTTTCTCAGGGAACAGACAGGCCTCCTTATCTGAGTATTACGGAAGAGTGAGCAGTGATGGAAATATGGGTCCCTCTCCCAGTTGTCCTTGGAGTGGGGTTCATAAAGAAAGAGCAGGGGCTGAAGTGGGTCAGTACATATCTCTGTGCCACAGCTGCATTTCAGAGGAATGTGCCAACCTCTTCCCAAACCAGGAGACAGAGCAGTTCATAGGGACCCTTCTGAGGTACGGTCACTGACCTGCTGCTGGAATGGTCACTCCAGGAGCAGACAGATTAGAGGGGATTGCAGAAAATCAGAAGCACTGGAGACTGAAAGATGTAATGTTTTGATTGGGCAGGATCAGCAGGATTCCAGGCTTCCTTTGTAAAATGGTAAAAAAATTATATTTGGCCTTCTTGAAATAAGAGAAAGGGAGGATGTAAAAGGAAACTTGATAAAGTGCAAGCAATTTTGAAATAACTCTTGTGAATGAATGGTCCAAACATAAAGTGAATTGCATGCGAAAATTAAGGATAGCAAATCAAGACAGAAAAAGAATTTTGGTGGAATATTTTCTGCTTACCACAGCAAGCAAAACAAAGAATGAAGAGTTGTATCATAACAATTTGTAGATGTTGCAAACACAACACTTCCTGTTGTTTCAGGAAGTGTGATGGGGCTTACAGCTAGACATCCACATCTGGGAAAGTCAGGTCGTCTTTAGCCTTTAGTTTGAAGGCAGGCTGAAGCCAGTAGGAAGCTTGAGCTGAGTGGCAGTAAGTGATAAGCACTTGGCTTACATGTTTTTAAACAGGAGGAATGGATAAAGCATGTACTCCTGAATCATTTATGTGTGCATTTTTTGGGTGGTAGAGGACATGTAAGGTAGTCTTCAGAGCCTAAGTGAATAGTCTGATGCATTGCATGAGGAGTGCCAGTGAAGGAGAAATGCAGTGCTCTCAGAGTCAGGGAGAAGGTAATCTAGGTGATAGGAGGTTAATTTTGGGGGAATCCTTTTTGAAAGAAATCACTGCTGCTAGTTCAGAAAGAGCTGGCGAGCCCACAGCAGTCTGATATCCAGGATTCATCTATTCCTAATCTCTCCACTCATCTGTATTCCTAAAATGGCTCTGACATAGAACTAGTTAGGGCAGAAATAACCTTCTGGAGGTCATCCAGGCATTTCCCTACAATGCAAGAGGGTTTGTTTAATTTAATCCTAGTCTATCATCATAGTGTTACTAGATAAAAGCATATAAAAAGTAGTCTGAGAGACTGCAAGGAGGTGCATTCTCTTCTGATATATTTCAATAGCTTTCCTCAACTCCTTGAAGGTCAGAAAGTTTAAAAGAATAAGTAAAAGTTCACAAACTTTCCCAGATTGTGTATAGAATTGTGGGGTTGAATTCTGGTCATTCTAATCAGTTTGTCTCGAGTGATTTCAATAGAGTAAGTCTTTTTTTTTTTAAATAGCTATATTCACAAGTGGTCCACTGCTTTAATTATGTTAGTATGAAGGTTGTTGCTGGTATTCTTGATTAGAAACAGCATACAATTTTGGATAAATGTCAGGTGAGAGCTATCTAACTAAAAGCTGGGAGCAGATTCCTAGGTCAGCTGGGATGAAGGAAGGTCCAGGTGATTCCAGTTTAGTCAGATGCAGCTTGTTCTGAGGCCAGTGGGATAGGACCCAGTTTCCATATCCTCTATGGCTTGCATTATCATTCAGGCTTTACGTGAACTGGAGGAGGAGTCATTCTGCTGTTTGTTTCTCAAGAATTGCTTTGTCTGAAGGCCAAACACTTTTTACTTCTCTCAGAAGCATTTCCATTAGTCTTGATTTCCTGTGCCCATGCTTGTCTCCCTCCTGCCAACAACTTCTGACTCTCCCTGTCTGTCATACCTGCTCTCTGTATCTGCCCTCATGGACCCCAGCACTTCCTACATGCCACTGACACCTACCGTGGATTCCACAGGAAATCACAGGAAAACTGTTTCTAAATTCCATATAACTAAGGGGTTTTTTTTCCGCCTGGAAGCACTACCTTGTCTTTTAACCTATATTTATACAAATTCCTTGTGCTAGGAAGTTATAGTAACTGTCCTTGTTATAGCCAGGAGATTCATGATACGACGGCTGCACAACATGGCTCTGCCTCAAGAGCTGACTGCCACTGCAGGTGGCAAGGGCCAAATAGGTAATGCTTTTATATATGGGTTTTCAACAAATTCTTAGTGGTGTTATTGTTTTCTGCAGTAAAACAAGTGGTTCCCCTGAGGAACAAATAGTGATTCCAGGGAAGATTCTATTTTATGAATGTGGTCTGTGGATTGTCATGCCCCTTTTGCTCTCCAGCTGTCCCTTTTGCTTCCCTCTGGTCCCAGGCACCATGGCTGTCCTTTTCACAACTTCTCCAGTCTAAATCCTGGCCCCTTTGAAAGTGAAAGGTGAAACTCAGTTGATCGCAGAAGGGCAGGATTTTATCCCAGCCACTGAGCAGATGCCAGTCCCATGTTGTGGATGGATGTGTGTGGCTCTCTCCTGGGGTGAGGCAGCAGTGTAGCAGGCTGAGTCAAGGGAGAGCGTGCCAGCAAGAGCCAGAGGAGAGGCTGAGGACACTAAACCAAGATGTGTCAGTGTTATTATTGCTGCCTTTCTGAGCTGCTTACAACACCGCATGCTCCTCTGTCAATTCCACTCAGATTAAAAATCATGATGGAATGTTCCTTTTTGTGCTTCTGAATGGGAAATCAGAGATTACTTACATACCTAATATGTATCTGAAAAGATAAGTGGGGTTTTTTTCCCCTCCTTTGAAGAGTACTGCAAAAAGAAACAGTTCTCATGAGCTATCTATAAAATGGTTTTCTTCTCAAGAGAGTTTATTACCCTTCATCTTTCATTACCTAAGATATTTACAGGTAGCATCCTCATTACCTTGAACATTGCTGCATGCTTGTACGGGCACACAGTGTACAGATGCTTGGGAGACAGGCTCCTTAGTGCCCAAAGACAGGGTATTCTCATTTACTGATTTCATTTCACTGCACCAAGCTGTGGAGCTGCAGCATGAGCAGCTTCGGACTTACTCAGCCTGCAAGACTCAGCGACACAGAGAGTTTTGACTGGTCACATTACGTGTCATGTTAAAGAGCCTTTGTCTCCATTCAAGCTTTCTGAAACAAGACAAATTATGATATTTTCCTGTTAATTTCTGTTAATTTCTTTCCTTAATGAGTTTCATTAAAATCAAAGCTTCCGGAAGACTGAGCCATGACAGCTGTCTAAAGACTGTTTCACTTGCTATGGGCTGTTTGGGCTGAATAATTATTTCAGCTTTGTGAGGATTATTTCTTTAAATAAGAACAATGATGCACTGTTTGGGAAGAGAAACAAATGCTTGGAGTGGTGCGGTATAATTTCATAGCTCTGACTTGTAGTACTCAATGGCTTTAGGAATACCTGGGAAAAACACATTCCTCTCTGTCTGACATGTTTCTTAATGATTTCACTTAAGGATACAAAGGCAGCTATTTCAGCTGGCAAGAGAAAGAGGATTTTGGCTTTTAATGAAGCAAATCAATTCTGCAAAAGAGAGAGGGGCTTATTCTTTGCTCTTGCATTGCTGTGAATGTGACCCAAGAAAGAAAGAAAAAGCAAGTCTTTCTGGCTTACCATTCATAAAATATTCCTATAAGTTGCAGGCCTGATACTGTGATAAGATAATGGCAAATATTTCAGTTCTTTTATATTACTTGCACTGTAAAATCTTAAAGATGCATTGTGTGTTTCACAGCTATTGCAATTAAAAAGACAAGGCTTTTACAAGATGGTTCAGTCTCTTTGCTGAGCTGACCAATTTTTTTTTGACACGGAAATTCTTAAATCAAGGGGTGGGAAGATGGGAATTTTACAGTAGTACACTACTTCCCAGTCTGAACTGGACACTTACCACCTGTTTTCACGAGCTGTTGCACCAAATTCCTTGTCAGAGTTGCAGAAAACCCGGCTGGTTTGACGGAGCTCGTGTTCCTATTGTGCGTCTCAGATTTCAAGACCCAAATAGTAGATTTTTGTTTGGGGAAAGTGAGCATATTCTGAGATTTAGGGACACCTTCTCAACTTCCTAAATCCTTGTTCCCTGACCCCGGTTTCTAATCCTGTGTCCTTCCTGGTGCTGATTTTATCACACTACTCTTATTCCTTGAAGAATAGAGGCCAATGACCTCTGCTTAAAATGAGATTGTAGTTAAGAAAGTGGTTATTTAGAAAAATGGCACCTTCTTGTTTAACAGAGATTCTGCGTGCTCTATGTGCTTCCTGTGTTGTCCCATAAGGATCTTGTCCCTGTCAGTGTGCCTGGAGAATGACTAGATGGCTTCCCACCTCAGTAAGAATCACCAGGGTAATGGTCAAGAAAGCCTGACATGCTGATTTTTTATTACCAGGAGTGAAAAAACTTTGGAAGAGCACAGCTTAATTTTTGCATTACGGGTTGATTTTATAAGACAGACAGCAAAGCACAACCCTGTCTGGCCTCAGAAAGCCACTGCTATAATGAAAAACAAAGCTGAGTGTATCTGAAGTAGTAACTGTCAAAGGGGGAGTCTTTCAGAGCTGGTCTGAGACAGCAGTTGCTGCCTGATGGATACTCAGGATACAGTAGGGGTCAAAGTGTTTAAGGTAATTGTGAACTGGCCAGCTGAAGATCTGCAGTGAATTTGCAGCTTGGACAGTTTCACAGGGAGGAGCCTCTCCCACCAACAAATGGCTCCCTATCAAGAAAAGGTGAGCTTCTGCAGCTTTGTTTTCCTTTCCAATCAACAACTATAGCAGTCAGAGGGATGCACGCTCCCATCAGGAGAGGAAAGACACCCACAAAGGCACATAAAAGCCAGATGGGTGGTTCTGCACCACTTGAGCCCCTTCCTCCACAGAGCACCCACAAAGGGAGCAGGAGGTTGTCGTGCCACCTTGCAGGAACACCACATCTGGGCAGCCCTGATGCAGCCGGGCATTTGTGACCTGTCCTCATCACAGCTCTGGAATGAGGGGAAGTGTTTCCTTTGCTCCTTTTGCCAAGCCTGAAGTTTCTGAAAGCACAGGATAAAATTAAGCAACTGATTTCCCTGTAAAAACACAAAAAGTGGACCTTGTTCTCTTAACTTATACCAGGTCTTCTGAAAATCCAAGCCCAAGTGACCTTGTTAGAAGGTGTTGCATGGGCTCTTGACTCCAACACTGTTGTATGTATCCAGAACCCACACCATAATCTCCTTCTGTCATGTCTTAATTACTGTTGTGACATACTTCTAATGGGAAATTTCAGCAAGAAATCAGTTCCTCTTAAAACTTTCCTCTAATGAAAAATGAGAAATGAATGAAAAATATTAGGATCATAAAATCAGTCACAATTAAACTTTTTCCCAAGAGACATGCTGTCTTTCTAGTCAGTTGTTTGTTTGTTTTGCCTCAGTTCAGTTCTTTGCCTCTCTGCCATTACTGTTTCATGATGTTTTACTGTGGAGACTTTATCTCCAACCATGGAAGCTATTTCAGATTTGCTGAGTACCCCATAGCTTCTGTGCCCTGGGAGCCTTTGGAATGAAAGCCTTTGTGTGCGCGATGGGCTCGGCTCTGCCGCTTTCTGCGCTGCGGCTAAAAGTAGCTGCATAAAAATTTGCTGCCTTTCTTATTGAGCGGCAGCTTTTAGAAATCAGCCCATCTCCTGCATGTTACATGGAACAAATATAAAAGAGCTGGGTGTTTTGTTATCAGAGAATTGTAGGAGGATTTGTTTTGGAAAGAAGTTTCAAGAACATCCAGTTCCAACTCCCCTGCCATAGGCAGGGACACCTCCCACTGGACCAGGTTGCACAGGGTCCAAATCCAACCTGGCCTTGAATACTTCCAGAGATGGGACATCCACAGCTCCTCTGGGCAACCTGTGCCAATGTCTCACCACTTTCATAGTGAAGAATTTCTCCCTAATGTCCAACATAAACCTACCTTCTTTCAGTTTAAAGACAATTCCTCTTCGCATGTGGAAAGAGGATATCCTTAGAGGGATGTTTAGAATTTACAAAAGTGTTGGTCACTTTTTCACATTAATTGCCACTGTCCAATACCCAGCCTGGCAGGCAAACTCCAGATTTCTGTGCTTTCAGCCTCAGTGGGTGAACCTGGAACCCAGTTAGTTTTAGCATATATTGTGCATGGATGTCTAGCTGCCTCTCAGTGATGTTAGAGCACTTAATTGAATGTAATCCATGGAAGATTTATTCTCCTGATCAGCTTACTTGTGATTTTAGACTCATCAGATTCCAGCTGTTGCTTAAATCCATTCAGCCACCAAGCCTGTAAATTTTATTGTGAGTGTTCCAGGTCTGTTCCCTGCCACAGCCTAGACATGGGTCTCCTATTATTCTGGTTTCCATTTAAGTCAATCTAGAATAACACATATTTTCCTGGTGTGTGTGGGGATGAGCAAGGATGTGAAAAAAAACAAGTTCGTCTGATCTAGTTGATCCAACAAGGGTGGTTTAGAAGCCCCTTTTCAGCTTTTTCTGTAGAACTTCTGCTTCCTGCAGTGATCTGTCTATAGTAACAGCACCTGGTGACCAGAAGGGATGAAAAATAATAGAAAGAGGAAATAAAACCCACATAGCCTTTTGTGAGCTCTCACAGCATTTGACCAGCCACAGCTATGTGCAGCAGCTCCATCCTTTTGTGAAGCAACTATTGTAGCTGCTTCACAACAGTTGTAGTTTTAGGATGTTTAGGATGTTAATTAACTTCAAAGTTTCCAATTACTTCCTGGGAGCGGTAGAACTAAACCTAGAGATTCATGTTCATACATGCATTTATGATCATTGTGAGCTGTTGTATCTTTTCCTCAGAACCAACTAAAGAGAAATGGCATATCTTGGCACAGCCTAGGGTTTTACTTCTTTTCCCTTATTACATTCTACTTTCCATGTCCCAGAATCACATAAATGTTGCCACATTCCACCTGTTACCAAGCAAGTCGCTGATAGTAGCAAGAGACTGTATAGAAAGTGATGGAACTATTGAAGGTAATTTTGAAAGTTCTTTACAACTAGTAAAACTGTAGTATTAAAGTTCATAAAAAATGTGTCTAAGGCTAGTGTTCTTTTTTTATCCTGTTTTTAGTAAAGCATGTATTAAAGGTCCTGCTGAGGGTCTAGACAAATTAGTTTTCTAGTATCTCTAACTGCCTTTTCCCTTCCTGTTCATGTGTTTTAGGGAAAGTCTCTGAGTAGCTGGTAATATTTTAGCAAGCTCTCATTCCACAAGTGGTGTTCTCTAGGATGCTCATTTGTAATCGTCGGAATTCCTCTGAGCAACACCACATTCCTTAGATTGAGAGAGAAAGATTTAAACCCCTGCTGAAAGCCATCACAGGAGTGATGACAATTCTGGTTGCTTCATGTATCTCTAGGAGTACAATCTAAGTTGATTTCCTGGATGACCATGTAATTGAACACAGAAATGCAGGTAAAACAGAAGAAAAGGCAATAAGGAGTCAGAGTGAAATTTATTTCTGTTGTACTCATTATATATGCATGTTTTTCTGTGGATATTTATGTGTTTCAAATCTAGTTGTCTTCTTTTTGGCTCAAGTCAGGATATTCAAAGTTGTTGAATTTCAAGAGTGCTGAACTTCCTCACAACAGGAGTAGATTCCTAGAATTTTTTTTTGTGGTATGAACAGACAGCTGGAAGGCCAGAAAAGCTGTGACCTCCTGGCTTTCAAAAGCCCTTCAATGACAAACCTTTCCTGGAGCATGTATAAGAAGAAAAGCTAGTCTATGTCCAGTACCATCAGGAGATACATACCTGTGTTTCACCCTTCCACCTCTCAGCCAACGTGTAGCTGTGTTTGAGGTAAATGTTAAATTCAGCTCCCATCTCTGAAGTCTCTCCCCAGTCTCAGAAACAATTTAATTACCCTTTTCTGGAGGTAGACATGATAGCCCCAACTAATTTCCATGGGTTACTTTCAAGGTTTGAGAACAGACCCAGAGTTCACATTTCTAAAATCAATTCCTAGAGTTTGACTGCAGGGAGGCGTGAATGTCTGAAAGCTCCAGCTGAGGTCAGCCTGCAGGCCAGGCTCATGGCTCCTTGCATCGAGGTCCTCTCTACTGGTTCCTTGGAGCTGCTCTCTTGTGGGAGTGCTTGTGCTGTTGTTTTTAATAGCTGGTGAATGTGTCCTTCCAAAAGGCATTACATTCCTCCTGGAATAGTGCATGGTTTTGACCTGCACACCACCCAGCTTGGTGACTTGTTCTGCAAAGAGTTATTTTTCAATTTTTTTTTTGCACATTTATTGAACCACTGACTTTTTACATTATGAGAAACAGTGGGTAGTTACTAGCTACTTTTGTTTTGGTAACAAAAATATGGGAGGTTTTTTTTTTTTGTATAAAAATATAGCATACTACATAGACTACTATCACATCCATTGTCTCTGTTTTTAAATTTTAAGTGGGTAAGTCCTTGTTATTGAATATCTTATGTAAGAGCTGTTCCAAAACTCTGATTGCCTTTCACTGATATTATTTCCTTTAGTGAAGACCATGGCCAGATTTTAAGGAGCAGTCTGCCATGTATTTAAAATAATTTTTGAAGAAGGTTTACCCAGTGTGGAGATGCAATTAAAGTCAATTGTTGAAAATGAACTAAGATCAGCACACAATTAGAGCTTGAGGCAAGAACTTGTTATTTTTCCCTTCCCTTGCTTCTCTTCATTCAATCCTATGGGATCAGGAAGCAAGTGTGATGTCTCCAGTCATGGCTTTCTTATTGGGGCAGTTCCTCTGTGTCCTAAAAATGCCATCTCACCTGCATTTCCCTTCTCTGTTTTGCTTGCTCACCACACTTCCTCTGCCTACACGTACATGCACATATGGAGTCCGTCAGTAGGTAGGGAAGGAGGTGTACTACGATCTCACCTAACTCAGCACTTCACAGAGATATATGTAAAAAATCCAGAAGCCATGGGCACACAGGCCAAACTCACTTATCAAACCTTTTACACACCCATTCCCACTGCCCTCAGGGCAGGTTGGTACCTCTGGAAGGACTGGTAGCCCATTGCTCCCTTAGATTCTCCTCAAAAGAGTGATACTGGTTGCTGCCGGAGACAAGCCTGAGCTAAGATACCTTAGATCTGACCCAGAGTGGCCATTCTTACTCAGATTTAGACACAGAGTCCCTGTTTCAAGGTTGTGGTGAAAAAAAGCCTACCAGACATCTGCTTCAACCAGCGCAGGAGACTTTCCTACCATGTGTTTCCACTACCTTCAGCCCAATTTGCAGGGGGAATAGGGAATGCAGGACTAGTCCCAGCTTGAAGGCTGCTGTGCTGGGCGAGGAAGAGAGGCACAATTGCTTTTTGGCTACTGCTCACCCCCTCCTTGAATCCCTTCCTAGCGCAGTGCCTGCAGGGTGGAGCACCAGGGGAATGTTTTGCCTGTTTCCTTCAGTCAGTAGCTGTAAGCCATGCACTGGGATTGGGAATCATTGTCCTAGAACAAACCAGTGATGCTATTTGTGACCCAGTGGCAGTGAAAGTCCAAAACATGAAGTTGGGGTTGACACTGCCTCTCTAACTTGAGCCACTGTGCGTTTTGTCACGATGCCAGGAGTTGTCAGCTGTAACTCCGTCTTTTTTTGGCTTGTGTCACAACCTAATAAGTTATAGGCCAGCTTCTCCTGTCGATGTTTTTGCTGCACAGAAGGCTTCACATTTTGTAAGCTTTTACAGCACAGCTGTGCTCAGAGATAAAACAGAATGTGTATACAGTACAGTATGCATTCAACTGATGCACTAGATTCTTCCCACCATATGTATGGAGTGGTGTGCATTTCACTCCGATACCTCACTGCCAAAACTGCCAGAAGCAAATAAACAAATGGCGGAAGAGAGACACCATATGAGGCAGTGCCAGGCACATGACCTAGACTTCCAGAAAGAGACCCAGGCTGCTTTTAAAGGATTACAGTGGACCAATTTTTTTAAGCCTCACCTCCCACCGTGTGGAATGTTCTGCCAGTGTATGCTGTGGAGTGTGCCGGTTGTTAAAGAGCACTCAGAGATTTCCCCTTCCTGCTAAGCAGCTGATGTTGTGGCTTCTTGTGCTCAGTACTCATTTCACCTTTCTTCGGTGCCAGTGATTCCCCATCAAGTTCCTAAACTGAGAGAGAGGAACAATGGAGATGTGTGAAACAGTCTAATTCTGGAAGGAATGCTACTCTAAAAAAAGACAGAACACATGTAATTAGGATAATGAGATTAATAATATTAGTAACAATTTAACGATTAATATATAAACAATGGAAGTGAGACAAATGGTTGTTCCAGCTCATTCCCCACAAAAAAAGTCACTAAGTTGCATTTCACAGCATTGATGGTGAAGATGCCTGTAATAAACTGACACGAACAGTAATTACATAGTTAGATGTAAGTAATTTAAATGGTAATTCTGTTCCTGGAACTCACACTCTGAATATGAAAAGACAATTCCTCGGCTTCTTTTCTCTCTGACCAGCCTGTTGCTAATGAAAAGGTGATAGCTACCACCAGGGTCCTCCTCCTGCTAATAGTGCTGGGAAATACAGACGGATTTTCCTGTCTACTGGCCTCAATCTTGTGTCAGGCTGAACATCTGTCACTACCCCAGTGGTTATCTTGATAGCTCTGGCCTTTGCCTAAGCTTAACTTCACTCAGGATTGTGTGAGGGACAAGTAGGTGCTTTCTTCACTTTAGAGTATCTGTAGGCACAGATGGGAAAAGTGCACTAAGAACAACAGAGGTCAAGACCATTCCTGTGCAGAGGAATGTCCTATCTACATTTTTTTTCATCCCTATTGAAACAATAGCTCCATTTTTGAAGAAAATGAGACAGACCTGTGGCAGCAGACCTATTGCATAGGCCAACAGCTGGATTTCAGCAGGCCCAGCAGCACAATGAGTGACACATTTGAGGTGACACTGAATAGTCCACAGAACAGTGAGGAAACATTAAAGAAGGTCAGGGTTGTAAGCAAGGTTATTGGCTAAGTATTTACTATGTATATTGGCAACTAGGAGCTATCTAAGGGGCAAACACTTAAGAGTCTGGAATAAACACATGGAAGTTTTAAAAAGCTGACAGTGCCACCATGAAATGGTAGGGGTGGCATGTAAATACTTGTGCATATGTCTGAGGAGACATCAGTGCTGACTGGGAGTTCGCAGAGTCTGGTGAAGCCCTAAGGGAGGCTTTTCAAGACAGGAGCTGAGAGTGAGAAGTTGAAAAGATAATCGTAGAATCCTTAAGGTTAGAAAAAACCTTTAATATCATCCAGTCCAACTGTCAAAATTGGATCATCAAGTCCAACCATCAAAATCAGTATTACAGGATTACGTAGCAAAAATGCAGACTTCTGCTGTGTGGTAAGGGGCCAGGTGAGTCAGGGGCAGAGCCATTTGAGTGAATGCAGAAGACAGAAAAGTGTGTTTCTTTCTGTTCCTTTTTCGAGTGGAAGCATCCCTCCTCATTTTATAAGTCTATCTTTGAGTTGAAGTAGTATAATTTTTTTTTCTGTAATAGCGATGCATGGAATTGAAAAAAAGGTGTAGTCTGATAAACCTTGGGGCCTGAAGTAAACTGCTGGGAACAGTTAAAAGTGGATTACTTTGGATTCAGAAACCTGGCCAAAGATCTGCTGGCAACCTCTCCCCGTGGAAGATGGTAGTGCAGGGAGCTGGGAGGACGGAGGTGTTTTTCAGCACATTTCATCTTATTGTGACAGAAAGGAGAACTTAGAATGGGACTTCTCAAATCCCAAGGCAAGTTGGGAAGATAAATTATAGTCAGTTGCCTCCTATTGCCTGAAAAGATCTGTGTGCTCTGAGCTTTCTTATGATTTTGAACAGACAGTTTCCTGGTTTTAGACATGATATATGTTATTGGAATCCCTCCAAATGACAGAGGGTTGCAGTGGGCAGTAGAGAGCATAGGCATGCCACTGTGATTTAGAAATAACTTTCTGCCAGTGTAGGGAGCAAGCTCAGAGGTGTTTGGGTTAGGTCCCATTTGTCAGTGAGAGCGTGGCATCCCACATGGTCATGACTTCTTCTTATTCAAAATAGAGTGGGAATCCTGGAAAAGGAGGGGTACCCCATTTGGACTGTATCAGCCTAGTATTCTGTGAAACATCCTTGAAAGTAAAACTGAATAAAAGCCTCAGAAAAAGGTGGCAGGAGATGAGAAAAAAGTACTGTACCTGGTGTTAGACCCAAAGGCAGTGGCAATATTGTGACCTCAGTCCCTGACCTCTAGCTGGGCTGCAGGGAATTAAAATGAATGGTCCTCACCACCAGGCAGGTTTTGCTTTTTTCCTGCTTGTGTGTGCCACTATCCCACCTTTTATTGCAGCCATTCATCATTGGCAGAAGGACTGGGAGATGATATTAAGGTTGTAGAATCTGTCATTTGTATCAAAGCTTCCCCTCCTTTCTTTTCACCCTCTGCTTGCCAGTTCTCCTGCCTACATTCCATTCCTGTTGGGTTTTGCCCTCCTCTCCAGACCAGTCATCCCTTGGCCCAGCTCATAAATGATTGCTTTAATAATATTACAGCCCCTCCATTTTCATGTGTGAATGACCCAAGTGACATGTGGCTTACAAGCAGACCAGGAAGAGATTCCTATTTTCACCCTTTAAAAGGCCACAGAAAATACAGAAAGTAGGATCCTGCCTGTCTTGCAGTGACCCCAGACAAACATTTATGGCTGTGCAGTAGCTTGCAGACACAGCCCATTTGAGGGAAAGGTTTACCAGCCAGACCTGGCCATTGTTTTTCCTTCTCTGCGTTTATTCGAAGCGCAGAACCGTTTATATACCACGAAGATAGGAATTGAAGAAAAAGAGTACATGTAGAATTTACCAGCTGTTTAAGTCTTATTGTTACCTTCTGTATCGATCAAATCTGTTGCCTCTTAATTGGATATTGACTGTTGTGAGGCAAATAAGGCAAGCTGTCAGAGGGGGGAGGGATGGGGCATGAGGTTTATCTTAATGGTATGTTGATCATGACTAGTCTATAAAAGCCAGTGGGAGAGGAGTTCATTAAACCAGCCTGCAATTGCTTTAAAAAAAATATGCTCTGAGTCAAGATGATTAATCATATATGTGGCACTGCAATCAGAGAAAATCCGCATTGTTGCTCTGGTATTTACGATGCAAAAGCTTGAAATGTGCAAATGCGTTGAAACAAATTCACTGGGGACAGCGATTTGCTCACTCTGTGAGCCTTAGCTAACCCTTACCAATATCCAAGGGTTTGTTTTTTTTCTGGTGTTTGTTTTGGAGGGTTTTTTCTTTATTTTTTTCTCCTCCTTGGTGTTGTGTTTTGTCTCCCTGCTTCTCTGGCAGGCTCGTTGCCGTGTGCCCAAATCTGTCACCTGGACAGGGGAACCCTTGTAGAAATGGCAGCAGTGACAAGGGATGCTTGAGCTACCTGACAGTGGAACACACAGAATACTTTGGAAATTGATTTTATCTCTTAAATGATACTAATCAGGGGATGTGAAGAGAGAGGGAAAACTTATCGACTGTGCTGGTGTGAGCTACCCGTTACAAAAATGGAAGCTACCAACAAGTCTGTAGTATATTTTCATTTCTTTCCTGACCGTATTTTAGGCTGCGTATTGAGCATGTTGCAATAACAGTCAGGCACGGTCCATTAATGTCTCTGGATCAGGCCTGTTGTGAATCAGGAGGGAGATTAGCAGGATAGACTCATGTTTATGAAGATCCCACGCAGCTGTGACTTGCTGAAAAAATGTTCAAAGGGGCAATAAACAAAGTTTATTTTAAATTATTTCTACGTTATGTGTTTGTTATTATATTTATTCTTTGACAATTTGGAAGTGGTTATAAAAAATTTATGATATTGTTAAAGGTTTGTGCAGTTTGAAAAATTAGCTTTTGAGGCAGCCACCTGAACACTTCTCATGTATCACCATTCCATGAACTGTCAGGGAAAGGGTAGCGCAGTCCTGTGGAAGGCAGGGAAGCTGCAGAAACTGCCCAGTTTTTGGCGATAGAGAAAGGAAAAGTCTGTAAGTCTGGAATGCAGTGGGAATATGAGATTTAATGCAGAGTTTTCACTTGAGAGCATTAGGCAGTTCTCTGCTTGAGCATTTGGATTGAGGCTGTACCACCTCGGCTTGCCTGTGGGCCTGGGTCATCAGGCATCTCAAACCTTCTATTCCTCTTCCTACAAAAATTAGAAAAGTGATCCAGAGCAGTAGAGACTGCTGTTCTTGCTTTAGTTGCTCTTTCTGGATGTACTGGGTGCCTGAAAGTGATCACTTTCTAGGTATTTTATGACTGTGGTAGAAAGGGCCATAAATGTACAGCATTGCAAACTGTATAAAATCCTGGTTTTGCCTGAAAGGATGAGAAGTCCAGCAGGAAATCAGGGTTCTTCTATGAAGTATATGAAACAAAACTGGGGGAAGGGGAGGAAAAGGTTTATAGAATCCAGAAAGCTGAATCCATTTTTTGGTGTAAGTTTTAAATGCAGTAGGATGGAAGTTATTACTTTAGCAGGCACTAGAGTAGTACTGTTATTAGTATTTCCTTTTGATCCACTTATAATGTTCCTTACATTTTAATAGAGTTTGCAGCTTACATTTTAAACATAAACTGTGGAGAATTTAATACCATGAAATCCTGAGTGAAAAATGTAATACATAAAGCTGGACCATTCAGAGCCATAGCTTGTGGAAGACAAGCATTAAAAAAATTAAAAAAAAAAAAAAAAAAGAAAAGATCCTTAAATAACTGTTTTTCAGATTTGCAGGCACATTTGTTTGGATTTTTTAGTGTGCTTCAGTTATGCAAGAAAATGAACGTGACAGTCCTCAGTTGCTTTGACAAGGATAATTTCAGAAACACTGCCCTATCATTCCACAGTTTGGCACCTTCTCCTTCTTTGTTGTAATGCATTTTTTCTGGGTCAGCTTTTCTCAGCAAAACTGCCTGTTTGTCAGGAGATTTTACATGTGTTCATAATGGGATGATGAGGTGATGTGGGCTGGGTTTGGTTAGAATAGCAGGTTTGACCTGGTGACTATTTATTTTTGAAGTCGGGGAATATTTCGTCTGTCAGCACAGTGGAGAAGTTTGCAGGATATTCAGAATTATGTATTTTCTCAGGGCTTAATCACACTGGCCAGATCACTGGCTCCTGAAGTTGCTTCCACACCAAACCTTCTCCTAAACATGTGGACTCGAGATGTTTTTCTAATCCAGTCTGCCATTAGTGGTTTTGCATTCAGGTTTTGTATTTGCTTTTGAAATGGCAACTAAAATTTGAGCAAAGGTTGGAGTTTGGGTCTGGATTCATCACTCTCTGTACTGGACATGTCACAGTAAGGCAAGAGCAGCTGTGAGCAAGAGTTGTGACAATGACAGGGACCTTTGTCTTGCTGAGGATGCCTACAGGGGATTGAACCTCAGGCTCTGCTTAGGCACTGCATCTTTGCAGAGACATCTTTGCTCCTTCTTCTTTGCTCCTTCTTGGGGACTGTGTAACTTCCGTCTTGGAAAGGGAGTCTACAGTTGTGCAGTCTATACTGTAATGTATAGGAGCCAGGAGCAGCTGAGTGCCAGGGAGAGATTTCAAGGAAGTCTATGGAGAGATCCCAGGCAACAAAATGGCAACAAAACCTGTCTCCTGCAGTATGCCCTCCTCTCAGGGCCCGGAGAGCTGCATGTGCAGTCCCAAGGTCTGGCTTGTCGTGGTGATGCTGTTCTGCTGGTTTCTATCCACTGGTGTCTTCTTCCAGCATGAACAAAGTATCAGTTCGTAGCTTGAGTAATGGGCAGAGATGTGCACGGGTGTGTTGGTACATGTGTTTGTGCAGCATGTCTAGGGAGAGAAGAGGAGGCAACAAGTCAGCAAAAGCCCTTCTGCTTTTCCTTTGCATACTTAATAAAGAAGTTACAAGAGGGCATATTCCCAATTTCTTTTTAACTTTGTAGATCACCTCCAGTAGACAGATTGTCTCGCAGACCACTTCCCCTCCCCTTGGCGATCAAATAACATTCCTGTGGTGACTACAGCAGTTGCTTACATGGAAAAATAACATTAGGAAAGTATTTAATGTATTTTTAGCTGTCTTTAAATGCATTTTAGCAGCTGGAAACAAGGGGAGTTAGTAGCACGTGACCTGCAAGCTCTCCATAGACCACCACCAAGTCTGCAGAGAGTCACTGCTGGTAAAGAGACCCCAGGCTGGAAAATGTTGGGTAGGGTGGTCAACCCTAACCTGTAGTGGTCACAGGAGGACAGGCAAAAGGGATAGCCTCCATTTTTTGTGGGATGTAAATGATAACAACTTGATAAACAATCAGTGAGATTTTAGATCCTTTCTTTTCACTGATCTGGGTCTTGGGAGATTTTATGAAACCTTGTTTTGACATGTTTTCAAAATACCTGGGACTTTTTCAAAAAGCTTGAGAAGATTTTAGAGGTTTGGAGTGGTGAAATATTACAACTGTAGAGATTAGTGAATAGAGTACAGCTGAGAGAGGCAACAACCAAATAAATACCACTTATTGCATCACTCTGTGGTTCAGGAAAGTCCTGAAATCCTTGTGAAGAGCAAACATCTCATCAAACATTAGTGGGAGCTTTTCCTGAGGGAAGACTTTCTCTGAGCTGAGGGCTTGCTCATTCCTGTAACTGTGTGGTTGCTGAACCAGGGAACATCCTCTCTGGACTGTCTTCCCTGGCCCTGTTCCATTCCCAGCACAGCACCACCACCCAGGACCCTGAGGCTGGGCTCCCCCACCACCCAGCCCACAGCAAGTATGTTCATATTTCTGGGAAAAATATACCCAGCAGGTGGAAGTTTAGTACTATTTTTACTATTGCTGGTAGAGTGAATGTAGAGAGCATGATAATTGATTATCTGGGACAACAGAAATGCACAGGAACTAGAATTTCAAGGATTAGGGTCTCCCCGAGGATTTCCTTCGAGTTTCAGTGAAAGGGGAGATAACCTTTGTGGTGGAAACGGAAACACAGCTTTCAGTTCCCATCTGCAGCCAGCCTCTGGAGACAATAGTATTAGGGGGGATGTGAATTTCCTCTGTTCATCGCCATGGGACAGGAGCCTCGACGCAGTTATCTGCACTTCTATAGCAACGCCATTCATCTCCTTGCAGCTTATTTTCTGTTCTACCAGAGACATTCAGCTAATGCCTGCTGCCTTTAACCTATCTGGGGGTAGCATTCCGTGTTTCATCTGTTTCAAAGGACATCTATGGAAATTAGGTGGCAGTTTTATCCCGAGTAAGCAGACTAATATTCTGTCACTCTGCCTTATTCAAGTGACTGTTGCTCTTAATGTTAGGTGGTTTTGGTTAAGTGGCATTTAAGTTTTGTGGACTAAGCAGTAGGATTTCGTTGCAAATGCATTGTCCCATTTTAGTGAAAGCTTTGCATTAACAAGTTCCATCTTAATAATTATTTGGTTCAACCTGCCTTGTGACTTATACTATCCTAAGATTCTGCCCTTAGTATTAAAATGTAAGCACAGATTTCTTCTTCCAAGGTTAAAGCTGTATAAAAAGACTTACACTGAAGCTAAGCTCTGTCTGGATCAAGATAGTTTTTCTCTGAGAATAAGGAGAAACAAATATCTATGCTCTTTGGAGAGGGGGAAATTCTGCTGTAGATTGTTCTTCCTCCGTTGTGTTAAAAAAAGGCATCTTGACTGAATATATAGTCTGTTTCCAAACTATTGGCATCTTTCACAAATATAGGCTGGCTGGCTTACGAACAAATAGCACAGTTTCTGTAGCCAAAGATAGTTGTCATCATGTACTTATTAATGAGTACACATATCTCTAATCAAATGCTGTGCTATTTTCAGAGATACCCTTTCAGATCCTGTTTTCTGGTTTGTTTGGTTTTTTTTTAAACTTTTTTTCCTTAGTCTCCTGCCATTTTCTTTCAAAGCTCAGTGGTCGAAAACAGAGAAAAAAGGGACCTAGGAAAGGAGGTGCTCTCATCTGTCCAGCTTCCCCACATCAGGAGCTACTCCATGCGTGTCATTCCTGGCAGATGTTTGCCCAGTCTGCTCTTAAAAAACCCCAGTGATGGGGCTTTGACAGTCTCCTTAGGCAATCTGCTCCAGTGCTTTGCTGTACCTGTCATTAAGAAGGGCTTCCTGATGCCTAACCTGCAATTAGAGGCCATGATTTCCCACACAACCCAGCATCAGGCTGACCTTACAGCCAGACCACCTCCACCAAGTCAACTGCAGTTTCCTCACTTGATCATCCTTGACAACACTGCTCCTTGGGCAGTGTTCTCTCCTCTGGCAGTAGCAGTGAGGTGATGTGTGTGTGTGTATGTGTCCCTGGTCTTGTCAAGTGTCCAGCCCGCTGTTCCCAGGGCTGGCGATGGGCAGGTTTCCCTCTCGGATCCCATGCAGCTGACGGGAAGGCAGCTGTCTGCCAGTAGAGGGTTTTGAATTAGGAGATTCAGTAAATCCCAGGAGAGGCACTGCCACAGTGAAGTTGCAGCAGTTTTGCACTGATAAAACTAGCAGTGCTAACTGTGGTTCCAGGCCTCAGAACACGAGCTGATGCCTTTTTTGTCCTGGAACAAAACATGTTGTGAGAGCAGTTGTCCCATATATTACATGTATGCAATCAATTGCATCTAGCGGTTTGGACATGCATTTTTTGATGAGAGCATTTCTATAATGATTTTAGCAGTATTAAAGCATTTAAAAAAAAAATCAGTGATCACAGATTTGGCTTGGGTTTTTTTGCAGTTGTTTTCTTTTGAACAATAGCATCCTGTGGCAGCCAGGCCTGATGGCAAAGCTGTAGATGCCAGCTTGCTGTGAGTGAGCTTGAGATGCTGGGGAACCGAGGCAGTCACGAGGTATGCAGCAGTGATTGAGAGTGGGTCAGTGTAGGCACAGATGCATCACAATATTACCATTGCAAGATAAATTCTGAGCCACTTTTTTAATATGCTTAGACCAATGAAAAACATTGTAAGAATGTTTTCTTCTGCAAATTATTTGCAACTGGAAGATGGTAGAAATGAATTAATATTAAGACACTGGAGAATTAGTCCTGACTGCTCAGAGTAGGTGTTTTTTACAATGGAAACCAGCTAGCTAAATCAGGTGTATTTCTACTGCCTGTGCAAATTATGGCAGTATGCAGCTAAACAGGTTTCGAGATTAGGAAATTTTAGTGACATCCAAAATTAAATAAAGCAAGGTTTGGATCAGTGGGATCAGGAGCATATTGCCATCAGCAGGGGTGAATAACCTTTGTGTAACTGGCAATTTTGGTAAGCAGGTCAAGGTCAGTGGGGTTTGTCTCTGTGTTTTGACAGATGCACTACAAACACCCTGATATCCATCTCATTTTACAAGGTGTCTACGTGCACCAAGATAACACTCCAGAGGGTCACTGACAGGTTACAATGTGCCAGCCGTCACATGCACAATTGTGTTGCATGGTGCCAAGATAAAATTTCAGGGGTCTGGGGGCACCAACAGCATTCAGAGCCCCACACAACACCTGTGCCCCACCAATATCTCCCTTGCTGTCCATCCCTGAGCATCCCATTGGCATCTGTTTTCCTGAGCTGACAGGTCTGTTTCTGTTTGTGCAAGGCATTTTTAAGGCATTTTTAAGGCATTCCGTTGTCTTCTAGATGACCTGGAAGAGCTTCAGTAAGTTGCCTGTATTCCTTCAAGGAGGAAAGGAAAGGATAAAGTTCATTTTCAAAATGAGAATTTGGAGGTGCTTTTTTTAGAAATCGCAGTCAGATTTGAACTTCATATTTCATGCATCATGGAGGTAGATTTATTGTGTAAGAGAGGTTTCAGTTTCAAACTAATAATCAGAAGAATACATTTAAACCTTTGTCAATATAAAAGTGACTTCAGATGCTCTGGAATCCTCTTTCTTGTGATTTTAAAGAAAAATTTTAAACCTTTTCACCCCACGACTACTGAGGGCATTGGAAGAAAATACCTATAAACTGCTAGGAAACATACAGAATAAGCTTGTTTCCTACTTCCCAGTTCTTGTAATAATCATTGATGTTAGGTATTTCTCAAAATACACCTTCGGACAAATTTTGCACTGTTAAAAACGGCATTTTCTGTTGGGCAAACTCTGTTCATGCCCCATGGCTGACAAGCAGAGGCCCGAGTCAAAGCCTGCTGGAGTCAAGGGGCTTTCGCTGAGGTGCAGACCCTTCGTGTTTTCCTAAAAACCGGCAGTACCATTAACCCACATCTCCCCTTTCCCACCCTGTCTCCTCGGGGAGAGGCAGAAGCCTGTTTGAAGACAAACAAGCCGTGGAGCCTGCAAGGTGTAAACATCTTTCACAAATGCCAGCACTGAAAAGCCGAAGAGCTGGGCGCGTGGCACGCAGCGACAGGCGGTTCGCACCGCGCAAGGGGCCAGCGATGTGCCAGCGCTGCCACAGGCACTGAGGTGTGCCCAGGTGGCACCTGGGCATCCCTGGGCACCCCAGCCCCGGGAATACACACGGGGCAGCAGGAGGGATGGGCAGAGGGGCTGCCTGCTCCTCGCCCTGCTGCCCCTGCCCGCACCCCTCGCCCCAGATCCGGTCGCCCTGCCTCTGCCCTCCTCCTCTCCCCGACTTCTTTGGGCAGGGGCTGATTTAAATAGGTTGGCAGGGAGCCAGGAGCTCATCATTTTAATGCAGTGTAAAATGGAATGTGCATAATTATATGCAAGCCATATGTGAGGGAGACAGCTCAGCTGTGAATTTTGGGAGGCTGTGAGAGGGAGAGAGCGAACAGTCAGGAATCAGATGAGATGGAGCGGAACGGAGTGCAAGTGTCACTCAAATGAACAGTGTAATGAGCGTATTGCTGACACTCCTCCTTTCACCTGCTTCTCCCTTTTGCTTTAACTCAAAAGCAGAAAATGCTCGAGATGAGAAGGGAAAAATACTATATGCAAGCAGGATTGCTAATGGGCTCTGGTAATGTCTCCATTTAAACTTCAGCTTTCTTAATTAACAGTGTAGTTACAAATAACCAGTAACTTTTAACGCATCTTTGTCATTAAATATTTTGACCGCATTTAACTGAAGGATCATTGTTCTCACTAGATGATTGCTCCTTTCAAAGCTTCACTTAAACATGGAGGGGGAATCCATTTATTTGTAATAGTATTACATGTAAATTATGAGTATGAAAACTTCTTTTTTTTTTTTTGGCCTTACTGTTAAACTGAAAATACAAGTACATTATCTAGGGATTGCTTGAGCATGTCAAAAAGTTTAAACGAGTACATGTGTAATGTAATCCTGAAAAATGCAATGGAGTAAATTGAAACCCTGAGTTACTCACAGTTTCCAGCTCAAATATTTCATTTTGGTTTTGTCTTTTGTTGTTCTAATTATTACTCCACAATGAATTTGCATGTTCAATCTAAGCTATGTAAGAAAACAGCATCCCAAGTTCTCATATCTAAAAGATGTACTGACTATTTAAAGAAACTTTTTAATAATGTTGTATTTTGGGATTCCCGTCTGTTTTAATGATCTGAGCTGTTATGCTTTTAGCTATATTTTTCCTTCCATTATTTGTAAGTCCCTAAATAGGCCATTATATTTCCCTTCAGGCTAGAGATGAAGATGGACATGCTGAAAATTTTCCCCAGCAGCACTATGCTAAGGAAACTCCAAGACTTGCCTTCAAGAATAACTGCGAACTACTTGTAAGAATAACATACTTACAACAAGTCTAGATTGTTACTTTAGCACAGTGAAAACCGTTTTTTTTAAAGGCTTTTGTTCATTATGACATACATTATGAAATATGATAGGTTTCTTTTTTACTGTTTTAGCATTCTAATGCTAGTTCTGCTATCCATGAACAGTTTAAGATCTCAGATTGCTTGAAAAATATATATTTGATGTCAGCACGTGAATGGCCTTGTCTTACTACCTTGTCTTGCATTGGTGAATCAGGGAGAGCCATGCAGGGAGTGGCTGGTGATGCACGGAAAGCCCCCCCCTTCCCTCAAAGCACCCCAAAACTCACTCTCCCATCCACCTTTAGCTCTGCCTTGTTTTCTTTCGGGTGGCGGTGCTGCATTTTGTTCTGCTAGCAGGCAGTCCCCCCTTCAGAGCTCGCCCATTCCTCCCCTTCATAGCTGCATGCAATCCAAAGCATCCTCTCCTCTCCATTCCTCTCCTCTCCATTCCGCTCCTCTGCTGTGGGGAAAGACCGAAAGCCAGGAAAGCACATACAGGGAGCCTGGAGTGTTTACAAGCCATAAGAGAGATGATATCAGCTGTGAAAGAATCTCCGTTCCAAGGCAGGGTTAATTCACTGTTCATTTCAGCATTTGCAGCTAGACGAGATTAAAAGCAAGCAGGAATGCCTATTATATTTCTATTAAATGAATCTGTTGGGATCTAATGTTCTTGATTAGCTTGCGAAAATGAGTGCTCCACCATGAGTTTTTCTGTTTGCCTAAAGTAAACAGAGGATGAATTGTCATAAATTTAAAAGAGATTCATGCATGGCTTTGGAATAGGGAGGTTTAGATACATCCACAGATCTCTCCCTTGCATTTGCCTTCCTTCTCATCTGTACTTAAGTAAAATGTATCATTTGGCTAAATGGAAGTGTTTGTGGAGAGTCAGTACACGGGGTTTCGCTTTGAAACAACATTTCTTTTTTTCTCGTTGTAACCAGAGAAGAGGCGGGTGGCAGTGGCGGAGCAGGCTGTGTTTTATCTACACTGAAGCCTGTGCCTGCCCCCCCAGGATGCAAGGCTGAGCGCTGCTCTAGGTGCCCCAGGTGCAGCAGGCAGTGAAAGCCGAGCTGATGAGCCGATAACCCAGTGCTGAAGTTGGCCCCCCAGCTGGTCAGAGAAGCCCACACCAGGAGGCAGCAGCCCAGGGGTGGTGGCCAGTCCCTGCTCCCCACACTGGCCAGAGTGCAGAGCATCTTGGCCACACCTGTACTACTGGGTTTGCACTCTCCTACCCCACAGGTGTCTCCTGTGCTGAGCCATCCCTTGGTTAGGTAGAGACTATTTTACAGCCTCAGGCATCACGTAGAAGGTTCGATTTGTTCCCAGTATAATTCTCCCCAGCCAAAAGCAAGGTGACCTGTGAGATCTGGTCTTGTTTCCTCTCAAACCCTTTGCAAAGCTTCTGGTGGTTTCAGGCATAGCAGTGTTACATCCTAAGGGGAGGAAACTAGAAAAACACAAAAAGTGGTTCCCTGGTGTACTCATAATTCCTGTGCCAAATAAATGAAGCTCTTTCTTTGAGGCCGTGCTTAATTACTGTGCTGCTAATCAGGCCTGACAAACCATCACAGCACACCAAGATGCTCCCAAAGTCAGTAGGGCTTCTTCGTGTTGGAGGAATTTAGGAATAGAGACAGCATGATATAAGTCATACAGTATTTCTGTTGAAAATCTGTTTTATATTTAGTGCAAGCCATCAATGAACCAATTAACCCACTTTGTCCTATTAAAATCAAGCATTCTTTTAATGCCCAGTTGCTTATTCCTCTATTAATACACATTTAAGTTTTTGCTTTATTATATCACCACTGTGTCTGGCAAAAGCTCAAGTCATCAAAGTTAGTCTTTCATGTGCTTTTTTGGACAAGTTTCAATTCTTGTTTAAGGAAGTAATAAAAGCAATTTGTTATAGTTTTATTTTTCCTATGCTATTGGAAACAAAATTGGCAGGGATGTAATCTGTACTCAATTTGTATGTGGAAAAAAATAGTAGAAAAGTAATGAATATGTACCTCTGCTATCTTTAAAGATGTATTTTAGGAACTTGCAGTGAAAATATGATGTTGAGCCTAGGTGTGGGTGGTGGGGGAGCTAGTGTTATTTGTTGAAGATTCTATGTGTTTCACAGAGAGGTAGTGTTATTCCTTCTACATTTTACTTTTTGGAAACAATGCTATATTAAAATGTGCTCAAATTTCAAAAGCTAATTTCACCAGAACTGGCCATTAAGAAACCTTTTTCTCTTAAAGGCTAGTCAGTATTCCTTGGGAGAGGAGAAAAAAAAACATGAAAGAAAGGAGTGGGGACAGCTGATCCTCTAAAAAAATATTTTCCCAATGGTGAAAACTTACCCAGAACAGCACAAGTCAGATGCCAGCTGGGTGAAAAGACGAGAATTTTTAAATGAAAGAGAAACTGAAACTTGTTTATGCTTTTGAGAATGAGGGAATCCTTGGAGTTTTCTGAGTGCAGTTCCGAGTAAATGGAGTAATAGTCTGTCAGGTGAAATTGAAGGCTTCAGCTCAAAAATGCTTTCTTTGCTTTAGGGTTTAGCTGCCATTTTCCAGTGAGGTTTGTTTCGGCAAGGGCAGGCTCGTCTGTTGGGGAAATGCTCATGCTGAGAGAGTGCTGCCAGCCAGGATCCAGGGCTGGGTTGCTGCTACAGGGTCTGCATGCCAGGGCTCTCCCGCAGGAGCCAGGCTACACTGGCTGAATCTTAACATCCCAGGTCACAGGCACACACAGCAAGCTTTAACTCTTCAACACTTGGAGAGATTTTAAAACATGGTAACATAGAGCATTACAAAAGTAGCATGGAGTATTACGAACTGTATACTTTCTTCATTGTTTACACACCACAAGAGGAGATAATTTGATGAGGTACAGCTCATCTTTTCTGTTTGCTTTTGGCTTTTTTGAATGTGAGCAAGATTGATAGAAAATAGAAGGAAGAAAGGTATAATTTAGGCAGAGGAAAACCCTGAAGTGAGTTCTGCTATTAAGAAAAGCAGTGACAATTTAATATTTTGGTTAGTATAGAAAGCCATTTTGCAGTTATGGGATTTGAATGGGGTACTCATTTCCCAAGCTAAATCCATATATGTTGTGTCCTGGGATTTGTTGTAGGGCACAAAATCCAAAGTGGTTAAGATGCTCTAATCAATGAGCATATCAGATTTTCCTTGTGGACTTTACAGTATTTTTGAGAATCATGTTGTCTAAAGTTTAGCTATCCACGATAAATATCGGGAACTACATAAAAGAAATCTATTTTTAAAGAGCCAGGTCAGCATGCTGTCTTGGCCAGCCATCCATTCTTCTCCCATAGGCACTGCCTCAGGATTTTAATTTCTTATTCCATGAGTGGCTGGAAGCTTTTCTTTCAGGCACATCTCTTTGTTTCCAGAAGGAAAAGGCAAAATTTAGTCGCTGGTGTAAGCTGATTGTCAGGGAACAGTATAGGCCAGCAAATAGTGGATGTGGGGAGAAAGATGGGATTAACTGCCGAGAAAGGGGAGGCTGGAGTGAAAAGGCGAGCAAGAAGCCCACAGCCCCAGCTCTAGCCGGATGAAATTCCTGAGCCATTGCCTAGAGAAAGGAAAAATCCATCTGGCACCTACCCAGGTTAGTCAGGGTAGGAAGAGTCATGCTTGGTTGCCTTTTAACAAAAGTGGGAAAGAAAAACCAGCAGTTCGTCCTTCCTCCCCCCATTTACTCAGAATATTGAGTCAAGGTTTCAGATTGGCATGCTGCTGTATGAGGTAAGGAGGGTTTGATGGGTTAAGGAAATTAAACATCAGGTTGCTTTCCAGATCATTTGTTTAGGGAGATGATGTGAGTACCACCCACTGCCATGGGATTATACATAAAGCAAACAAATAACCAAACAAAACATAAATACCCTGAAAAAAAATTCATTTCCAGTCCTACACCCAGTTGAATCCATGCTTTTCCTGCAGTAAAATCATGATCTTTTCATCTTTGAAATCAAAAAGTCTGTTCCTGGTAGTTCTGCTCTGAGAGGATAAATTTATGAATGCAGTATGAGATGAATTGTAGGTCCTGGTGCTTGGAAGCTATTGTGTAAAAAACTCAAAATAAAACATGCTTGCTATGGGATTTAATGCAAACTCACCTACAGCCAGTTATCCTTAATCATTGACAAAAAGAGGCAGAGAAAACTCTGAAAACACATCTACAATGGAAACATGAAATGCAAAATGTTCTCTGATGAGCAAAAGGCCTTTGGGGAGGCTATGGCAAAGCTGAGCTGAGCCAGAGCTACAGCTAATACTTAGCTTGAAGTTGTGTCACTCTGCTCTGCTGTTCCAGCACTAGAGGCAGAGTCAGGACAAATGGCACACGTGGGGCAGCCAGACAGGGCAGCGGAGATGCAGGCAGGTTAACTTTGGAATTATTGCACTGGAATGTGGGAAAGATTTCATACCTACTAGACTGACATTAAAAAGCACTGAGAGTATTTGTGATCAGATGAGGCCAATGGGTTTTGCTGTTGTAGTTGAGTTAAATGTAAATATGCATATTGGTATCCTTTGAAGGCTATGGGACTTTTGGTTTCAGAAAGTCAGGCTTAAATTAATTTCTTTAAGGTGCCTGACCTACTTACTGTGCCCCAGTGTCAAGCAGAACCACTCCCTGTTAATGCCTCAGCAGTAGAAGAAAATACCTCTCAGTCCATATAAAATCCCAGTGCCTTCAAAGAAGGACTGAATTAGGGAGAAATAGCTTTGATCATTCCCTCTCTTGCCTTTCCACCCTTTTTGTCTCCCCTGCTGTCTCCTTATTCCTAGAAGAGTGGAGAGAGAGGAAGAAGTGCACTTCCCCTTGTGCTTTCCCTGGCTCTTCTTTCACCCTATTGGGTGCAAAGCAGCAGAGGGAGAGGGAGAGCACTTCATTCTGGCCATGGATTGGGGATGCACAGAGCTTTTGTCCAGAAAGCTGGAGCAGGAGTGCTGCCCAGCAGCTTTGAGGGATGCAGGGCCACATCTAGTCTGTCAGGTACCAATCCTGTGGTCAGGAGGTGGATTCAGGTGGATTCTGCCACCTTGGAGAGGCAGGAGGGGAGAGGGGGAAGAGACCTGTGACACCTTGTGGAGTTCCAGTTCATAGAGCTACTGAGCCTGATGAGAGTTTAAAACCTCCACAGCCATGTTTATATGCTGTTTCAGCATCACTCAATGTTTGTGTCACTGCTGGTGCAGTTTTTTGGTGGTTTTCTGATGGATTTCATCAGTTCCTTGCTCAGTTTGCCCTCACAGTCTGAGGGCACCTGGTACTACTGCATCAGTTGCCCTGTGGCATAGGCAGTGATTCAGGCAGATGACTGGGCAAAAACTCATAACAGCTGTCAGAGAGCCCACTGTTGGTTTCAGGGACTTCGGATCAGGCACAGAGAGCTGTCAGAATGGTGGTTATGGCATTGAAACAAAAATATGGAGAAAAGCAATTGTAGCAGTGAATTGATACTGATGTTCTTAAAACCTCAGTAATCTTGGCCACATGAAATTCAACCTTTCTTGTGACTGAAATAACAGCGACGCTGAGGTCATATGGTAGATTAATCGCCTGTAGTGTTTCATTTTCAAAAACTAAATTGTCCATGAGCAATGGCAGAATATTTTGAAACTAAACCCCCCAAAACCCCACTGAAAACCTTACACTCTGTTTCTTTTCAAGGAAGGGCAACAAACCAGGAGAAATTACTCTAAAGGGTTTTTTGTCCTTAATTGCCACCAGGCTGAATGAAGGGCTAAGTGGTGCTCGCCTTATATGCACGTTCCTGTTGAGGTCCAGGGGTGCAGTGTAAATGCACTGGAAAAAGGCAGCACTCAGACCTTGGGGAGAGAGAGCCCTGACACCCAGCTCCAGCTGACCCTCTATGCCACGACTGGCATCTTGCTGGGGTAACACAGGACCCAGCACAGAGCTGCAGCCTGCCAGCCACCCCACGACACACTGTCCCCAGGAAATGATAGTCTCTGTGTCTGTCTACACAGATCTATTTACTGGTTTAGAACAAATGCAGCCACTGTCCTGCCCGGCACACAGGCTGTGTCCTTCTTGGCCTGCTTTTTAATGATATGTTTTTCTATCCCACAATGGAAGTGAAGGCCATTTCTCACATTACATCAGCATGGACTGGACCTGGGAGGTTTTCTGGGCTGCAAGAGACCTTCTAGGGAGTCTTGAGAGATTTCCTTGATCTTTCAGGCCTTCTGTTCCACTTCCCTTGTCCTGCACCACCATGCTGCTAAATTAATAAGTTTTTGTTTCATAACTCACACCGTGTTTAGGACTCCACAACCTCTGATCTAAAGGCCAGTGAAAACAATAGAATCCCTCCTGTTAACTTGAGGTGGGCTCTGAGTGACGCCTTATGTTCTGTAAACAGAAAAGAGATGAATGACTGCTTTGAGACAAGTTCCTCCAGTCTGACCAAAAACTGCAGCAGGCCAGCTAACAGCTAATTTGAAGGGTAGAAAACATGATCTTTAATAATAATATCTAAGCTGAAGGCTGTCACCAGAGACCTGTTGCAGGAACTAAGAGAAAACAAAGCCTCGTCATAGCAAGTCTGAGGTAGCATATTTTCTTCTAGAACTGAGATCCAAACCTCACTCCTTTTACATCCATGGTTACTGAGTAACCATGACCTACAGCGCTGAGGAGGGTGAGGGATTCCCCACACCTCCTGCAGGGGTGGGCAGGGGAGCACCAGTCACCTTGCACAGGAGGGCAAGGCTCTGCCAGTACCCAGCAACACATAAAATGTAAGGTATGAAATTCACAGGAGCATGGGGAATGGGGAGAAGAAAGGGAAGGAAGGGCATAAACGGAAAAAATCTCTCCCATGACCAGGGATGCAGCTTCTTTTCCAAGCAGGCTGTTACCACCAGGAGCTCTACATAATCCCCATCTTTTCAGTCCAGTGAACTGAATTAAGGAGGATGATTCAAATTAAGGCAGATGATTCAGGGTCCTAAAGAGATAGAATAAAAGGTGTGACAGTGAGAGGGGTGGGCAGCATGGGAAGAGGGGCAATGGGAATGGCACAGATTTGGGAAAGACCATGGCTACAGGCAGTGAGTGTTTGGCCTCCTGGAGCCAAGAGTGAGTCATATCCCCTTTCCCACTGCACCCAGTTACATGTAGGGAGCATCTTTGCCCCAGTGCCTCTAATTTAGCATCTTCCTTCATCCCAATACAGAGGCATTATTTTAGGATGTGGCATTTGACACTTTGTGAGCACAAGCCTGCGTTTCCTCAAAAGGAGGCATGTTTTTAAATTTTTAACATCACTGTTATTATTATTTTGAAAGAGAAGCAAAATGCATTTGTTAAAAAGGCAAACAATTAAAATCCCATTACAGCTCCAAATCTGTCATCTTTCTTCCCAGGACAAGCATTAAAACTTTCATTAATTAATCTGCACTTACTGATGACCTCTGAATAATTTCTCTAACCTTAATTTCCCCAGACTTAATTTCTCCTTAACTGCAATACCGTGTTGTATTACTCTAGTTTTACTCTTTACTTTCCTTATTTGTTATGTTTACTGAAGTTACAATTTTCATATTAAACACGTTGTCACTGAAAAGTTGATTTTTCTTTAATATTAAAAATTATTTTATTGGATATTAGAAAGAGGTCGTTTCCCCAGAGGGTGTTTGGGCACTGGAGCAGGGTCCCCAGGGCAGTGGTCACAGCACCAGGCCTTGACAGAGTTTAAGGACCATTTGGATAATGCTCTCAGGCACATGGTGTGTTTTCTGTAGTGGTCCTGTGCAGGACCCGAGTTGGACTTGATGTTCCCTGTGGGGCTCTTCCAACTCGGCTTATTCTGTGATTCTGTGAAATAAAATTCAGACAGTTTTTACAGAGAGTTAAAGATATATCTCCTTCCAAAGGAAGTGAAGTGTGATAAATCAAAATTCACTGGAATTCCTTCCATATAAATTGGAAATAAGATTTCCAGAGTCATCACCTAGAGCTACAAGTATTTTCTTCTTAGGGTCTATGCAGGAGATGCAGATGACTCAGTAGGGCCTGTGGGATGCCCTGGCAGCTACCTTGGAGGAGCCATCCCTTGCAACACATCTCACCACCACATCTGCAGCACAGGATCAGGCCATAAAACTGGCTTTGGTGCCCAGGGGCTCAGGTCCTTTTTCACCTCTGACCCTGGCTCTGAGTCATTCAAGGTGTTAATTAGAATGGGTTTTATCAGGTCTGACCAGGTGCCTACATTAACGAGTGTGACTTTTTGTAGTGGTGCAGTCGGCTTACATCTCATCTTGCTGCATGTGTTGTCTTCCCCACTGAAAAGTGTTTGAAGGCTTTGATCTCTTGTAGAGCCAACATACAGCAGTAAGAGAGCAGGGTTTTGAAAATCAGGAGACCGTACTCCTTTTGTTTCTCAGAGTTAAGATCCAGTCAGTGGGAAGGAGGGTTGAAAAGAGCTTGGCCACCATTCAAGTAGACTGCAGGGAGGTTTGAGGGGGCACTGGGATATTAAGTGTCTGACTCCATCTCATTGGGAATCCCTGAGACTGTGCAGAGCTTCCAGGAATGACATCCCAAGAAGGAAGATTAGTGCCACACAGTAATCTGAAGAAGATCTGAATGCTAGGAGGACATATCTCACAGCTCAGTCTATGGCAGACACTTTTTTTATGTCTCAGCAGTGACATGTATTATATTGCTTTTGGGATGGAAGAAAAACCCAAAATATAAATCCTGCATTTTATTATAGAAGTTAATACCAACAATTACATAAAATCTAATGAATTTCAGTTCTCACTTAATTGCTTCTGAGTACTTCACTTAACTTATTAAAAAGAAGCAAGGACATACTCATTTAACAAGCAGCAGCAGCCTTGGCCTAGCATCTGCCTACATTCTCTTTTCAATTAATCAATTATAGTCCAATGGTGTGTAATTACACATTTAAAAAGTTATTGGATATCACAGCATGGCTGTCCCAGGGGGCTCATGAATACACTAATATAACACACCTGTAATGACCTGTTCTCATATCTGCAAATTGCTCCCATTTCTCTCTCTCTCTCTCTCATTGCTAAATGAAGATGAGAGCAATTACCATTAACTTTTTGAGTCACATCTAGTCAATGAGAGAGAAAAAAGATCCCTACCAGCATTCATAATAAATCTGTCTGTTGGTACTCAGAATTTTAACTGTATGAGGTGTCAGGCCGGAAGGCAGCAAATGTGCATCAGGATTGTAAAGGGTTGCGGGGATCCCGGGCTCGTTCTGAGCACATGCTGCACCTGTATACAAGAGAAACAGGCAAGCAGGAAGGTCTCGTCAGATCACATCCAGGCATAATTTGCCTGTCTTGGTTCAAATCAAACCAAACTCTGGAACTGATCCCTATGCAGTGGCTCTTAAGTCTTTGCATAGCAACTAAGCCGTGTTGCTGTTGTGTTGGGTTTTTTTCGAGTGCGAGAAAGAACAAAATTTACTATGTAATGGCAGAAAGGCTTTGGCTGTGCGAGAGGATACGGGCACCAATGCTCTCTTATTAATGCATAACAAATGAAACCAAGGAGAGACTCCTAATCTGCATAATGGAGTCTGACAGATTCTAAATTGGTGATTCAGTCAACTAAAGGGTACAAAAATGCTCTGTGGAAGTGAGCTTTTGATTGCTCCATAAGTTAAACGGGGGATGATATCTATCAGCATTTTTATAAATGTTGTCTTGCACAGTGTGATTTTGATGTGCTGTTGTCTCTCACTCTGGGAAGAAATGTCAGTTTCCCTACAAGAAGTTTTCTTGTTTTTGCTTTCATTTGCAGACTGGGATCTTTCAGGTGGGTGTACATGCAGATAAATGCACATCAGTATTTTGAGCAGAGCTTTTTGCTTGTAGTAATCTGAAATATTCCTATGCTGTACACCTTTCACCAATCTAGCCCTAACAATTTCAGTGAAATCTTCATCATGCCCAAGGCTGCTTCCTTGTTTAAAAACCATGCCTGTCTCCTTGTGCTTGATGTCTTCCAGGATAACAGGATAATCCTGTGGGTTTCAGGTGATCGAATGTTGTTCTCAGTTGCATTCACAGTAAGGTGATGGATGTTTCAGTCTGAGCTTCAGCTAGGTCTGCATATCACTCTGGGTTTCATCAGTGCCACGTTTCTTCCCAGTTCCACAGCACCCTTTGGTTTAGGACATGGTTCCATTCAGATAGGGGTAGCATCTCAGTAGTTTGCATCTGGGCTGAACTCTCTCTCTAGGTCTTGTGGTTAACAGAAGGAAGGCGAGCATTTGTAGAGTGGGATTTACTCAAAATAATTAGGTGTTGATTTAGGATTGGTTAAACCAATGTTTAGACGTGCTTGTATCTGCTGATTAACTAGATAAATAGCTTCCATATGACATCTACATTTTAGGTACTACAGTCATTGGCTGAACTGCATATTCCTGCATGTGTCTAACGTCAGGCTTGCAGGTAGAGCCATTTAATTCAAGCAGAGGGACTGCTTGTATGCTTGAAGTTAGGTATCTGCTAACTTTATGCTTAGATATCTGGTCTCCAGCTTCGAAATGGGGATGCTGTTATTTAATTGCCTTTGCATGCAATTTCAGTTTGAGATTAAAATGTTAGAAGAGCAAAATTGTATCTCTTACTTAATGTTGTGTTATACTCCAAATTGTGAACAACTGCATCCTTGGTATTTGCAGAGTTCATTTATTATGAATTATTATCTGACACAGGAGAAAACAGATTCCAAGATTTACTTACAGATATTTAAAAACAATTTGACTGCCCAGACATAGTAACTGAAGTAAGCAGAACTGTGTGTGGATCCCACAAAATGATCAAAGTGTGCATGTGCACGATGTTCTCAAATTCTGCTCAATGCACAGCTTTGTTTATGCTTGGGACCAAAATTAAATTTTGTGCCTTTTTTTTTTTTAAACAGTGCCTGAATAATCAGTTAAAANAATTTGGTTTTAGCTGTATTCTCCACAAGAAGCTGTAACTCTTTGCATGTCACTTTCCTAATTGAGCTATAAACTCTATATTGTACTAATACATTTTATTATGAGGAATAAACATACTTCTTCTAGATAGGCAGAGGAATAATTGACCACCTGTGGCCTGTCCCAAATGAACATTACTGCATGTGACACTGAAATTAACGTCTCCTTAGTCAGGATGCTAAACAGTCATTTTCTGAGAGTTTTTTTAGTGGTTGGGAAGATAACACATCCCAATACATTTCTGCTTCATAACAACATGGATTCCTTACAGCCAAGGGAAGAAGCCCTTGGTGTTCACCTGGCTACTGCCCCTTCCTCTCTCTCTCTCTCTCTCTCTCTCTCGTTCTCTCCCTCTCTCTCTCTCTCTCTTTTTTTGTT